>VXBO01005584.1:167372-259590 GCA_013400135.1 Rhinoptilus africanus
TATGCAAGGCGTCAGTCGCTGCTGGGCTGGGCAGCAGCCAGGAGAGGGTCCTTTTCCACCTGTTGGGGCTCCTGTCCTGCAAAAACAAAGCGGGGTGGGGATGGGGGGGGCTGTGGGACAGCCGGGGGTCGCAGGCGGGCTCCAGGTTTTCAGCCTGGGCTCTCTGCTCTCACGGTTCGCCGAGCTGTGCTTGGGCTGTTCTTTTCACTGCTGGCATCCGACCTGTAAACAGGAATACCAGATTCCTTCCTGGTAAGTTTTGGGCTGAGAGTTGCTCAGAACCGAATTTCTCACAGCTGCGTGGGGTATCAATAATCGTCCTTCCGCATCTGCTTCCAGCCGTGAGTTGCGGGAGTCCGTCCCCAGAGGGGCCTGGTCCAGCATCTCCCGGAGGGTCTGCTGACACTGATGACAAGCGAGGATTTGGTGGCACTTCTCCGGGCTGGAGTGGGACCATCCCTGGTACCGGAGTGGACCCGCAGATAACTGACTCTCTCGCTCCCGGCCCTGTCACAGCCTTCCCCACAGGAGCATAGAGAAATCACTTCTCTCCATCCGCAGCGTGCCAGCAACCGCTCTCTCAATGGCTCGGCTCGGCAAGATGGGGAGATACCCGCGTCCTAGGACCGTTCAGTGCCTTACAGCCGGGACCAGCCTCGGTGGGGACCGGGAGTGCTGCGGGAGTGCGAGCAGTAAATAACAGCAGCGCACCTGGGTGATCTTCCCAGGCTCTTCCTACGCAGGTTCTCCCTTGCTGATCCTCGCAGTGATCACCTTTAAGCCCTCAAGCGTGAGATCGGAGCAGGCTCAAAGGCAGGGGAGCCAGCTGCAGGCATCGCAGCTCCGGGGCGGCGTTTCCCTGTCACCAAGCAGCTGCAGATTATGTTTCCTTTCCTGCAGGCAAAGGAGCCAGCTTTACAGGAAGCACATGTCAAAAGAGTAAATCATGAATATCAAAGCAGCGGTGAAGGTGAAAAGAGCCCTTAAAGCTTCAAAGCAAGCCACTGGCTTGCCCCAGAGGTCCTTCAGTGATCCAGATGAAGCTGAAGTTTGGGAAAGTGCAAGAGCAGCCGCAGGGGGGGACGTAGCAGTCGAGGATTCTGCTGGTGGACAGATCACACAAAATCCAGGGGTTCATGTATGTGCTCTCAGCTCCCCCTCAAGACGCAGGATGTGAAGTGGTATGTGGGGAAATTCCCGGGACTTATTTCTTTTGACGGCCCCTTCTGCTACCTGAGAGAGGGCTGAGAGATCTGGGGGGACCGGTGCCCGGAGGGCTGGAGATGGTCTGAGCAGCGCTAGGGAATCTCAGCATCCATTTAGGATGCTGTTTTGGGGACACCTTCCAGGCAGTTGTATGCACCGGGAGCATCTGAACAGTTGTCCTCCCTGGGCTTCTCCTTCAGCTGCAGTGGTTTCTTGTAACTGGTATTGAGTCTTTTACTTGGACCAAGGATAAGAACGAAGTGTGTTGATGGCGCAGGAGAGCAAGGGGAGAGCGCTGCTTTTCAAGCAAACACCTTATTTACCACCAGCACAGGCTCAGCCTGGGAGAAACCCATTTTAAATTCACGGTGAATAATTTTGACCAGGAAAAACAAACCTCAGTCCAAATGCTGAGAAGGACAAAATGTCCTGCACCAGCGTTTGGGGAGGAAACAGCCCCTATTTTCCACTTTGAAGAGACATTTGTTTTGAGGTCTACTGTCATGGGATTCTCCAAACTTAAATAGGAGATGAAATGTTTTATTCAAGATGCTTTTTGTCCCTTCTGGTGTTTCAGTTTAACCTGCAAACTGATAAAACCTATTATTTACAGAGTCCTCGTGAGCACAGAGCCCGGGGGGAGGATGCTGCCACAGTAAATGAGGGTTTGATTGTGCGGTCCTCGCTGCAGGATTTAGCTCTGGGAGACAAGGAGGCAGTTCCAGCCCTGGCCCAGGATCCCACATCTTGCAAGGCTGGCAGTGCTTTCAGAGGGAGCCCCCCTGTAGCCAGGGAGTCCTGGATGAGCCTTTCTGCATCCCGCTGTGCTCTCTCAAAAGCTCCTTTGCGGCGTCAGTCGGGAAATCTGCGCTGCCTGCTCCCCGCGTTGGTGGGTGGCGTTTCTGACTGCAGGCTGGAGCAGCAGGTGGAGGAAGGAGGCGATGCTCTGCCCTCCTCTTCCTTCTGCAAGGGGCTGCTCGCTCCTCGCCCCGAAGCCAAGGGGTGTGTCTCCAAGGAAACTGCTCTTCTGGGCTACATCAGGAGCGCTGTACTGGGGGAAAATAGACACAAGTAGGGAAAAGTGTTAACCCAAGGTGTTTAGGAGCTCATTTCTGAGAAAACTCGGGTTCTTGGCATTTGCAAAATCCTCCTCAGATATCTTTCAGCGGCGGAGGAGCAAGGCGACCCACAGTGGGATGAGAGGACCCCGGGCAGAGACAGATGCCGCCACAGGGCACTGCAGGAGCAGGTCAGGCTTGAGCGCTGCTGGCAGAGCTGGGGACGCCAGGACAAGGAGCTGCCAGGGTATCTGCAGGCAGCCACTGCCAGGGCCGTGCAGCAGACAGCTCTGAAGGGCTGCACAGAGGTGAATTTGCCTTCCCCTCCTCCCGTCACCGCTCCACGTCATCTGTCTGAGGACAGAGCACAGTTAGAGCCACTGTCCTTGATGCTCGCTCTGCTCCTGGTAACGAGCCGGGGCTCGTGCTGTTACCCAGCCAGTGCATCCTCCAGGAGCAACGCGGGCTCCCACGCCGAGGTTTCCCATGGATCTCATCCCCGTGTCCAGGGCTGTGGGCTCTGGTGGTTGGGCTGCGCGTCTCCTACAGCAGCATCCGTGAGGCTGAGTGTGCCGACACGCCTGGGACGAGAGCCATGAAGGGCAGCCGAGGAGAAGCTGCTTACAGGCTCCCTTCGGAAAACCTGGAGGATGAAAAGCCCTGTCTAAGCCTCAACCCTTTTCTCCGAGTTGGGGCACGTCCTGCACGGTAGAAACATTTGTTTACTCTGCCAGGGCATTTGTTCAACATCGCCGAGGTTTTGTCTTTTTCAGGCTCACCGGGCAGACCGGGCACGGCAGCAGATGCTGCATCTGGGCTCACACGACATCAATAACCGCTCCAGCTGGGCTCTGCCTTCCCACCATTATGGACAGCGATGATATATGGAGCAGACAGGACACAGTTCGGTTTTTAGGTGCTGGAGTGCACTTGCCGTGCTGACAGATGAAAAAAAAAAAACGTGTTTGGAGCCTGAACAAATGTGACGTGAGTTTCCCAAGGAGAATGAAAGGTGTGGGAGGACAGCCCAGGCCGTAGCAAGAGCTGGTGCAAGCTGTCCCGGAGGGTGACAAGAGCGCTGGTGGGAGAACTTACGCTTTTATTCTCTGCTGCTACATCAGGCCAGGCCTGAAGGAGTCTCCACATCCCTTCCGCTGTGGACAGTCCTCTTCAAAATTAGTTGCTTAGTGGAAAGAGCTCCCCAAACTCATAGGTGATCTGATGCCGGGTGTCAGAACGGTTCTCGCTGTCTTCCTGGGGATGGGAAAGATGCCATTTCCTGGGCTTTTATGGTTCTGCTCTTCTGGCGCTCTCCCCAGCTCAGGGCTTTACACCTTACATTCCTCCCTAGGGTTCAATATGTGGGGAGGGGAAAAGAATTGGCAACATTTGACAAAAAAAAAAAAAAAGGGGGAAATCTCAGCAAATTGAGCACCAGGCGTTTCAATACTTTCTCAAAGGGAATTCGCAGCTCTGCCATCTGTGCATCTGATGTCGCCTGTCCAGCGCAGGACCGTGAGCTGGTAGTTTGGCGTGTTACCTCCATAATAACTCCCAGGCAGTACATCCATATTTTAAATGCTGTACAACTGCTGACACAAACTTTGGGGACGTGCAGCTGCCGGAACAGGAGTAGCTGCTTCTCTTCACTGTAGAAATGCGGCTGCCTCTGGATGGAGACACACCAGCTCCTTGTCAACCTCTGCCATGGTAGTTCAGGGTAGGGAAAAAGGAGCCAGGAAGGTCACGGTGGCAACAAAACCTGTTGTTGGGAGGCAAACTGTATTTCACACAGTGATTCCTTGCATGGTTGTTCAATAGCTGGGAAAAACCTGGGCTGGGGGCTCTCCAGAGGACACGCTGGGGTTCAGAGCAGAGCCTACACATGCAGAAGATGGTGGACCATGGTCCACGGACCTGGCCAGCAGTAACCCACCCTGCCCCTTTCCGTACGGCAGCTCTAAAGGCACCGCTGAGGGCACATCCTCACCCACTGCCCTCCCTGGCAGGATTTAAGCGAGAGGAGGGCACAGATGCCATTTATTATTAATACCCTTAGGCATTCCCGACCAGAGATGCGGGGATTTCAGTGACTTCTCTCCACACTGGCTCAGGAATGTTTATACCCCAGTAAATAACGTTAACTTCTCACCTTTGGCCAAGCTTAGCTGTTGCAATTACAGCCGCTTCCAGCAGCTGGTCCGGGTCCTGCGCCCCGCTCTCCCCCTTGCCCCGGCTCCTCAGTTTGACGTTCTGTCAGCCTGAGGATAACGCGGGGCGGTTGGCAAGTGGAGAAACCAGGGAGAGAAGCTTTCCTCCCAGAGCTGGGGCGGACCGCAGTCCCTCCTGGGGCAGGTACCGGCCGACCTGGGGTCACAGGAGCTGTTGCGGCTCTGCTGTCCTTTGTGGGACTGGCTCTGAAGCCCCAGGGCGGATGCCAGCAGCGAGCCCAGGTTCTCACGCCTCTTTCCTTCTTGGGAACTACTAGGCATTTTTCCCTTTATTTTCCTCCCCTGTGAAGCTCCTGCAGCGAGAGGGAAACGTCCTTCTCGCTCAAGTGCCTGAACTCAAGGGAGGCGTTTTGGAGGGGCTGGGGTTTGTGCTTTGCCGCCCGCGGTGCCACCCCAACACAGCTGCATTAGCGAGGGCTCACCGGGGCCGAGAACGGGCTCGGCACCCCTCGGTGCGCTCCGACCACCCCATCACACGCCTGCTTCTCTCCTGGGGCAGCTCAGCAGCCCCTCTTCCACCCCTGGCCCAAATCCTTCATTCAGGGGGAAGAGAGCATCCTCCGTGCTGCTGTTACCCACTCCCAGACTGGGGGAAGCAATGGGACCACCTCTATTCCGTCTCCCCTTGGCCCAGGTGGGACACAGCAGGACAGTTGGCGCCCACGGCAGCGCTGAGAGCCCCCCGTGGTCATGCCACCAGGGTTCCCCCCAAGTCCATGGCAGAGCAGGGCTGCTCTCCCAGTCCAGACTCCATCCAGCAGCCGGCTGCTCCCTGCTGCTGGCACCGCCATGTGCACCCTTTCCACCCCCGCACCCTTGTGAGCATCCATGATGCTCCTCAGCCTGCACCTGCGAGAGTACATGGAGAAATGCCAGCACTGCTCTTCTCCTCAGCTCCAGGATCTCCCATGAAACACTGACCTAGATCAACCCTGTACCGCACAGAAGCTCAGGGTGTGCTGCTGTGGCTGCCGAGCATGGCAAGCCCTGCTTAGGTACTCTTTTTGGGATGTTACTTTCCAACCGAATAGTCCTCCCACCTCATCGCGCTGAAAACCAGACCCCATCCGGGCAAGGCAGCCGGTGCTGTGGTGCCCAGCATCCACTGTCCCCCTCACCCTGGGTTTTCTCCCCCTGCATCCCAGCCCCTCCGCTTGCCAAAAGCAATCAGCGGCAGCTGAAGTGCAAAGAAGCCGACACCGTGAGCCGTAGCTTTCGTGCTCGATGCCCTCCAGCTTCTACGTTCCCAAAGTCATCGGAGCAGAAATGCCTGCACACGCAGCGCCTCTCCGAAAAAGAGATGCTGGCACTAGGGTCTGGTAATTGCCAGCACGTCAGGAACGAGAGATCTTCTCCTAATACTCACTAAGCTCCAATCTTAATCTTGTTCGTCGCTGTTAAGTCTCAGAGAAATCGGGCCGATGCGTTGAAAGGAGGTAAAATAAAAAGATTCAAGAGGAGGCTGAAGTCTCTTCAGAAAACTGAAGGGAAATAATCTTCAAAGGTTCCCACGAGCCGGCACGCCACAGCCTGGAAAAGCGGAACAGATAAACACTGAGAGCAGCAGCGGGAGCCTTTGCTGGAGTTGTTTTTTAGTCTGCTATTTTGAGGGAGGAGACAGAAGAGTTAAGGGTGGGATATCAGTAAGCAAAGTTACAGGATCTCAGCACCCCGGGCTTGACTCCCTCCCCTGGGACCCCATCCCTGGGGTCACTGCTGCCTGCTGGGCTCAGGTCCCCGAGGCAAAGCCCAGTTCCTCTTTCCCCCCAGGGCTGGGGACCATCTGGAGCAGTGGCACATGAAGGGCTGGATGCTTTTCCCTGAGCGAGATGCCCCAGGTGGGTCTGGGGTCCCTCCCCACTGCCCCACCTGCCAGCGGGATCCAGCCAGGTGGAAAGAGCTGCAAAGAAACAACCTGTTTTGGAGGGATGGAAGGAGTCTCCTCAGGCAGATGGCCTCTGCCTACATCCAGGCAGGGGTTTGGTGCCCATCATCCCAGACTTTCAGGGCAAGGAGCCGGGGCAGGGCAGCATCTTGCTCCCACCACCCTCCTGCATCCCATCGCCTCGCAGCATCCCTGCAGGCAGCCCCGTACCAGCATGGAGGGATCTCCCCTTTCCTTGTATCCTCCCCTGAGCCCTGGGGGGGTTCCTGCAAGTGGAAGCTGCTTCCACACTATGTACTTGTCACTGCCCACCCAGCGGCTGCTGAATCCCTTCCTCAGCTCATGGGTACTTTTACCCACCCTGGCAGCCCAAGGTACCATGTGTTGCCATTAAATAAGGCCCTGCTCTGAAAGGTGCTGCCTTTTCACCTTGCAAAAAGCGCTTGTGTGTGGAAGAGACCAGAGATTATCCCTGGTATACTCCAAATGCACCCCCATGGGGCACGCCGAGCACGCACACCCCCATCCCACAGCCCATGGAGGGATGTGCCCAGCCCCAGGGTGCTCGGGGAAGGGGTCGAGGTGCAGAGATGTAGATAAAATGAATCAGATTGTGTCTGCGCAAGCAGGAGGGGGTCTAACGGGGGGTCCGGCAAGGTGGGGGCAGCCTGTGTGCAGGCTCTCGGTTAGAGCCGGCGGCGGGGGGGGGCCAGGCAGCTCTGACAGCTTCAGGCTCTGCAGCAAATGGTGCCTTTGTCATTGCCCATGTGTTTTGGTGGACAAGGGACTCCTGTCTTCCAGGAGGCTGTTGGAAAATGCCTTTCAACAGCAGTCAAACTCACCCGAAAAAAAGAAAAAAAAAAAAAAGAGCAAGCCATAATTACACCCACACAGCTCTCCACACTGCGCTAAGCGTCACCCCCCTGTCAGAAATGCAGCCGCACCGATAGAGTGGATACGGTGATTAAAAGTCCCCCCAAATGAATAGATCAAGAGAAATCTGCCCTACCCCGGCAGCAAGGGTGAAGTGCTTTTTAATTAAGGACAAAGAGATGCAAATGTCCTGAATCATCACAAGCAAATAGCAAAATAGCACCTGTCAGAATATTAAAAAACAAGCACTCAGCGTTCCCGTGTGATCAGCTCGAAGGAGGCCTTGAGTTAAAAAAATAAAGAAATAAAAATTCCACCGAGAGTTGAAAAATGTAATTGGCTGAGAGCAAGCGAAGAAAAGGGCTGGATAAAAACAAGCAGGTATTACTGGCTGGTGATTTCGGTGGGGGAATACGCCAACGCGGCCAACAGAAGGGTCCGGAGCATCCCTGGCCCCAGCGCAGCCTGTGCTGGAGCTGCTCAGAGGCTGGCACAAACGCCAGCCCTCGGGGACAGCACGAGCCACCGCTGAGCTGCCTGCGGGCTCCTTCTCATCAGCGGCAAAACCCCGCTCCTCCCGGGTGCCAGATCCCCGCCGCGACCCTACAAAGCCCGTAATCACGAGCGCTCGGATAACCCCAGTCAGCTGGGAAAAAAACCCAAAACCCACGACTTAATGCACGCTGAAGTGCTCTGCTGGAGGATCAGCCCCAGGGTCTGCTCCTCGCGGGTCCCCTCTCCCCTGCCAGAGCTGCCTGCACCGAAGGAGAAGGGATTTAATCTGTTTTTAATGAAGGTGACAGGGTTACGACAAGACTCCGTAAGCCGTTCTCCTCCTCACCGTGCATTTATCTACAAGGCAGCCTGGGAACGTGCAGGAATGGTCCTGTACGTGTCCAGAGCCTTTGTCGTTAGGCTGATTGCAGGGGAAACTGGCTGGAAAGAGTGCCTGGGTGCTGATGGTGTTGGGAAAGAGGTCTCAGGCTGATTGGGGCAGACAATTATTTTCCCAGAAAAGGCTTAAACTTTTAAGAGGTGAGGTTTGGGGAATTCTTTTGCATTTTGGATGTTTTCATTGCTGCTGTTGCTCACTTTCACCTAAATCCATTTGTGTTGGGGTTAAAAACCCAGATGTGGGGGGGACGTGATGCTGTGAGGAGCACCGCACACACACAGCCTCTGGCCTCCAGCTGCCGGGCTGTGTCCTAAAACAGTGTCAATAAGCACTTAGTGACACAGCTGAGGCCACCACTGTCCCCACTGCTGCACTGGAGCCAGGGTGGGGATGAGGAGCGGGAACGGCAATGAAAGGAGCAAGTGTTGGGAAGCACAGCAAGAGCCAGCGCAGCCCAGAAGCAGCGACAAAGGGGCTGTGAAAGGAAGGCAGAGCGAAAGGGAAATGCCTGGAATAATAAGTGACGGACGGATGCCTTTGAAGGGGACTCAGATATCTTGGGTCTCCCGCCTGACCTACTTAAAACTGCCGTAATCTGATGAAGGAGTATCCTCCGGCTCTAAATATAAACTTCACTCCTCTCTATTTAAACTCCTTCCCTCTGACACCCAGGGGCATGACTGTGGTCAACATCTAGGTGCAAGGCACCGTACGTATCCCATAGGTCCCAAAGTCCTGCAGAAGGGTCCCCTCACCCACCCGGAGGGGGCTGTGGACCCTAGGGAGGCTGCTGGGATTTTTCCCCCCATCAGAATGGGCCCATTGCCATAGGAACAGCAGCAGGGACACCAGCAGAGAGCCCAGAGGGACAGTGCTGGCATCGCACGGTTTTCTAGCAGCCTATTTATGACCAGGAGCAAAACTGCAGCCCATGGAGCATCCGTCAGGTAGCCGTTCCCAGCACCAGCTGAAGAAAACCGCACATCAGGAGCCAAAAGTCGTGGGTCTCCCCTTAACTCCTTGTACACACGCGATTTGCAGTCAGAGATTTTTCATTTTCAATGAACCACAAACCTGGTGTGCAACAGAGTCCTGGGGCATCTGAACAATTGACAAATTTAGGCACAATTTGGCAATTAGTTTAAGCAAGAAGGAAAAAAACAAACAAAACCACAATTCAAGAAAAAACAGCTGCAATCAAAGCACTTTGTTTTTCAACCTGTTTTGAAATGAAATGTTTTGCTTAAGAATGCCAAAATGTTTCATCAATCTATTTTCTAAATTAAATGCTTCAAGTTTTTCCACTTCAGCACACCATTGTTCATTTAAAACTCGACCATCTTTAAATAAAAAGGGGTAGAAAAAGAACCCACTGTTTTGGTTTGAGCAACATACTGAAATGACAAGATGAATTTCTTTCATTTTTCCTGTTTCGCTGGAAAGCCATATTAAAAAAAAAAAAAGGATGTTTAGATTCAATCTCAGCCAAATTTAATCCATTCCTCACTCTGCTCCGGAGCAATTTCCATATCTGCAGTGTGTATTCTCCGGAGAGCCGCTCTCGCTGCAGCCCCAGCCCCGCCGGCACGAAGGGGATGTTCAAGCATCGCTCGGCCACTTTTATTGAAGCATCGCAGCAGCGATCAGGTATCCTGCATAGGGCCAGCTTTGCGAGGAAAATAGTGACTGCCTGTGGTAAAATTCCAGCAAAAATTAAAAGCCCTGAGCAGTGGGATGGCCAAGGGCAGCGCAGGTGGAGCCGACAGCCCACCCAAAGCCCAGCAGCGGCACATCCCTAGTTGAGATGGGGACACTGCACTGTCCCCAAGCCTAAGCAGCTGCCACCCCCCCAGACAATTGGGCTATAACCAGGGACGCCACATTTCTACTCTCATCCTTCCTGCAAGAACTACAAAGCCAGGACCTTCTGGAGCTCCAGGTCTTCCCATCGATAAGTGCGTTTAGTGAGAATTCCCAGCAGATCAGAGTAAGACTCACAGTATTGTTTTATCAAGGGCCTTGATAAAATATTGTCAAGCCCTTACAGCTCCCAGCTCCCTAAAGGATAAAAAAAATTTCCAGCTCATAGACTCTGGGACTGTATGAGCTATTTAGGAACCTTCGTACGCTTTGTTCAACTTCCTTGCTTTGGCGGCAAGAGAGCACGTGGAATTAGAAAGGAAAGGCAATTAAATTAAAAAACAAGTCATTACAGAAAGCGAGCAAGCTGCACATCCCTCAGTGCCGCCGTCAGAATGAGATGAGTTCATTCCCTTCGCAGAGATAGGCCCCGTTAATTTTCTTGGCAGGATCTCTCACGTTAAAGCAACAAGGCAAATGTTTGCTTCGACTTTTCGACAACATTTGTGAACCCTGGGAAGCTTGGGGAAATAATAAAATAAAATAAATAAATTAAAAATGAGAGAAATTCCCTTAATCTGAAATGCTGTACACGTTAATTTTTGCAAAGCTCAAATTTAGGGGCAAATTGACCTGACAGTCGCCTTGAAGGAGGAGGAGGGGCAGAAGATAATATTTGGTAAAGAGAAGAGAAAGATGAGACAGGCAAAGTGGATTTTTTTTTTTTTTAAGCTCGCGGGGAGATACTAAGCTCAATAATCAGACAAGAAAGGCAACGAGCAGCTATCAAAGCAGCAGCCGTTTTAAGAGCTGTACTCATCTGAAAGCGACTTTTCGTTCTTGTGAAAACTGCCGCCTTAACAGCTGTCCCAATTACAGCCAGCCGGAAATTTCCCAATAAAGCAAGGGTTTTTGTTGTCAGAAGAGAATTCGCTGAGTCTGAAATGCTCCAAGTTGGCTGAACTGTTGTTGAATGGAAAAAGCGGGGCTCCAACTGGGTCCGGCGCTCAGCTGCCAGGTTCGAGCTACTGAGCGGCAGCGCCGACGGAAAAGTCAATTTTGCTGAGCAGCTGCAGGCACCAGGAAGCGCCTGGTTCTCCTAATTTATGTTTGGGATTTGGTTTGAGTTGGGGGAAAAAAAAAAAAGGGAAAAAAAAAGATAAAAAGGGAACCGAGTTCCTTATAAACCTGAACTTGAGCCAGCTGAATTTGCTCATGCCATGATCCCATATGCCTGACCCATTTTTGGATCTGGTGGCTGGATCTGCGAGGAAAAAAAAAACCCACCAAACTACAAAACCAAAAACCAACCTGACAGTGCTGTGGAGAGGCCAGTGCTGGAAGTGGCTCCTGCCAGGAGAGACTGCTAATGGCCATGCCATCTCCTGCATGTCCCTGAGGCCAGCAGGTGTCCCAGGGTTTCTGCTTCCCTGGAGTGGCCCTAGTAGAGACATCCTGATGCCACCTT
Source organism: Rhinoptilus africanus (assembly GCA_013400135.1). Taxonomy (NCBI): domain Eukaryota; kingdom Metazoa; phylum Chordata; class Aves; order Charadriiformes; family Glareolidae; genus Rhinoptilus; species Rhinoptilus africanus. The sequence continues at coordinate 178,849 of VXBO01005584.1, forward strand.
CATTCTCTATTTTAAATATTTAAGTAGAGCAAAAGCAATGACTACAATTATTAGGGTTTTTTTTTTCCAGGTACATCTTTGAAAACTGATGTGTTACCACCAGACGTATCGCCGGGTTTGTTCCAGCTGCCTCACTGCATCAGAAACCTGTTAAAAGAAGGAAAAAGTCAACAAGACTTAGATCTAGCAGACCCTGTGCAAAACTTTGCATGAACGTGGAGAGATTTTTAGCTGGCTGTATTTAAATTCTATTTTTTTAAAAAAAAAGTTACCCTGCAGGAAAACCCAGACTCCCCCCAACCACCCTCCAAGGGTCTGCCAGGCTCCGAGGCAGCTCCTGGGACCAGAGGGGTCCCTGGCCCAAACCAGAGCCGTGTTTGCAGGGGGCGAAAAGGTGTTAATGCTCCATGCAACTCCTGACCAGCAGGGAAAAGCCTTTCTGTGAGCGGTGATGATTAATTACTAACCATAATTAACCTACAACAACAGTGGCACTCAGAAACTAGAGCAGGGGCACAAGTCCCATCACCTCCAGCTCCGAATGAGAACAGAGCCCCTGCCCCAAAGGGATTGCTTTTTTAAAACGTCGAGACATGATGACTGACACAACCAGAGCTTTTCCCCGCACGGCTGCTCCCCTGGGCTGGTTCACAGGGCACAGAGCCTGCTTTTGGTAGCAGTCCCCCTTCCCACGCTGCTGGCTGTCGCTCATGGAAGGGCTCTGCTGCTTCTCCGGGTGGCTCCGAGGGCATCCCCTCGGGTCACCAGCCTCCCTGCGCCCCGGGGAGAGGTGCTCCACTGGGACCCCGCTGCCTCCCCCATCACTGGTCCCACCTGGTGTCCGTCCCTCGCCAGCCCCATCACCCTGGGGGCACAGTACTCACATTGCCCATCCTGCTGCCACTTACACCCATAGAAACATAGGGGTATGGGGCTGGAGCTTGGAATCATCCCCTTTTACTCCATTAAAATGATACTAAGGGCTTCTTGCTAAGGGCCCTCTGAAGCGAGGAGGGGGAAAAAAAAAAAAAGCATCTGCCACATTCTCCATTTCATTTTGCAAGCTGTGAGATCCCACCCCTCTCACTGCCTATCCCTGCTGACAGCCGTGCTTCCTACAGAGCAAATGGGCTTGAAACTCCGCGATCAAAGTCATTTGCATTGATTTCCATGGCCTGGTTTCTCTGCCTGGATTCTTCCCATGCCTGTAGCTGCCCTGCCCCTCCAGAGCGGGAGAACCCCCATCTTGCCTGTTTGGGGTTTTGCTGTATCCCTATTTCTCTCCCAGAGGAAGAAAACAAAATATCGGTGCTGGAGGCCGGTGTTTCCCTGCAGGTTTAGCAGCACACGCACTGAGCTGCTTTTGCTTGACCCAGTCCCGAGGTGGAGGTGAATATTTCCTCCCACACCTTTTTCCCAGCAGCTTCCCTGCTCCCTCGCCAGTCACACCAGCAGCTCGGCTGTCCCCAGGCTCCCAGTTTCCTACCAGACCAGCTCGCTCTGCAGCCCCCACTCATGCCCCCCAACCAGCCTGTCTCCCCAAAGCCCCTCAGACAAAGAGCTCAGCCCCCAGTGGGGGGGGCAGGCGCCCCGCTGGGTGGCAGCTGGTGTCCCCAAGCCCAGTCACTCCTGAAAGGGCTCTTGCTTTCTGTCCTGCTCCGAAAAGGACCATTACAGCATCCCTCACTCTGGGAGAAAAGAGGGTCTCCATGGCAGCTAGGAACAGCACTAGCACGACTGTGCAAGAAACTTGGTGCCTTTTTTTTTTTTTTTTGCTTAGAGAAAATGCCTCTATTTTTGACGAAAGGCCTTTTTGAGGTATGAAACCTCTTATGAAACTTCTTCCACATCAGTGCTTTACATAAACTATTTTGCTGTAGTCGTGTTATTCATTGCACACATTTTACACCCGCGTGAACTAGTTTATCTCCAGAGAATGGAAACCGGAGCCTGGCTGTGGGGCAGAGCGTCCCACAAGCCACATCCTCTGCAGGTCATCTCAACCAACGCTCCAGCCTGGTGTGACTCCTCCGAACAGGACAGAGCCACGCCGTGGAGCAGAAGCATCTCACCAGCATGAGCATCACCTTCAGAGTGTAAATGGGCCATGAAACATCACATAGATGCACCCTCAGTCACAGCTTCTGCTGGTGGGATCTGCAAAGGTGAATGGCATCATGACGACACGCTCCTGAAGAGCCCATGGCCCTAGAGCCCACGGGGAAGATGCTCAGCTCCACCCTCATAAGGATTAACAGGGTGAAGAGTCCATCCATTGCATTAGTATCACAGCCTTATTTAGTTTTTCCTCTGAGCCCAAGATGTCAGGGCTGATAGCAGATAGTTTGCTTCACAGCGAGTGTACAGCTATAGGTCAGGGGAACAAGTGAAAATGCCACCTTTGAGGGGAATTAGATCATTAAAATGTCACAGTGGTACCTTGGGAAGCCATCCGGAGATTCCAGCTGCAGTTTCTTGCTCCCTCTGCTAAGAAAAATAAATAACACCTGCCAAGCGAGACCAGGCCTTTCTTTTCTAAAGAGATTACTATTTTTTTTTTTATACCACCATTGTTTCACAACACCCTGCCAGCAAGAGAGTCGTGATCTCATTTTCCATTGCCACAAAGTCTGCTTTGGAGGGAGTAACAGCTTGCCTCCAAGCCTGGACTAAAGGACAAAGGGAGTGCTCTGGGGACTGTAGCACAGAAGGAAAACCTATACAGCGCCCAACCTCTCATCCCATCTGACGAACGTTAAATTAGCAGCAGTGCTATGCTAGGGTTATTCCCTTTTCTAGCTTTTCACTCTCAGCGCATTCTTTTTCCAGCGGTGATTTGACTCTGTGGGTCTTTGTTTCTGCTCCCCCCCCATCCACACAGGTATTGCTCACCATTTAACTGCCCTAGAGGATGCCAGACCCTCCTCCCATCACTTGAAGAAGAATTGTCCATTGAAAAGCATCATGGTTTAGGGCTCTTTGCAGCTCTGAAGCTGTCTGGGCTGGAGCCTGCAGGGGATTTCTCAGTGCTCAGCTCCCCAGCTGGGTAATGGAGGAAATAATCCTTATCTTTAGCATGTGCCCTTAGCACTGGGGAACACTGCGCTATCATCAACCACTGTCCTTGTTAGAAATTCTCTGTCCAAGTACACATGGAAGGAGACCTGCACAGTAAAAGAACATTTCAGAAGAGGCCACAGTAGGTAAAGCCAAGTCCTCCCTGTGCCTCTTGTCCCAGAGTGGCTGCCCAGAGGAGATGCTAGGGAATGGGGTGGGTATACAGATGGTTCCACCATTTCCAGAAGGACCCTCCGCTTTTCAGCAGATTGTCTCCCACGGGTTGCCACTGTCCTGTTGTTTCCTTGCTTTCCCAGGCTCTCACTCCCCCCTCTCCCTTGGCAGGGCAGGGAATCGCTTCCCAGACCAGCTCAGGATGGAGAAGTGGAGCCAAAAGAGACCTTGACTGCTGTCAGTCTCCCTTATCTAAGCCACAGGAGAGCTGATGGCAGCAGCTGCCAGCACTCCTGGCTTCTCTCTGCATTTCTTTCTTTCTGCTTCCCCTCCAGGGGACGAGCTCCACAGCCAGCCCAAACCTTCCCAAAACTCCAAGTACTCAAGCCCTCAAAGTGGTGACCCCTTTGCACTCACCCTCAGCGACTAATTGTTCTAATAGTTTTTCAAAGACTCCATTCATCTTCTGCCATAATTCACATCTTTGTGCCAATGCCATGGTGCGGAACAGACAAAGCAGAGCAAGGACAATGAAAAAATATAAAAATCAGACATCAAGGGGCAGATGACTTCTTCCCTTTGACCACGCACACAAGGAAAATCAAAGCTACCTGGGATTTTGTTTGTCAACACCAATCTGGTCCAGGCGAGATAATAACCACCAATGCACAGGGCTGGGGTGCAGAGAGCGGGGAGGGAGCAGGCTATTGTGGCTGGCTGAATGGTTCAACTGCCGGCAAGGCAAAGCCTTTTGTCCACTGATTTTTTTTCCCCCCTTTGCAGATTACTTTATGGGTTGTCTTTTGTGTTTCCCCCCCCTCTCTCTTCCCAAGTATTTTATTACTCCCTTTGGAGGATGTTTCCAGAAGTTTAGGGGTGGCCAAGACAGTGTCATTCAAAGCAAGGGTTTCACTGATCTGAAGCCCCACTTCTCAAGGGGACATTAACTCTGCGCCGGGGTCTGCACTGGATTCACCCTGGCAAATTTTTATCTCTTTGCCCTCTTTAATGAGCCATTTTCAGCCCATCAGGCACAGATTAACCGCTGGGTTCATCTGTCTGCTGGGTGATCTCTGTGCTGCAGGGTCAGCCAGCAAAGCCCCAGCTCCTCCTTTCCTGGCTTTGATTAGATGATGGGATGATTTTTTTAAATCAGAAGAACCACAGATGGCAGATAAATGAAGAGTTTCCAAAAACCCCCAAATTAATATTTATCGATGCTAAAATTCACTGTCCCTTTTGTTTGCAACACAGCCGTGCGTCAGGGGGATCGTGATGATTTTGGAATTCTCTGACCAGCTCTAGCCCTGAGCACGGGAAATAAGCTGGGAAGATTTGGAGTCATGCCACACAAGCAGGCTCCATGCAGGGAGACACCTAAGAACAAGAATATATTCACAACAGAGGCTTTGATTCTCCAGTCCTCCTGGTGCTTACAAGGAGGGGAGGAGAAAGCAATTGTTTAACTTCAAAACTCCAATATGGCCTTGGTGTCCACAAAGCTTTTAAAGAGTACTTGCAACGCAGCAGGAGGCAGGGATTAAGCTCTAAATCCATGTTTTGTCCCTGAAAAGCTATTTGATAACTCATAAAAGTGAACCTGATAAATAAGAAATATTTACATCATTAAAACTGCCTGCTATCGTTGGGCACGACCGGCAGCCAGCAAAACCATCAGAGCCCTTCAGCCTGAGCTGGAAGTGCCCCTGCTGAGCAGAGCAAGGGCGTCGGAATGGCCGGGGGGTGCCAGTGGGGATGGAGGTGCCTCCTCAGGCTGGTGACAGCACCATTAGTGTCCCCAGCCAGAAGAGCAGAGAAGCCGGGGTGAGGACAGAGGGAAGTTTGGGGACAGCATCTCCACTGCCCCCAGGTAGCTCTCATTTGTGCCCTGTTTACAGAAGCCTCAACTGCAGCAGGGAGAAGGAAGACCTGCAGCGTGACAGTACTCACTCCATCTGCTCCCACAAAACACGGCACGCTGCGAAACAGGCTCTTCACCTCCACAGCTCCTTCCAGGAGGTGGGGAGCCTTCAAGTGCCACAGGTTATGACTCTGCAGCCTATAAAACCGTGAGGAAGAGGTGACCACCCCCCAGAGGGAAGGGCTACAGTCAAATCCCGCTACTGAAATTTTGGCTGGGAAGTCACTTTGCATCACCAGTGTGAATACCACTACCTGGGGCAAGTAAACTCTTGCTGCAGCCCTTTCAGGCAGTGGGAAAGCAACAGAGTAGAGCAACCAAGGCTGTATGCCACATGAGAAGTCCTAGCATGTTCTGAGGTTTCCCAGGATGATGTGAACCCATTTTTTGAAATTCTGTCCTAGAAACCATCCTCTGGTGTGCTGCTGCAGGAGCACTGCACATCCCACTGGCCACAGGGAGATCCTGGCACATGGGCCCATGAACCTGGGGGGCTCTGCTGGGAGGAAACATCACCGAAGGCACTCCAAGAAAGCCCCGCACAGAGCAACAGACACACAGCTGAGTAGCACTGGGCTCCTATCAGGTTAAACCTGCCTCTTTGGGCACTAGTCACACGTACACCATGCTGCAGCTCCCCAGCGCTCAGCTTTTGCTCAGCAAAAGGCATAGGCAGAAAGAAACACACTGCACCTTTGCCATGGGCAGCACAGCGTGTCCCAGCCAGATCGCTGGCTATGCAGACCCCTTGGGTCCCTCAGCCCCCAGGAGCCATCACTGAGATACTTAAGGTGGGATACAGTCCATATAGTTCAAGTGTGTAATTGTGGGAGGCAGGCAGAGGATGGACGGGGATCAAGAGTTCACCTTCTCTTCTAATGGAAGCACACAGAGACATCAAATGGAAGGGGAAAAATCACAGTCTCCAGACCTAAATGGTTCTTTATACCACAATTAAACCAGGAAACTCCTTTCTGCAGCATGTTGTGGAAACAGTTGATGCGAGTTCAAGGAGCACTGGACCAGCTCACTGAACAACAACAATCCATCAAGAGTTATTAGAATATTTTCAGTTGGAAGGGACCTATACAATCATCTAGCCCAAGCAGCCAACCACTTCAGGGTTGACCACAAATTAAAGCATGTTATTAAGGGCATTGTCCAAATGCCTCTTAAGCACTGATGGACTTGGGACATCGATCACCTCTCCAGGAAGCCTGTCCCAGTGTTTCACCACCCTCTCAGTAAAGAATTGCTTCCTAATTTCCAGCCTTAAACCTCCCTCAGTACTGCTTTGAACCATCCCTGTGCAGCCTACGACTGGATCCCAGGCAGAAGAGCTCAGCACCTCCCTCTCCACTTCCTCTCCTCGGGGAGCTGCAGAAAGCAATGAGGTCAGCCCTCAGCTTCCTTAACATAAGGATAACATAATTAAACATAAGGATGTGGCTTTTACAGGCAAGTCCTTGAGCCACAGATTGCTGGAGGCTGGGAGGCTGGGAAAGTACCCTGGTGAAGCTCTGCAAGATGCATGTTTTTTAATCCAGATCTAAAATTATAGGAAGCATCTGCTGTTTGACTGCTATCAGGAATTCAGACAGGGCTTTGGGCTCTCCCAGCGTAGCAGCTCTTCTGTACCTGCAAATTGTGAGCCCAGCAAACACTTACACTATTATCGGGTTAATTTTAGTAATAGCTGCCTTCTCCCCTGCACAGAGATGGGCAATTTTTTTTTTCCCCCAACAAATGACTTGTTTGCTTTCAATAAATGCAATTTCTAAGGATCCGAAGTGATGCAAAAATTCAGGTCAAATTCCCCGAATAGCTTCCGCCACCAAAAAAAGCAACAAACACTCTGAAGGGTTGAGCAAATCACATGGAGAAGAGTTGGAGTCCTTCAGAAACACTCCCTTTTTCACTACTTCCAAAAGGCTTCTATTTCAGGCACTTCCCATATACACCAGGGACAAGCTCCTTGTGAGCCTGAGAAACACAGACCCAATTTGCTGCTCTCCCCTGGGGTTACATCCCCCTCAGAGCTCCCTCCTCACCACCACGCTCCATCCTGCCGTGGGAACCTGCTCTCACCCTGCCAGGGCTGGTGCCATCCATAGGAGCTGCTTTGAACATCCCTCCGGCTGGAACAGGACCCTGCAGATGCCTAAGACACTTCCAGCTCCGCCACAGTCCCTGCACCAACTGCAGTCCTCTCCAGACCCCCCTTTGCTTGAGCCACGTCCGAAATAGTCCTTACATGGCACCTCTGTTTCCTGCAGCAGCTGTGGGGGCTCAGCAAGGTGGAACCCGGGCAGTTGATTTCTACAGACCCACCTGGGTTTCATCTCATCCTCCTCCTCCTCCCCAAAGCACCAGCTCCAGCTGAGCTGGAACAGCTTCCTCTCCCATGAGCCTTGCAAAAAAAGGACATTTTCTATGCAAGAGTTCAAGTGCCAACGGGTTCTTTCAGCTTTGGAGGAAAGTTCCCCCCAATGGTCACCCTATTCCAGGCAAAGGAAGAGACACAGTTTAAGGCAGGTCAAGTTATGCCGAAGAGCATTTGGATAAGCGCTGCAGCCCACATCCTGGTAACAGCAACGGTCTGACCAGCAAAACGTTCCCCCTTGGCAAATATTTAGGGGGCTACGGAATCAGACCTCTGACCAAAATTTTTTCTGGATCCAGATGCCAAACACTGACTTTTGTGGCACACCTTTGGGTTCAGGTCGTTATTCACTTTGAAAGGAAGTCAGCGCTACACAGCTTTTGCCGATTTTACACAGCATCTCCAAACTAGGAATCTTATCTTCAGAAACCCAGGGCTTTCCAGGTAAAAACATCTCCCTACAATCCCAGTTTAGACTAACTCCTATCCAGAGGGGCTAACATCATCCTCATTTGATTTTCAGAGAAACCACAAGCGTTCATAATCAGGTCTCCGAATAAGCATGTGGATATCTAGCTCTGAGTGAATGTCTTGGCTTCCAGAGTATTTTGACTAATGTAGTACACATCGACCCAAATTTTGGGAAAAGAGTGGCTCATTGATTCAAACTGCGTAAAACACAGCACACTTGTAGGGGGACAGGACGGACGCATTTGAAACTAATTAAAGATTGCTCCCATCAGACCTGCTTCTGTCCCTCTTCATACCCCCCAGCACAAAAGTCTCTTTACTGGGCCAGCCCTGAGGGCCATTGGACTATCTCCCCTCCCAGGGAAAGGATCTCTTCTCTCCAGAGCTGGGCTTTGGGGAAAAAAAGCAGCATTAGCACATGCTGATTGTGTTAAACTCCCATTATTTTACGGAATGCTTCATGAAACCTTAGTTTTTCTAAAAGTACTTTCTCCAACTAAATTCCACTCCTTTTTCTTTAGGCGATAAAGGAATTTTGTTTACAAAGTACTTCAACAAGACTGCAAGTTTCATTTATGGAAAATGGGCCTCAGACTTCCAAGGCGCTTGAAACCATGCTGAAATATGGCAATTTCAAGCACTTACCTGTCTCTTTCCCGCAAGTCTCTGAATCAAAGGTTACCATGACAACAAAGCCCACTCTCGGTCCAGCAGAATGAGTTGTTTTCATGTGACGTCATTATTAGCCAGGACCCAACAAAATTACGCAAATGAGATCCCCAGACAGCAGGACTGCAAAAAGCCCAAACAAGCAGCATAACAATTACCCTCTAAACTTAGCGAAGGAAGGAAAATATCACCCAAGTCCACATACCAAAAAGGCTAACCTCCTCCCGCTGCCCCTGCAGGGCTGCAGGAGACCAGCTCTGCCTTCTGACAAGTTGGGCTTTATTTCCACCCTGGGGGGTGGCACGTTTGCCTGCACATCCCAGCAGACAGGCACTTGTGATCCCAGTGGGGATGCTGACTCCCAGGAAGATGGTTTGCACTATGGAAACCCGGAGAGGGAGAGGAGTTTCCGCCTTGGATGAAATGCAGCTCCCCACCACCTTGAGCTCCCCATAGCCATTGTGTGGTGCACCACAGGCGCCTTCCCCCCAGCACCTAGAGCATCCTTATCCCAAAGTAAGGAACTCTGCACATCTCCTCCTTACCCAGGACGTCACAACACCACTATGTGAAGACAGGCCCCCACCTCCAGGCTTCCCCTGCTCAGGGCCACCTACAGATGAACCTCCACATCTCCTCTTACTTAGAGATGCTTCCTTTTATAACCACAACCAGGTGAACCCAGTCCTCTCCTCCCAGTGAGGATGTGAGCGAGGTCCTCCAATCCTAGTTGATTGAGAGTTTACACTTGAAAATGAGTGTATTCTGGCAGCAGCTGTTCTCCAGAGAAGGGAGAGGGAGTCACTCGGCAATGAGTTGCTATAGATGGTCATTCAGGCATAATAAATCCTCCTTATCAACCCTGTTTCGCTACCCCTCATAATTTAAGCTGGGTGTAATAAGGCAGTATGAAGGCAAAGGCGAGCTTTACAGGCAAACTGGGGATTACGGTCTGGCACAGATATTTAAAGATTCACAATAGCAAAGAGAAATTGTAAGAGGAGCCTAAACAGCTTCCCTCGAAGGCTGGGAGATGGGCTGATGAGTTATGGGCATTTCCAGCACAGCCCTGTATAGCTAAACTGGGGTCAGACAGGAGACTTACTGCTCCCAGGTTTCTTGAGGTCAAGTATAAAACATGCATGTGCTGAAAAAAATTGTGCATTGACTTCAGAGAAGGTTTCTGTCTGTACTATATGCATTTTGATCTCTCTCTTTTTTTTTTTTTTTAATCCAGATCACTGCATGCTTTCCTTTTTCTTTCTCTGAATAAACTCAGCAATGCTATTTTGTCTCCTATTCTCGTCCAGTCTCCACAAAAGCCCAAGAACCTCTCCCTGTATAACCAACTTGCCACTCTGCATAGGAGCTAGGAGCCTTTGCTTTCTGATTGCCTCATTAATGAACCTAGCCCAGACCAGTCCTTCCCAGCCCTAAACATGAAGTTTACGGCACCACATCTGAAGGAGATTTTGCAGGCCTGAAAGCTTGCCTTCTTTTCCGCAGCTGTGCTATCTGTGTAATAAAAAATATTGCTTTTTCCTACCAGCCTTGCCTCACTTATGTCCTTATGACTATCAGGGACACAATACCACCTCTGCTAAAACCACTACTGTCAATTCCCAGATTGCTATTTATCAGGGATCCCAAAGTGCTTTTATAAAATGCCTAATACCCAGCTAGCTTCTGCACCTTTCCCTTTCGGAAGACAATGACCCGGTGCTGATTTTTGGAGACATTTTTCTCTCTGCTGGCCAAAAGGGTGGCCGCGGGGATGGGGGCGGTGCAGCCCTGTTCAGCCCGGGGTCCCTGCTGTCCCCAGGCTGGCTGAGTCCCCTGCCTCACCGGAGTCCTACAGCTGTGTCTTCCACACCCCCCACTGCAAAACACCCATTGGAGTCCTGGGTGTAGGGAGAGACCTGAATCCCACCTGTGGTACTCCTCCACCGGAGCAGGGACCATGGCAGTACACGAGGTAGACAACCACTTGTCCAAGGGTTGTCCAAGAATGAGACCCAAGGAGCCCCACAGTTCCCACATGGGAGATGTCTCCCCTGCCCTGGGGTCAGAGCAGGGCTGGAGCAGGCTCCTGCTCCTGGTCCCCTTGAGCAGGGGGCTCAGGGAGGCATCCCTGCTGCTGTGGGGTGAAGGAGCTTTGCTGTGGTTGAGACCTACACCCACCTCTCCAGGCACATTGCCCAGTCCCCTCCACAGCCCACTGCTTGCTGCCTGCCTAGGGGTGAAGGAGAAGAGGAAATCTCCATCCCCATGAAGCACACTGAGGATCCACAGAAGGAGCTGAGCGCATCCGTGCTGGGAAGCAGCCCTCCTTTCTGCTCTGGCTGCTGTCACCACATCACCCGTCCGCCAAGCGTGAAAAGGGAAGGTGGTGGGGGCAGGAGAAAAGTCACAGCCACTTTTTCCCACCTCCGATCGCAGTGAGTGTATGCTTGTGGTGGCAAAACCTGGGATCCCCCACAGCAGCCTGCCAACGCGTGAAAGTGTATGGGAGAATGAATCCCAGCAAGCCACAAATCTGCCAAGCGAGGCTGTTCTTCATGGAGCGGGGCGACCGCAAAGTCTCAAACCATGTTCCTGCTGACAAGCCGCTGATGGATGAGTTCGGTCAGGAGAAACTGCGCTGTTTGCTTACAAGGCAGCCGGCATGGAGATGGTCCCGGGAAGAGCCCTGTGAATGGGATTTGTGCAGCATTGGACGTACTCATCTTACAGGGTGAAGGACCCAGAGTTTCTTCCACAGAGGGAACCCTACCTTGATGCTGGGGTTTCTGATCATACCACCCGAAAGCATGAAGGCTCGCTTAGGGATGGCTTTGGGGCACTCACTCCGCCTCATGAGGAGGTGGTTTGCAGAAGTTGTTTCTGGAACAGCCACCCTTCGAAGGCAGAAGATGACTGCTGCGCCCCAGGGGACACTTTCCTTCATGGCCCTGTGGCGTTGAGCCATCCCCACCAGCCACGTTACAGCCTGGCACAGGGGACACATTTTTCTGCTCCCCAACATCTGTCACCTCACGAGTCACACGTCAACAGTTCCCCCCGCCCCGAGCACTGCTGTGGTATAAGCATCTAATAATAAAACCCAGCTATTGCGCTCCTAAGACACCTGTCAGCCTGAGCGCTAAGTGCTGGGGTAATAAATACTTGCTCAGCTATGCCTCTTCTCCGCCAATTCTCCTGGCTCTGCCTGTTTTCATTAGTATTTCTTTTCTGTGGACACTGCAATTACAGCCTGTTCCTCTTCAGGGCCCTTGTTCCAGGTTCAAATAGAGAAGTGATAATGCAGGGAAGCTTTTCACATCGCTGTTTATTTTTGTCTTCTGAGTCAGGAAGATCTTTTCAGGCTGGGGCCAACCCTGCGCGGTTTCGATTGAGGAAGGACTCGGGCGGGAGGGGTGGCGGGGAAAGGGGTGAAAACTTCAGCTTCCAGCTTTTAGGGTTTAAAAAAACAGTGGTGGGGTCCTTCCTTGCCTTCTCTTGCCGAGGTCATAAGCTATGCTCCTTCCTCGGGAAGACAAAAGTATGCAGCCTGTACTGCTAAGACCCGTGGTAACCATCCATCTGCCACAGCAGCTGTGAGCCCCAGCCTCTTCTGTCATCCGAATCTCTGAGCGAGGAGGAGGATTCAGCTGAATGCAGCAAATTCAAATGCGTAACTTTTGCGTTCAAGGTTGCAATATGTTTGGAGATATTGTCCCGCCAGCAAGTCCCTGGTGCAGCATCCAGATGGTGCTCAGGGAATCCGGGGAAGTGGGGGGAGGGCGTTTCGTTCCTTCTTCAGGCGTGGAAAACAACTGACGATGTCACTGGAGTTATTTGCTTCTCTTGCTATTTCCCAGTGGTAATTGAGGAGGGAACTGAATATATGGGATTTGGGCAAATCATCGGTATTTTTAACTAAAAATTATATAAAAATCCAGAAAAAAGAAATCACAGGGGAACATAGGGTGTTTCAAATTTAGTGCAACAGGAAGAACTTCAGCATTTCTTGCAGGTGATTTTTCTTCTGCCTTTGCATTTGAAGAGATTTACTTCATTTCAGATCTTCCTACTTGGTGAGAAAAATCCTTCTTTCTATTAGTTGCTAAATATAACTTCTCATGCATCTTCCAAGGAGATGCAATGAAGTGCGCAAATGAAGCCCCTACACCTTAAATTTCCTTGCCAGCAGACCACACAGTCATCTGGACATATGTCATAATGTCCGTGTGACATGGCATGGCCAGATATGTGCTATTAAATCTCCAAAACCAGGGTAGCCACAATCAAAACTGCCTGCAGCAAAGGTCTCTGGGCCATGGTAAATCCCAAGTCATGCATGGAAGCTGTTTGGGTGGACCAAAGTGACAGTGGAGGTTGTTGTAACAGCCGAACACCACAGCAGGGTGCGTTGAACTGTCCACAACCTTTCCTTGGCACACATTCGATTTCCCACATGGCCAAAGACATTTGGGCTGAGGGCTTCCATGTCCTTCTCCCCACCAGGGTTTCTTTAAGGCATGATTCAGCTGGAGAAGTGTATGTGGATGAACGCTGGCTGGATAAGCCAGCGTCTTGGCCACAGCCTCTTCTGGTTGCCCTTAGAGCAGCAGAAAACTATTCATGTTGTACATAGAGAAATGTCAAAGAGCTCTTCTGGAAAAGCCAAGTTTAGCCATGGGCCACAGATTGCGGGGAAAGAGCCCACCTTAGGGTTTCCTTCTTGCCCACCCATCACACCACCACCATCCCATCTTTGAGTTGGTTCCCAAACTCCCCAGCCATTTTGCCTTGAACATACCTTGTGTCCGCCACTCCCTTGCCATTGGAAGGGAAAGTATTTTAAACACGATCCAATGGGAACCACATACTATTTTCAAGCTTTTTTATTTTCCACTGAACTATTTATTTTTTCATGGGTAGCTTGTCTGCTAGTCACTGGGACAAATTCCTCAGACGTGCAGGTAGACTGAAGCCCAGAGGACTGACTCCATCCCTTTGTATGCCAACATCATTTGGTTTTGAGAAACAGACCACGGAAAAAACAATGACATAGATTTTTTTAAAATATGAATTTTTATTTGTTTTGATCGGAGTTTGAGAGAGTGGGTAGAGTGGAAAAGCGGAGTGATTTAATTCAGTGAAGAGGTCTAGTCCCGCCTTGTGTGTTAGATCAGGAGGTAAGTAGGTGGTTAGAAGAGTCCTCCTCCTCCACTCAGCTTGCTGATCTTAATTCATGTAGTTCTTGTTTCTGAAGTTTTCTAATCTCTCTTCAGAACTTCACTGTAATTTTTTGAGACATTTTTCTGTTGCTTTAACTTACTGAAAAAGCTAAAAGCTGAAAAAAATCACAGGACTCAAAATCCTGCCGATTAGAATGGGCAAAGATTATTTTTTTTTTTTCCGGCAAAGGTTGGAAAATACGATTCAAAAATACAAACAGGCATTGAACATTGCACCAAAAAGCATTTGTAACACAAATCTCAGAAAGAGAAAGAAAGAGAGAGAGAGAAACAGAGAGAAGAAAGGTCACAGTTTCCATGAGAAATCCCTTAAGAAAGTGGCTACCAGCTAGTCAATAGAGAAAATAAAGTCAACAAAAAATTTAAAAAATGCAGGTTTTTTTCTAGTTGTTAATTATTTACAGCTGTAATAACAGGATTGTCATGCATTAAACTGCTGCCGGCTAGATCCTTTCTCATAGTGGAGTAAAGAGAGTCTCACAAAACGGAAAACAAAGTAGAAGACACACCAGGGCACAGACTGAACCTGCGGCAGGGAAAAATGGGCAGATTCTCTGGCGATTTGTTGTGGTGTGCTCTTTCCCATGATGGGCTGCCACAGTGTGATGCTAACGCAACCCTCCCTCCCCTGGGCACCACGGCTGCAGATAAAGAAGCAGCAGGGGCCCTCGCCTTCAGATAGGACATTCACCTGCGGCTATCCCCAAGTCAGTTGACAGTGAAAATCGAGTGGATGAAGGGATACTTGTGGCCACCTGCTTAGATTTGGTGGGCTGAGAAACTCCCTCGTGACAACCCAGAGGAGCCCTTCAACTCTAAATACAGCCTGGCAAAGGCAATGTGGCAATGACTCGGGTTTCCCAACCCTGCCCCTACTTTTCTGTGGTTGGAAAAATCAAATTGTTCAATCTATGACTGACGTTATGTTTGATGGGTGCCCTGCAAAAACATGGGAGGAATTGGCAGACTTTTCAGGAGAAAGAGAGCGCTGCTAGCAGTGCAACATGAGCCAATGGACTTAGCAAGTTGACAGGACCTTCAAGCAGCAGCGAAGAGTAGAGCCAAGAGCCTTTGAAGACTGTGGGATCATCCTGGCTCATGTAGCAGACCTGGGAGCAGGCTTCCCTCTCTAGGCAGATGGGATGGCTAAAGCTGTGTACAGAAGAGATCTGCACTGGTGGGGACTGGGACAGCGGGGAACGGGAAAGAGCAGCTAGAAGATCATATTTTGTCCTAGAGCTTCATGAGCTCCCAGTTGTGGTGGAGGAGGACAGGTCAAACGTTAGGATTAATCCAAGCCCAAGGCTCTCTTCTGTTTAAAGCAGCACAGATTCCCGTGCTGGGAAGCAGGAACAGACCCAGAAAGAGAACTGGCTTTGTTTGCTTATGGGTGGTGATGTCCTTCGTTCTCATGGCTGGGACACAAGGCACAGGTGGCGATCGCTGCTGGCCACGAGAGCCTTTCTCCAGCAGCAGAGGAGGGAATATGGGAGCTATGAGGGTAGTTGCAGGGTCACTGCCTAAACGTTTCTCCCAAGACGGGGAGATGAAGGGCTGGCAGTAAGGGAGATAACACTGAGTACCATTGCGAGGGGCTGCACATCGCTCGCTTACTGTGGCCCCACCGCTCATGGGCTGCCCAGCATCTGTCTTCAGTCCTGCTGGTGCTGAGGTGAGATCAGGTGCGGGTCCAGGACCCAGCGGCAGCAAAGGCCAATGCTTCTGCTGACCTCTCCTGCAATCAGCACGTAGTCATGTATCAGCACATCCCACCTGGATGAGCAGCAAGCAGTGGCCGAGTGCCAGCACTTCCCTTTCCTTTGCAGAAGAGCCCAAGCTGAAGAGCAGCCCCAACCTGTGGTGTTCCTCTGGCCAGGGACAGCTGGAATGGATCCCACCAGGTTTTGTGCTCCCTCCTGAAGCAGGCTCAGGGTGGAGACCTCATACCCCTGGGCAATGCTCAGCTACGCGTTCCCTGGCTGCGCTATGGGGTGAGGATTAATTGCTTACGGCATTCAGCTGTTGAAAAGCCATGATACCTTCCTGGGAACATCCTAGTGTCCGGGGCAGGACAAGGACTATGTTGGAAAAGTTGTGACATCTGGAATGATGTTCTCCTGAAAGCAGTGACCTTGGTCCAGGCAGCAACCCTGCACCGAGACCCCAGCATGGAGAGAGGCTCTTCTCCCTTGCTCCCTTTGTTCCCTCTGCCTCCCAAACCCATCTGAGCACCAGCGGAGAGGGATGAACCTCCTTCCAGATGATTTAGCAAAGAGAAGGAGAGGAAACTAAAATAACTGAAAGTGGCCATTTTCTCTTTCAAAGAGAAAGAGGCTTGACTTTTAGACTGAAAGAGTTTGTGAGCATAAGTATACACACGCATACACGCATATATATAGGTAAAAACCTTTGGCTGACTGAACAATAACAAGGTCAAACAGTAAATATTTATACCTGGAAGCCATCAATCTCATCTGTGCTGTGGCCTCTTGCCAAAAAATGCCTTCAGGAGTAGTTTAGCTTGATATGGAGAGAGGACTGGTGAATTGTTTGGGATTTTTTTCTCCCTACTTTGACATTAATAGAGCATTTATATTTTCATGAATGTGCCCCTGACCCTGGCTGAGCCCTCCCCACCCCTAACAGCCACCAATGAGTCAGGGAGATGTTGTTTCTCTCCAGTCTGAAAAATGCACAGAGATATTTGGTGGGGTGGGTTAAAGTGTGGTCCCAGAGTTACGTACAATTTGGGGACAAGGGCCTGGAGCGAGCAGGGGTGGCCTGATGCTGCACGCTGTGATGGTCCAGTCCCACAGCCCCACGCCGGCTCTCCACCACCCCCAGGACCAAGCACGTGGAAGAGGGACACTAGCATGTCCCTGCCAAACCATTCTCCAAGTGAGCCCGTTGGGAGCTGCATGGCCCTCTCCTGCTCATGGCTTGCCCTGGCAAGCTGGGCAAGTGCGGTACCTCTCCTCAGTGGCCACTTGCTTTTGACTGTGGTCCTTCGTTTAACAGCAATGTGAGTTTAACTGCTCTGTTCCTCCAGCTACTGCAAGTACTGCAAAGAGGCCGTTTCTACAGCGCCCTTCAGGAGAGGCAACAGCTCCAGGTTTCTGAAGGTCTGAGAGAGGTTCTTAGCAGGACAGAGGGTCTTCCCATGCGAGGTGATCTGGAGCAAGAGAAACCCCTTCTTGGTATGTGACGCAGCCCTCAAATCCTCCCCAAGGGACGGCTGAAAGGAAGCCTAGAAGCGGACAGAAGAAAGCAAGCCAGCAGATGAGAAAGGAACGCCCCTTGGGTCCATAGGATAGGCTTGCAGAAACAGGCTGCTCGTGACCGCGCTTGCATGCGTGGCTCGTGCCTGGGAACAGCAGGCATGGGGTCTGCTTGCACAGGGGATGTCCTACAGCAAAGGAGGTAGGACACTGCCAGTGCCACCGAGCTGGCAGGGATGAGGACAGGGGTGAGCTGTGTTGGCCACAGCACCTGTCTGTAAAACCCCGGGGGTGGTGAAGGCAGCTTTGCTTTTGTTGAGCTCGGTGCACAGAGGAGAACTGGGAAGCTCTGTCTCGGGTGCCACAGTCCTATTCGGTGATGTCCAAGAAGCTTTCGAGACACTGGATAGGGGTAACTCCACCAGGCCTTTAGAAGAATGGGTGTCACCGAGGGACCACTTCTCCCCCATCCCTCTCATGTCACCCGGCAGAGATGCCACAGCACTAACACAGCGCTTGCAGCCACCACGGCTGCCTCCCCTGCCCGCTTGCAGGACCTCAGACGAACCGTCCCCCGTGGCACGGAGCTCCCGAAAGCCGCCCTGCTTTTGCCCACGTGCGGTTTCAGAGGAGGGAAGAGACAGGCTGCCAGCGCCAAAACGTCCCTCCGACCTTTTCAGGAGGAATCCAACTGCAGGCTTGGACCGCGCTGTGCGTGTCCCAGGCGGTGCAAGGTACAGAACAGGAGTGCAAAGTGAACAGATCATTTTTATCACCCTCAAAGACTTCTAATTCCTGCCCGGGAGATTCTCACCAAGGCTTTGGGCCTTGCCAGAAGAAGAGAAATATGGGAGTACTGAGGTTCACAGCGGAATGAAGCACCCGCTCTGTGCACAGCTGTGGATTAGACTGTCCATGGCCGTGTACAGACACAGGACCAGTTATAAAACCGGAGCCCTTAGGTACTATCACAGCAGGCAGCAAACCCCAGAGCTGATGCTCGGTTAGCTCTGGCCCAGCGCGCCCTTAGACGAAGCCCCCATCAGCAGCCTCACGTTAGCTGGGAAGGAAACGTCCCAATTTGAGCCGCTGACGGATTTTTAAAAAAAGAACATTATCTTCTCTGTGATGTCTGCTGGCAGGAGATGTTAAACCACTTATTTATAACTATCTTCCCGAAATGCTTCCCTGCTTGGAAGCCAAACTACAAATCCTGTTTGGTTTGTTGTCTTTAACCAAAGGATGCCGGTATTTCTGCCTCCAGCTGGCAAAAAGACTCAGAGCCAGTGCCAGGCTTTGGTAGGAATAGACTTGGCTTTCAAGGCGTGCGAACACTGATCCAGGAAGGCAGCCTTTTATCAGGCAGAGAGCAAAATTTTTGGAGTCAGGAAGAGCAAAGATGAGCCAGCAGACGGGTGTCACCGGCAAGCCAGATCGGTGGGCTGTGTCCCGGGGAGGGACGAGAGTCTCGGCGTCGCAGGGAGGGAAGGACTGGGGGAAGAGACAGGCAGGAGATTCACCCCGACAGTTCGGTGAGAGATGGGATCACCCGCAGGAGGGGAGGAGGCTCAGAGGCTGCCCCGATGCTGTCGCCCAGCTCCACTGAGGGGTCTGTCCCCAGCACCTGGAGCATCACCCCGTCACCCTGAGCCCCTGCGGCCCCGGCTGCGCAGCAGAGGCAGCGCCTGCGGGTGCTCGGGCTGCTGAGGCGCTGACGGACAGACCTGACAATTTACAGAGAGCTCTATGAAGCAGCACTCACAGACACAGGAACACGCAGGAAGGCGATGCGCAGTAGGACATGGCCCTCAGGTTAGAGGAGATTTTGGGGGAATGCCCAGGCTAGCAGACACCACCTCTGTCTCAAGGCCAGCTCAAGTCAGCTAAGTCACCGGATCCCATATTTAAACTTGCCTTTGATATAATTCCGTTAGTAAACACAATATACTCTTTGTTACCATTTTATTGTGTTTGTTTTGCTTTTTATAGGGTTTCGATTCCATTCACTTAGGCCTGAGTATTATAGTGACATGAATGTTTGATGAGATACACTTCATCTAGCTTATTTAAGAAAATGACATCCAAGTAGTTTCCAAAACAAACAGCCTCACAGCCGGTTAGCGCAGCACATCCCGCTGGAAAGCCCGAGGAGCAGAAGGGTGGCAGCAATGGCACTCACTGCTGGAGGGGACGGTGCCGGCATGGAGGGAGCGTGGGGGGTCTCGGTGGGGAGGGGACGGTGCTGCGGTGGGGCAGTGCTGGGGTGGCATGGCTGTCGGAGCCGGGTGACGGCAGCAGCGGTGCCAGGAGGAACCGGGTGCCCCAGGTGCAAAAGCAGCCAGGATGAGCACCCCCCTGCCCAGCAGAAGTGCCGGGGATGGTGCACCCTCCCTCTGCTCCTCCAACACAGTGCTGGGTGCAAAGCGGGAAAGCTCCAGGGCTTTCCCCTCCTCGCCACCCAGCGGGGAGCCCCCGGGGATGAAAGGCACTGTAGAAATGTCATGGGCGGTTTGGGGTGAGGACGCTGGCGGGGGAGAATGGGGAGGGAGCTGGTTTCCTTAGCATCATCCCAGCGGGAGGTTGCCACCTCTTGCCGGATGCTGCCTGCTGGTGTGGATGCGCCTGTGGCCTGAACGCACTCGGGGCTGAGCTGAAGATCTCTGAGCTCCTCTCCTCACGGCAGCTGTAGGCAGGGGGAGCGACCGCACCGCTGTTGAGCCAGCAAGATTGGTAAGGGACGGGCAGGATACGCACCAACGCCACCCACGCTGCAGGACTAAGTGCCCTGGCCTTCTCCGTTCCGTCCTGCCGTCCCCATGGATATTCCAGGTGGGGCAAATCCTGCGCCTTGTGCTCAGCCCCGTTCCTGCACGGGCAGGGGGAAGCTAAGCATGGCACAGCGGCTCAAAGCGATGCTGACGACATCACCTTGGGGGTGCTGGGGCCTCAGCCTGGCTGCATGCACCTGAAAGGTGCGAGGGGCAGCTCAGGGGGGGCAGCCGGAGGGTCGGAGGGAGACTCAAGAAAGAAGGGATGCATCCTGCCCTGGGAGCAGGGCTGCGCTGCTGGCAGGATCAGTGCTGCCCACAGGCTGGGGACAGGGACTCACCAGGCACAGGATGATTTTCCTTGTAGCAGGACAATGTGTCCGTGGCCTGGGCACCAGGGAGGGGGGGACAGACAGTTTGGATGCCACCATCTTCTGCTGCTGCTGGGAAGGGGATAACCACTGGTTTGGGTCCTTGACTGCGGTGGCCAGGAAGGGAGAAGCGTCTCTCTCCAAGGCACTGGAGGGCATTCCTTGGAAGAGCATGCAGGAGTTAGAGTTGGGTCTTATCTGAATGGCTTTGTGCGATGGCACCTGGTTTACATATTTCCCCGGGACAGCAGTATCACCCTGCTTTTTCGAAGAGCTAAGCCCTTTCTGATGTTCTCCCATGCTGCTGAGGATGCTCCGCTGCATCTGTTCATCAGGGGTGGGGAGATACTTGGGGACGGACTGTCCCCAGCTCATCCCCACAGGTGGCAGAGTGTCCCCTGGTGTGTCCCACAGGAAACAGCCTGCACCACCATCCCTGCTGCTCTGGTGCACCAGAGCAGGGATGTGCCGTGAGCTGGACTTCCCCGGGCTGTGCTCCTCCCCATCAGTGTGGCTCACCTGAAAGGTGGGGGCTTCTCTGCCTAAATCCACCCACCAGCAGTGCGATAGTACTGAGGGCTGCTGAGCAGCCAAAGCAAGATGAATGGGGAGCTGGAAGAAGGTGCTGGGACAGAGAAGGGTAAGTGGATGGGGCTAAGAGAAAGTGATAAACCACCCATCTGAACACGAACTCTATGGCTTCCAGTCCTGCTGCTGAATGCAGGTGGCCTCACAGCTACTGTTCTCCTCCAAGGTATTATAAAGCTCCTGTCTTGATTTCCTGACTGATCCTGAGAAAAATTATTTCCTGGAAGGAACCACCCCATCTTCTAACGTTAGCTGCCCCAAGAGTGCAGGATGGCAGACAAGACCTTTCTCACCTGTTATGGTCTGGGGAGAGACATGGAGGAATCCAGTATCTGGGTTTGGTAAAGAGAGAGAGGAAGAAGCCCCGTAGATACCTACAAGACGCTGCCACCCTGATCCACCCCTGCAATGGCTCCACTGGTCACAGCAGTGGTGGGTTTGCCCCCCCGCAGGCATTGGGCTACTAGCTGGCCCAGGCCACACTGCTCTCAATGGACCAGCTCTCCTGCACCCACAGCCCAGGGATCACCACCGCGCACAAAGCGCCAGGCACAGAAGGACTGACTCAGGAGACCTCCACATCCTTGAGCCCAGGCCACCAGGAGCATCCACCGTGCCAGGGCAGCCCATCGCAGAAGAGGAGGAGGGGGACGGACGGCAGCAGCAGCCCCCAGCAGAGCGGAGCGTGGAATGGCAGTGGCGTGCAGACCGTAGGAACGGCAGGAGGTGGAGAAGGAGAGATGGAAGCACAGGGTGACTTGGACAGATGGTGGACATCAGACTCACGATGTTAGAGGCACAACTTGTTATGATCCTTCTTTTTTTTTTTCTTTTCCTTTCATCATCAGAGACAAAGTAAAACAAAACTAAAGTAAACGAGATTAAATTAAAATCACAGGGTTTTTTACATTATAAAATAACAATCTAATAGTAATAATAATAATAATATCAAATGAACAATAATAATTAAACAAAACAGGAAAGAAGAAAGCTCTGGAGAATTCCTGCCTGGATGGTGCTCACTGATGGAAGGTTTGTGTGACCGGTTTTATTGTTTGGGGATCATTCCCTTGATAGCTGACTCCCGGTTTACATACGTGGCCCAGTAGACTAAGTTGAAAATGGCAAAGAGGACTGGAAAGACGATGCGGGACATCTTGTCTACCTTGCTGACGCTGTTGTATGTCTTCTTACTCTCTGGGAGCTTCTCCTCTATGCGGGGCATCTTGGGGGGTACGTTGGTGGCAGTAGCAGTGGCAGCAGCACTCTTGGAGATGGTGGGCAGGCCAGGATCCTTGGCAATGTTGAGGGCATACGTGGTGCCAACAATGTTGTAGGTGTTGTTGGTTTTCTTTGCTAGTGCCACTGGCTCTTTTTTCTAGGGAAGGTGGAAGAAAAAAACATAATAGAGATGAAGTGACTGTAGAATTGCATGGAGAACATTTTGCTCTCCGAGTTTACCTGCTTGCCCGGATGAGAAGATGGAAAAGGGTGTGAGGAGCAAGAGACCAAGAAGGTGGCATTGTGGAGGGGAAGAAGATGTGGTGAGAAGATGGCCAGAACCCATGACATCTGCCGCTTGAGGCTGGATGTTGCTGGAGCATAAGGACGTGCTGGACTAGGGTGGATCAGCTACTTGGCGTCAGCCTGGCATGCAGCGCGCGGCACAAAGAGGTCCTGGCAGCTAGGTCCTGCTGCAAGTAAAACAACTGAAGCCACACAGCTGGGTTTGTAGCCTCCTTGCAGCCCCTTAGATCACAGTAGTGGTGTAAAAGGACGTGTGCAGCTGCACTCGAGCAGTAGCTGCCCCAGAGAGGTGACTCCTTGGCTGGCTGAGTGCTGCCAGCTCTATCTTGGGTATTGTCAGGTCAGTATGAGTGACAGAAGGCTCAAACTATACAGACTCCTTGTTTTCTCTTTTGACTGGGCAGCCTTATCTCTTGCATGTGAGGTTCAGCCATGGAGAGATGACGCAGGAATGTAGTCTTTAGAAAAGAAGGACACCCCTTGTGGTCATCCTTGGGGAGGAACTTGATTTTCTGCTTTGCTGGCCTGCTTCCCTTCCTGGGTCAGGGGAGAGGAGGGGACATCACAGAGGATTACAGGCTGTTCTTTTTACAGCAGAAAGCCAGTGGCTTTAAGAATGTGGGTGATGGCATCGCAACATTTTTGCACCGTACTACGAGACCATATCATACGCTGCCTCAGTCTGCTGAATGCTTCACAGGAATACCTCACAATTCAACATCATGATGTCTAAAATGCCTCTGGGACCCTTTAGAGCACCTTGTGACTGACCCAGGTAAGAAACAGAACAGACAGGAGGCATTTGCACTCACCCCGGATTTCAGGATTGCTCAATGTGGCACTACAGGGCAGAGGGAAGCCTTTCCTCTTGCCTTCAAATCCATGGGTCGCTGCAAATCAAGGGAGATACGTGCACCTCTCCCACAAGGCTCCAGGGATAGCCATGCTGTCCTTGGTTGAAAGGAGGAGAGCGTGCATAGCAAAATGGAAAAGAGGCACTTATGTGTCAGACATGATGTCCTAAAGGATGATGGAAGATGCTGAAGACACACAGTTCAGATGTTAATGAAGACGAGTGGGCAGGAAGACAGAGCTGGGAAGTCATGGAAGGTGTTGGCCTCACTCTGAGGATCTTCCTGTTGCTGTCAGGGACCTGAGACCAGCTGCACTGTAGACCTTATCATATAAAGCAATCCGGGTCTAGCAGGAGAAGCCAACTGAATGAAATCTATCCATACGCAGACATCAGGCACCCTACAAGTCCCACCACTCCTGTACTCCATGTAGTGTCCGCTGTAATTACACCGAGAGCCAGCACTAGACACAGCAAGGACTCATGGTGGGAATCTAATATCTAAACTCAGAACAAGTTGTGACTTTTCTATTCAACACAAGGTAAGGCTCATCCAGGCTTTTCCTAGGGGTGCTTGGCACGGCCTTGGATGTAGGTGTGAGGGAACATGTACAAAGTGGCCGTCAGGAGAAGGGGAGAGCATGCAGCCAGCAGGTCCTGTTCGTTGTTCCCACCCTAGCCTGGGAACTGGTAGCAGACACCATCAATGGGTAGCACTGGAAGCTGGAAAGGCCAGATTCGCCCAGTCTGCTCTGCAGAGATACTCCAAGGGCTTTAGCTTTCATGCTGTACTTCCATTTTAAATGTGTCCACAATTGCCATGGATATTTCTGGTTACCTTAGGAAATGAATTTTCCACAGTGAGTTTTCAGAGGGACACTAAAAGCAGACTTCTGTGCAATCTTTAAACCCCTCTCCAATAACATCATAACCAGGCCTGCAGCCTGGTAATAATGCCAGCAATTACAGGAATTAACTCGCTATTAGAAAGAGGTCTAAATGTCTTCAGACTCCAGATCAGACCAAACCACTCATCAGACCATATTCATAGTCTTTTATGGGCGAGGGTGTTCTGTTCTTTAATGATTAACTGAGCAACTGATTTCTGCAATCATTAGAGCCGTGTTAACTTGTACCCCCTGCATAGGAGGTGAACTTCTCCCGCTAAAGAGCTGACAAGAAGCAAATAAAGGACTAAAGACGTTTCACCTTCTAAAACATTTAAATATGCTTAAGTATGATTACTTATTAACACAGCTACAGGAGCTAATAAAATAATTAATAATCAGTAATGAAATGAAAAACAGATTGTTGTTCGCGGAATGTAATTTGAAGAGCACTGCGATTATTTTAGTCTTAATCAGACACGGGATTTGTAACAGGAATAAGATGACTACAGGTGAGACGACACTTTCAGCCTGGCTAGCTTTTCTGCCCCGGAGCTTGGAAAGTGGATCTGAGATGCCTGGCCAAAGGCATGTGAAAACAGCAGGCTGAAACGGAGGAAAATCAGGTAAATATGGATGCTGTGTGTCGTGACAGCAAGCTGCTGCTCCTATTAGTGTGAGCCAGGACCCCCAAGCATCAACTTGGGCTTCTCGGGACCTCAGATCAGGCTGTTCATGTAGTGCAGAGGCTTAGGAGCCTTTTCCCAGCTGCCTATGGAGCCTTCTGCCCTGGCCAGAGCTGGGAGCCTGGATAGCCTTTGGGAAGCACCCAGTGCACACACTGCCTACACCCAGGCACGTGCCCTGGGTGCGCTCTGCTCCTCAGATGGCAGGAGGAACAGTTCAGCCTGAAGTTTACCAGGTTGTGCTTTATACATAAGTGTTTCAGGTGAAATTTTGACAACCAAACAAAGCAAAACATGCTTGTTGCTGTCGGCTGCAAAGTAGCCCCCAGCCTTCCCCCTGCACCTGTATCTGTGAGGAGTTCCTGCTGAAACAGAAGGAAAGAGTGGAAAAACAGGAGGAAACCCCACATTTGCTTTGAAAACTTGTCCTATTTAAAACATCTACATTTATGGCCCTCTTTGGGCACAGGGAGACTGAACCACTGCACAAAGCTGTCTCCGCACTGCTCTCCTGAGGGAAAAGCTGTGAAAGCTGGTCTAGAGATAAATATGTTCCCTGGGTATTGCAGTCTGACAAGTTCTTCCACCACACACACACTGGAAAACAATAGCGTTTTTGTTAAATTTTCTTGCCTTCAAGCCTCTCTGGAGAGAAGCTGATGGCTGAACCTCTAAATTATGGGAACTACTGGTTCTGCCTATGATCTGCTGGAGATTTAGTTCTCTGCACCTGCTCCTTGGCTAGAATTTGGGTTGGAAGCAGTACCCCTCTGAGAGGCCACTCTGAAGGTCGCCATCATCAGTATCTGCAGTACTTGAGAAATGCCAGGTATCTGCCCCTTGCCATTCTAGAGAAAAGTCGCTTTAATGACCTCCAAGCAGCTCTAGCCTCTGACATACTCGTATCCTAGAATTCAAAGCCCAGCAACGGCAGTTGCTATTCCAGCAAACCTCACTCCTTCCTCACGCCAGCCAAAGTTCCCCTCTGCTGTGTGCCAGAGACTTGATCCTATCAGAGAATAGAAGCAAAGTGTTTTACACGGGGACGCCTGTACCCTGAGCAGAGCCAAAGGCTCCGAGCAAAGCAATCTTGCATTCACAAGCAGGCTGGGTCAATGCCAGGCTCCTGTCAGCTCCTGGTGTAACCTTTGGCAGGAATCATCCCTCCCATCTCTTCATTCAGATTATGTGGGACCAAGCCCACTGGTCTTATGCTCCTTGGATGACCAGACAAAGACTCAGAAGTTGGATGGAGTCAATAATCAACCCAACACACCATGCAGACAGTGTTGAGAGAAAGAGGGTGAAATGTTGTCGAAGAATGATACGCGGACTCTAGTGAAGATGCTGAGAACATAAATCACTTGCGGCGCTATGGAGACCTACAGGGGATTGCAAGTGCAGTAGGGGAAGCTCCAGCAAAAACATATTTATGATAATGAGGCAGAAAAAAAAAGAGATGGGTCTGAACCACACCGTGAGTGTGTAAGACTTCAAACTGGTTGAAAATGGTGACCTGCCAAGGTTGGTTCTATTTCCTCTCTGTTGGCAAGGAGGGGATTGAAACAAAGATGCTGCAAATGGAAAGAAACAAAGGAGAAAGAGGAATGATTCCCAAGTGACCTGGATCAAGGGGAAAACTTCAGAACTGGCGAAGAGTAGGTAGGACAAAAAGCTGGGCTTTACTTGGTCAGTGGAAAGGCACCTGGTGCAAATGGTTAGCATGTCCCTCACTTCCAAAATACAAGACACAAAACCATGATGATCATATTAACAGAGAGGTTTGGAGGATGCTTTTTGGTGACTTTTCCCTAGTGAAAAGACAGGTGAAAAGTACATAAAAAGCCTGGACCTGACCTTCTCACCACTACAGGATCCTGTCTTAAGGATGAGAAGGACAAAGATCCAGGACTATTCCTCCATACAGAGTGTGTTCTTCCTTGTTCTCATGTGTTGGACTGCAGCTACTTGGTTTTCTTGCTCCTTGCCACTCAGGATTTGAGGGCAATGTCACACAAGCACAGATACAAGCTAAGTCAGATTTTATGCATGGACATTGCATTACAGGTAGAAGTGGGTTTACTAAGTGTCTTCCCAAACATCTTCCATCCTGAGGAACAGACAACACTTTTTTGCAGGGAATTCCATGGTAAATGTCATCCTTGCAGAGTTCATGAGTTTCCCAGTGGCAAAGTCACCATTAATGGTTGTCTCTCCGTATCCTCACTGTAACAGCCGCTGAGGAATTGACCTTGCTGGCTCCAGAGGTGGACATCCCTATGGTTGGGATGGATGGGATGCAATGGATCTCACTCTGTTCAGACACAGCCCTTCTGTCCTGAAGTGGATCCTTTTAACAAGATATTTTGAGAATCTTGAAGACAGGGAGCTTTGCTGGCTACTGAAATCACTCATCTTTCAATCTCTTTGGCCTATCACTCCTCCCCAACTACTGAGATCTCCCACCTTCCTCCTTATGATGTTTTTTTAAAAAACCACCTTCACTAACAGGTTTTCCACACTGGATCCAGATACTTCTCTCCAATTCGACCTGGACCTCGAGGTTGGTTGCAGCCACTCTGCCATACAAAAAGAGAGGAAATCCTCCATCCACAATTAGTGATTACTGGTGGCAGGCGTAAAAGGCTTGGAAAAACTTTGGGTCCAAGAAGCATTAGTCAAATATTATCAGAGTGCAGGCTAAAGGGAGTTTTCTGGTGACATCTGTGGTGATATCTGCCTGCCTTTCACTAGAGGAGAACTGCAGAGAACATGCAGAACAGCTTCCCGCTAGGACCAGAACCCAATTGTGGCTACAGCTAGAACATTAGCATGATCATTTATGATGCAGAGATCAGCGATTCACCAAGATGAGCCCATCATGTTAGATTCTACCGGAAAAAAATGCTCTTTTCCCATCTAAACCGATGGGTTGGTCAAAGGGGAGAAACAAAGAATGGAACCAGCCCTGAGAGAGTGAATACGCTGGGAGCGCCTGTCAGCAACCAGCAGATTTTGCACGGTAGTGATTTCTTTCTAATGGGATGGGAAGCATTGCTGCTGCCTAGATTTGAGGTGAGGGAAGGGCTGATGCTTATTGATTTATTTTTTTTTTCATGTTCATGCAAGGAAACAATCAAAGCTGGAGTAAGGATCCTTTCCATCACATCAACAAAGAGTATTCTTTTTGGCTGGGGGGGAAGGCTCTCCAGAGACCAGGGCTCAGCCTGGGCTTGTCACTGGTATTTTCACTCCCGGTACAAATACTTTAAAATGCCAATAGTTATTCTTCCGCCTCCTGCTTCTTTTGTGGTTTCAACCACCTGGCTTGTCAATTGTTTCAAGAAGAGCTAATTAAAGGCTGAAACTGAGCCAACGAGGCACCTTCATTGCGTAGCAAATTCACTGCTTGGAAATATTCAACAGAATAAAGATGAAAGGCAAATATGGTGACACATCGTATTCCCAAGCTCCCTGAAAGCCCATCGGTCTTTGGGGAGCTCTCTGAGCTGCGGGGGCCAGGAGTGGGTTAGTCTCCTAAAATAAAGATCTGGCTTGGCTTGAAAAAAAATTCCACAAATTTGGAGTCCTTCCTGATTCTCCAGCCCAATACCAATTGCAGCAAACTCCCAAGGAGAACTCCCTCTGAAACATCCATGGTCCTGCTTTGTTTTCTTGTTTGATTGCCACGTGCGCAAACACTCTGCATGCTCTGACCCTATTGTTTCAGCACTGTTAGTCTTGCAGTGCTGGGTCAAGGAATAAATTAAGGAGCACGCTGCTTCTATGACAAAGTGAAGCTTTTGAGCCTTTGCTGCTTTTTTTGCTGTGCCCAGTTCACGTAATTGCCCAAGGCTGTGTGAATCCTGACTTTGTGCTGATTTGCCCATCCCTGAAAGGGACATGGTTGCTTTGTGGACCTGTTCTGCTCCTTCGCTCATGCCAATGACTCAGGAAAGGCTTCTCTCATCTCTAGAGGCCAGATTAGCATTATTGTTCACGATGGGAGTGGAAGACCATCAACTGGCCTCCTCTGGAGCCTTTCTGCCATGAGTCTGTTGCTCAGACCCCAGCTGCAGAAGCAAACAGATAGAGAGAGTCCAAGAAACACAAGAGAGGCATTCAACACTCAGTGACGGCTGCGGTTCTCCATAAGGTCTCTGTTCTCCTGCTTTGACCTCCATACCAGAGAGATGACTGGCCGTTATTTTTTCCAAAAGTTACCGCAGTTCTGCCAGGTATTTGCATATAGACCCACAACAACTTTAAACAACACATTAAAATGCAAAGGAGTAAAATATAAAAGCTCCAGAACCAAGAACAAGGACAAAGCTGATTTTCAAATTGATTCAATAAATATAAACAAGGAGCCGCATGCTACGGTAAGCGATTTCTATGCACAGCCGAGATTAAATCAGTCGGGAGGGAGGGGACACGAGCAGGGGTAGCGGTGGCTGTCAGGAAGGAAGCTGCCAGAGAGGCTGATCCCGAGCGAGAAAAGAAAACCTGGGTAATGCCAGGCACTCATTTACTGACAGCTGCCGTTTCCGATTGCTTGCTTCCCACCCACCCTCTTGGCCTGAACTTACAAAGCAGTAGCGGCCGGCAGCTGTGGACCTCCCCATCGCTGGACCACGCTTGTCCATGCCAGGGGAGACCTACAGTCAGGGATAACAGATGCAGGGGACACAGCAGAGAGGGACAATCTGCCTTGGCCAGGCTGGCATCCCGTGGCATATCTGGGCTTGTGTGACACGCGAGCAACATGGAGCAGGGCATTTATGGGTTGGAGGGAGAAGAAAGGAGAGAGGAGACCACCAGCGGAACGAGACCACAGCATGCACACATTCACAGCTCTACTGGCAAACGGTCGTGCAGAAGGACAGAGGGAAAAATGAGCAGTCATGCCTGGGTGGTCATGCCTGGGTGTTTTTCTCCAGCTAAGCGCAGCAACCAGCCCTCCAACCCCTTCCTCCCTCGACCCTCAAGAACTGCTCCAGTCGAGACCTGAGCTGGGGACCCCAGTAAGTAGCATCCAGCCTCCCGAAATGCTGTGGAGCTGCATGTTACCCACTCCTGGCCCTGGCACAGCTCTCTTGTGCAGCATTTCTTCACCACCCCCTCCTCCCTGGGCTTGGCCACAGGGCTGACCTTCATCTCTTGGGCCTCCAGCACCTTCTTGCCATCCCAAGCCCAGCTGCGCTTGGTGAAGTAGTTGACGGTGGCAAATTCGATCAGCGCAGAAAACACAAAGGCATAACAGACGGCTATGAACCAGTCCATGGCCGTCGCGTACGCCACTTTAGGTAAGGAGTTTCTTGCGCTGATGCTTAGCGTGGTCATGGTGAGGACGGTGGTGACACCTGTGGAAACACAGAGGGAGACAAGGATGGTGTGAGACCATACACTTGTACCCACCCGATTTCTCCTCAAATCCCACAGCTGGTATTTCCATCATGTGAATTTGGGAGCTGTCCTCTAAGCCATGTGGCCCACATTCCCACTGTAATTAAGGAAGTCTTACCCAGCACAAGTCCGTGGTGCAATTCATAGAGCAGTCCAGGTTGGAAGCGAAGTCAGCTTGTCCAACCCCTGCTTGAAACAGGGCCCACTTCAGGTTGCTCAGGGACTTCTCTGGTTCAGTTTTGAATATGTCCAATTCACATAATCAATGGCAAACATCCGCATTAGGAAAAAATAATCTTCCCCAAACTCCATCAACTAGATCTCTGCTCACTATAAAAGAGTCCTAGCTCATAGGTAGGCACCTGCATTCAATTCCTCATCTGCTAGTAGGGTAAGATGTGTGATGATAGACTCAGCTCCCTCATGCAGAATATGCCATGGAGAAGCCTCTGGTTGCTTTTGCGATAAAGCAAAAATAATAAAACAACAGTAAAAAGGACAGCTAGGGGGTTGAGAACTTCATGGAGGACCAGAAACTGGCCACTCATCCAATGTGGTTCTGTCAACATTTTGGAAATAGCTCTTTGTGACCTGCATGGATGGACACCTGGGATTCTGGGTCCTGCTGGCACGGCCAGGCACCCGTCAGTGGCCCAGGTTGCCAGAATAAGTGTCACTACGATTTATCTTAAAAAAATGATCTGTTGCAAAATGCCTTTTAAAGCTTTTTTCATTAAAGCAAGCAACCATTGCTATCCATTTTCCCCAATAATGTGCTTTTCAATTAAAAATGCATTAAAAGCATTATAAAAATATTGACTAATTTTCACTTCCCTTAAGCCATACTCCTGGTTAATTGAAGAGTTTTAATAATATTGTTGACAATACTTTCTGAGCGGCAAAAAAAAGGGAATAAACAATTTAAACAATTGGAGTTCTCATTATTTTCTTAATAGGAAAGCAAAGCAATTTGGGAGCAAAGACATTTTTCACAAAGGTAGGTTTTAATTTTTCAGCCAGCCTTTTCCTGCTGAATCTGAGCTGCTACTCGAGGAAACTTGTCTAATTGCAAATCTCAGGATAACCATAGGAGGGAATCAAGGATCCTCAGAGAATGGCTTGTCCCCAGCGTCAGGAGTGGAGAGACACTCCCGATCGGATGCAGATGTAAGAGCCCAGCTGGGGCATGGACAGACATGGGGTCCAGGTGTGCACTCTGTGGGGTTTAGTTGTAAAAGATTTACAGATGAGTGAGGAAAGTTCATCGATGGCTCTCTATATGCCTGAGACGGTCCTATTTTCCAGGTGATTTCTGTCTGAGCCCCCCTTTTCCATTCTGCTGGATGAAAACACCAGTGCTAAGGGGCTGTATTCCCTCTTCTTCACTGTTATCACTGTTCAACACAACTCTTGCAGCCCGGATTGCACAAACCAGTTTGGTCGTATTAACCGCCCAGCTCCCCACAGCTGCACTCGACCCTGGAGATCGCTGTGGGATCCGCATCACCGGAGAAGGGAAGGCAACACGGTGATAAGGGGGCGAAGCTGGGGTCAACTGAAAATTTTAAAGCTTGTTCATGACCTACATTTCACAAACCCCAGTGAACACAAACCGCATAATGATTCCTTTCCAGTTCTTTTAGGAGAACCACCCGTGACCCTCCCTGCATCCCCTTCCAGTCCACAGCATGGGAACAAGGTCCGGGCCTGCAGAAAGGGTTGGGAAAGGAGGACATCAGCCTTGCTGGGTTTGTGGCAGTATATCTATCACGACTCTTGCTCCAGAGAAAATGCTTCATGATCTTTGAAACCACACTGCTTTCTGCCCTATTCAAAACCACGAGCAGGTGGTACCTTATATCCCCTCTCTGCTTGGAGACTTTTGTTCGATATAGTCTCTGTTCAGCGGTGTCTGCTGGGCACTGTTCTTTAAAGGAAATACAGTCCTGCAGCATCACGCCTGGTCTGTGAGCGTGTGCGTGTGGATCCTGAACGAAAGGTCTTGGCAGGAAAGCACAAAGCAATTCTGTTATTAAATGTTTGTAAAAGTTATTAATATACGTGCCATGCCAGCCTGACACTTTGCCTTGGAGAGAGGATCTGAAACCAGCTGAAGAAAATAATAACAATATATTTACCGTGCAGTTATACTGCCTCAGCCCACGAGCTTGTTATGTGGAGCTCTAACCAGGGGCACATTAGCAATTTCAAAGGTAGAGCTTTAAACACCTCCCCATGTACCTATCCTCTCCTCAACTCACAAGCCAATATAGATAATCAGACACAGCCAAATGCACATAATTAGATGATCAATACCTTGATTACTGTTAATATTTATGGCTTGGCTTGTAGCAGACGCATGGACAGAAGTATTTTTGCAGTGATTCAGTGGAAGCAGGGGCACTGGGAAGACACTGAGAACTACTCTGGGAAATGGCCAGCAGCTTCGCTGGTGCCGGTCAAGGCGTGGAGAAGACCAGCTCTGATGCTCCGTGTGTTTCCCATCATTTATGGTGCTTTTCTCCCCCCGACCTGAGAGGATTCCCTCATGCTCGCAGACTCACCAAAAACCGTTCGGGCAGGAACGGACTCCCTGTTAAGCCAGAAGGAGACCTGGGAGAGGATGACCGTCATAATGCAGGGTAGGTAGGTCTGGATCACAAAGTACCCGATCTTCCTCTTGAGGTGGAAGTGTGTGGTCATGACGACATACTCTCCTGCAGAGACAGGCGGGTGGAGATGCTGAGCTGTCGGTGCTTTCCAGGATGGGGCTGGGCTGACCACCAACCCATCTCTAGACCACTAAAGATCTGTCCTGAACAAACTTTCAAGTTCTTAGCTGAAACTGCAGAGTGTGTGTCATATTGCTGCCGGCTGGCATGCCCTGGTATCGCACAGTAGGGCAAACCTCCCCAGCGGCCGTGCGAAGGAGGGATGGGTGCTGCAGCGCGCTGTTGGCACTGACTTTGCACGTCCTGCACATGCCCACAGGACTGCACGCCCCAGCGTAGCCTGGGTGACTTCCACACGGCATTTGTCAAAACACTTCTCTGGAAACTTTTTTAATTCATTACAAAATGGTTGTGGGACAAAGGCAAATCGATGACAATAAAAAAACAAACAATAAGGCTTTCCCTGTTCCACCACAGGCACAAAACATCTCAGGGAGGTCTCTCCCGACGCAGCTCCCACCCCTTTTCTGCTCCAGCCCAAGGAGCCACATTGTGGGTAAAATCCTGTAATCCTAACAGTAATCTTAATCCAGACCCTAACAGTGCGACTTCAGGACAAAGGATTTTATTTTCTCTGACAATCCTGAAAATATTCCTTCTTTCCTCACTGTAACCATCTCAAAAATCAGGGCAAATTCTGTTGTTAAAGGTCTAGGCTGTAAACCAAAGAAGCAGCTGTCCCTGCTTTCCCTCAATGCCCTATTCCTCCAACTCAAAACTCTGGCTATTTTGTTGGATTATTGTGCCTTTTTGTTGTGAGCATGGCTCTGCTAAATCATTACACACAGGAGCCTTTAGCAGCTTTCTTGCCACTTCAGGTTATTCATCTGTACATTTTACTACGACTTAAGTAGAGAGATGGGCCAGATATTATGACATTTAGTTCCCTGGACTCCCCGCATTTCCCCAAGGGAGGTGATATGAGTTGTTACAGACAGACACTATTAAAATCAAGTGCACCAGAGAGGAAATATCCTCAAATGAGAGAACTACTGGTGCATACAGAAGAAAAAGATAAAAAAAAAAGGGAAAAGAAAAAAAGAAAGATGAGACACACATGAGATAACAGAAGCTATCAGTACCTGGATTCAGAGGGGAAGGGAGGAGCAGCAGATGGGAGAGAAAGATGATTAATATTGGTCATTAATCAGAGGAAACATTTGTTTGGGATAATCTTCTATTAGCTATGATAATATTTGTGTAAGCAGATGCAGTGAAAATCACACTGAACATTATGTTGCTTTCACCTCCCCTGCCTGCAATGTTCTCCTGAGGGACCGGAGAGGGATCCAAGACAAATGAACCCACAGTATGAAGAACCAGCTGGGCAAGGTGGGGCAAATTTTCTACCCAACAGATCATTTTTAGATGCTTGAAATCAGTTTTCTGAAGGGTATGGGCGTTAAGGCCCTGTCAGTAGAACCCACTAAAAGCTAAACCCCTTACTGCCTCTCGTTGACTGCTCCAGATGTCCCCAGCCATACTATCCAGCAGCACATGCCTTGGGAAGTACTCTGGCGCTCACTGCCCACTGGTACTGCCGCTATAGTTATACCAGATCGTGACATTCAAAGCCTGTGGGTCCCTCTTGTCTGACAGCGTGCTCAGCCCACGCATTGCATCGCGGTCCCACAAGTACCTGTGCTGGATCGAACCATCTCTGTCCCAACAACGTGGCCCAGCAGGTCATACTGGTTCAGGCGAGAACCACCCTTCGCTACTTCCACTGATTTATCCTTCCCCAGTGTCCAAGTGTAGATCACCTCTGTCTTTGTGTAGGCATCTGCAGAGGAGAAAGAAGAATGAGGTTTATGCTTCTGCCTGACCTAAAATACACCAAAATTAGCCCGTAGCCAAATTAATCCCTGCTGCGCATTCCTCAGAGCCACATGGCTGAGCACAGCCAAGCATGGCCAGGGACCAAGGCAGTTCTGCAACTGTTAAATCAAATGAGCAAAAGGGAGCTGGGGAAGGAAGCTGGAAGAGGGGACAGAGCACTGTCATCGAGAGACACGCTGTCCCCTTGACGTGCTGACTCCGCAAGAGCTGGCTCCAAGCAGAGACAAGAGAGGAAGGCATCCAGGCCAGCAGGCTGCTGGGGCAGCAGGACGGCCACAGCCCTGCCATGCCAGGGACCAGGAGAGTCATGCTGGGAGCAGCAGGCAAGGAAGGCTTAATACGTTAAATTTTAGGTTAAGGAGAAAAAGTTAAAAATCTTTACCCTCACTCAGAAGCAACCGTCTGCAAGCCCCTCAGCTTTGGAGGTATTGTGCCCTCCCGCCAAGGTGCTTTTTCCCCTGCATGACCCTGTGTTTGCCAGCCTCCAGGTCAATCCACCAGGCAGCGAGGGAGGGCAGCGCTGAGAAAAGCCTGCCCGCACATCGCAAGAGACACAGCAGGCAAGTGCCGCTGGACCACTGCGTGGAGGAGCGCTGGGCTCAGGGCCAGGGCATCCTTCCAGGGGCTTGCAGGTTCCCCTCTCTATCTCACCTGCCCAAGTGCCCCATGCAAACACCTCTTTCTAACGCACACAGTCATCACCTCCGCAAGCCTTTGTGACCAACCCCCTGCTTGTCCTCATAGTCACTCCCTTGCCCAACAGCACCCACATGCTCTTGGCTTTGCCAGTCCTACAGTACCTAGAAATTGAGTCTCTCCAGACACTACTAGAAGCTACTTCTCCCCATAATGCCTAAGTTTCCTGTCCATACCCACTCTGCACCAGTTTTTTAGTCAAGACAAAGTCCACTAAAACAAGTTTTTAACTCATTTTTACCACCAGCTTCTCCTATTAAGATATTAAAGAATTCTTTGGCTGGGGTCAGGTCAAGCAATGAGTCAGGTCTACCACATAAATGCCTCAGCTCCTGCTTTGTGGAAGATTCTGTCCTGAAACAACCAGATTTCCCTAATCTTTTTAAAACAACCACTATTATCCCTGCACTGTAGGTTTTGGCAAACATGTTAAACACTAAGCAGGTGCTGTGCAAAGTAG
This sequence comes from Rhinoptilus africanus, assembly GCA_013400135.1. NCBI lineage: Eukaryota > Metazoa > Chordata > Aves > Charadriiformes > Glareolidae > Rhinoptilus > Rhinoptilus africanus. Next base: position 214,798 of record VXBO01005584.1, read on the forward strand.
GGGAGCGGTTTTGATGATCAGCCAGTGTTTCTCAGCACGCAAGCCTGCTGCCTAAGCATTTCTGATGGAGGCTGGCACCTCTCAGCCGATGTGCAACACTCTGCTTTTCCAACCCCTCCTTCCAGCTCTCAACACGCTTCTGAAGATCTCCATCCCCCTTCAGGCTTAGCTTTGTCTAACTCTGCCAATGCTCTTCTGCCTCGATGGGCAGCACCTTCTGCTGTAGCAGTCACAGTTCACCCACCACCACTCTCAGTCTACAAAGCAACCTGGCCCGTAGTTTGATTGCCATCAACCCTGCGATGACAGTGGTCTACGTATCGGGTTGTCCGGGACAGAAGCGTATCTGGTGCCATGCAGGCATGGCATGGATGCTTGGAACATATTAAACGCCGTGAAGGTTTTTTGGTTCTGCTCAATGCCTCACTTGCAATGCAGTCTAGTCCAACCCGAACAAGGACAGCTCTTTGACATTTAGTGGAGCTGGTAACTTCAGCAGCATCTCCTGCTAGCCTAGTCTGAGACAGCTGCTGTACGAATGTCCTATGTCTGGCTTAGAAACAGTTGTTCTCTGATGCATACATCCATCTTCTAGGGAACGTGGTGACAGGTAAAGTCATCACCTTCACTGCACTTGGTCCAAGGAATGATGCAGGTGGGCAGCTGAAGCTATCTGAAATGCCTGAAATGCCCTTACTTCCCCTGCAAGGTCTCTGCCTTCCCTCTTTGGGTGGCTGCCACGGTGACACAGGGACAAGAGGCCACTGATGAGCCATTCAGATTGTGGGGATCACTCACTGAGGCAGATTTGGCTATCCTTTGAACGGCACGTGTCTGGCTCTGGCATTGTCCTTTGACTTACAACTCTGACCCACTCTAAGCTTCTTGCAAATGAGCAGCTTCCAGCTGTCGATGGCTTTTTGGTGCAAACACTAGCTTAATCCTCCTCCAACACAGGAGAGGTGAGCTCAGATGCTGTGCGGAGGGCTGCCTTAGAAAGAGCCGTACTAATGTTAATCAGGGGCAGCTCTCTGAGCTGCTCGTGTCAAAACTCCCATCATTCAGAGGCCAGATCAGTAAAAATACCCAGAAGAACCCCAAAGGGTGTTCCAGCAAAAATATGCACATTAATCTCTTTTCCTCACCAAGAAACATTACAAGCAATTAGATGTGGAGTAATCTGCCTTCCTGCGAGTCTTGTAATAATCCCAGAGTTTAGGCCTGAGGTATAAGATTTTATATCCCTCCTCACAAGGTCAATTAACATTAATAATTCATCCTCCTCTAAGGCTTGCTATTTTACTTACTGGCCTTAGTGATGTCTTGTGGCAATGAGTTCTACATTTAATTAGGTGCTGCCTAAGAAATAACTTTATGTTAGTAGTTTTGAATAATCCTGTTTCACGGATGCGTTTTGTCGTGAGGCAGAGGAGCAGATGCCCATGATAAACATGATTTCTTCTGATGTCAGTCAAACTTTTCAACTTTCTCCTTAGTTAACTCCCAAATGGCTACAGGAAGGAGGTATCTGTTTAGAAAGGTTGTAATTTCTCTGTTTTCTTAGGGTCCAAAAGGGAGATTACTGGTGAGGGCTCCCCCTTTACTTGGAGCTGGGTAACTCTTCCATCAAACGCAGAGACTGAAAGGTTCGTTGGACCTGGAGGAGACTCCAGGCAGAGCGGGACTAGGAAAATTATTTCCATGTTATGGTGAACCAGTGGCTTGGAATGTGGTTGCCGCTCACTTTAGGAACAAAACCAAAAGAAATTTAACTTGCATACAGGAGAGAAGAGGGAATTTTTTCCTAGGCAGGCACAGGGAAGCCCAGGCAGATGAGCAGCTGCAAGCCTGGGAAGCTGAGGGCAGCCTTCAACTCACCAGCAGCCTGCAAATCTTCCCTAAATCTTGGGCACTGGGACTGAGATTCCCAGAATTCCCAAGCCTTTTACTTGAGAGCAGCCTGCCTGACAGACAAAAGAAGAGCAAGGGGTTTGTAAGCTCCATTGGAGCATGGAGCCAGAGCAATCAGAAATCTCAGCCCCTCCCCAGAGCGGCAGGGGTGACGCGGGGAAGGGGGACAGGACACCCAGCAGAAGACACCACTGCTGTCTTCCCAAATCTGTCCCCCCAAGATCACCTTGTGACAAAGGAAAAGCGTCTCCGAGTTTTCCATCAATGTGGATCCTGCTGAGGCAGCGCTGAAGAGGCAGCACTGCCCACCTAAGGCAGGGAGGGCAACGGGAAGCTGCTCTTCTCACTTCCCTAATAAACCTACAGCAAAACCATAGGTGTCTATCCCATCCCGTGAGCCTGAATTGACCACAGATTTGCTTGCTGCCCATTTCTGATGATGGTAGGAATTGCATGTATGAGATAATAAAAGGAAATTTTTGGTCATGTTATCATTAGCAATAATTAATAACGCTGTTACTAAAATACTGGAAAACAGTAGCCACACAAAGGACTGTTCTTTAGCTCTGTACCCACCTCCTTGCAGAGGCTGAGCAGGGTACTTACAGCTCCCGAATTTCAGCGGGCAAGCATGCACATCCATTGGGAAGTCCTCCAGGTGCATGGGGCACTCTGCGTGGATCGTTAGCCTACAAGACAAAACACAGGGCATGATCAGAAACACGCGGCTGCGGAGGCTCCCACCTGGCCCTTCTGCCACGGTGTCTTTGCCCTGCATCCATCAAACGCGACAAAGGCCACCGCGTGGTCACTAACCTCTGGGTCTCTGGGCAGAAGGCCATCAGCTGTGGAGAGAGCAGCAGGCACACGGATCCGGCCACCTTCCCCATCGTATAAACTCAACCCTACTGACTGAGTTCATTTTTATCTGCTCGGTGCAATCAGAAAAATCTGCCAAAGCCCAAGACTTCTATTTGCTTACGTGCTGTGCACAAAGAGCTCATTAATGCCTGGGGCCAGGGGACATCTGATGGACCATGCTGGAAAGCAGAGGGAAGGGGCTTCCCGGGAACAAGTCCTGTTCTTGCCGGTGGTCTGGAAGGAGCCGAGGGCTGGCAGATTGTTCAGGAAGCCACAGCGCTACTGGGCTTGCTGAACAAAGCCAGTCAGAGCCATGAAGTTGCAGGGGTTGCACCAAGGAACCACACAGCCCTGTGCCTGTGGGGCGCCTCAATCCACCTCCCTGGCTCTTCCCTCGCTGGTGGCATGGCAGAGGATGCTGCGGGCAGAGGCAGAACTGCATGTCCTGGGGCTGGTTTGGGGGTGTGTGTGGTGCAAGACAACTTGTGAGCTTTACGCATCCACCAAATCCCAGCAGGATACCTCGTCAGGAAGCAGTTCTGTGAAAGAGGCACAACCATAAAAGCAGTGTGCTGCAGAACATGGGGCCAGGCATAAAAGGATCCATTAAAAAAGGCTCTAAAAAAGGTAGCTCTAAGCTCACGTTCCTCCCTGAAGCACTGCAAAGCCTGCAGATGAGGAGGGGGAGCCAGGACAGATGGCTTCCCAGGAGACATCTAATACAATCTTCTCTGAAGGAATCATTTGTAGAAAAAAGGGCCCGCTTCTGATGGCTCGGCAAAATAACAAACAAACTATGACAGGAGGAAGGGGTGGATGTAAAGGGCAAGTGCACAGACCTAAGGCTGAAGGTGGCTTGTGGAAAACTCAGGTCAAGAAGCACAGTGGAAACCTCAATATCTCTATTGCGATATTTTTCTTCAGCTGGAAAAACACTGAGGTAAGTTATTCTTCACAGAAAATACTGAGGTTTAGTCAGATGTAAAACAAACCCTGAAAAAAATAAAGGGCTCGGATTTTGTTTGCTAAAAGCAAAGAATAAAAAAAAAAGAAAGAAAGAAAGAAAAAAGATTATTTCTTTCGAGTGGACAAACCTTATATGATTCTACAAAAAAAAATAAAAAGCAAAAAACCACGAGGACTGGGTTTTGAATTTGGCATAAAAAAATCTGGGGGACAAAACCAAGCGCTTCACAAATTGCTCTAAAAACCCCTGTGGGGGAAAAAAAGCAGAATGACGGTGGCTTGGAGGTGGCAGGGGATGGATCCCCGAGGCTGCAGCGATGGGGGCTGCAGGCGGCAGATGGTGCTGTGAACGGCGGACACCAGCAAAAGCAAGGGATGGAGCAGCAGCAAATTCCTGCACAGCTGCTCCGTGTCGGCTGCGCTGGAAACTCTCTGCCGGCTGTGAATTTTGCTCTGCCAGGGCAGGAAATGAACCTCGTAATTTCAGACCCACATTCAGCCTCATCTGCTTCTTTTCAAGGGTCTAGGAAAGCTGGCATCCCCGCGAGAGACAGGCGGAGGCATTAAACGAAGAAGCGGAGGAGCAGAGCTGGAAGATGCCATAACTTTGATGGGGCAGGGCTGAGCGGCCAAAACCCTCCTGCGTGACCCGGAGCCCCTGCAGCACCCACAGCAGGGGTTTAAATCCCAGTTAACCCAGTGTTTGGGAATGTCTGGGAGGTGAGACATGCGACCCCTTTGCAGTGGTCACTGCAGAGCAGATCACACCATGGGGAAGCCTATGCCTTACTCTTGTACGAGCCAGCAAAGGAAAGCAATTATTTTCCTGCAGACCTTCTGAACCCCACAGTGTTTCAGCGGTACCTCCCTGCTCCTTAATGGAACAGCAGCACATATTCATTTCTGCTCTTTTTCATTGCCAGGTGCCACTGCTCTGTCTCCACTGGCCACATCCACCCCACTGCACCCCAGGAGCTACTCCACGGTGGGGAAAAAACCCTATAAAAGCAATTCCCACAATCAGGACAGGCCTGATGCTGATAAACAGTTCTTAGCGACTCAGCATCAGCAGGACATGGTCCCCAGCAGCCCCTTGCGCCAAAGCCCTGAGGGGCTGGCTGTTGAGTCACCATTCACTGTTGGGACCCAAGGGCTCACAGCCCAACTGTGGCTGATGCAACGCTCCATATTCTGGCCAGGTTCATCACAGCGGATTTATTGGGTCTATCCAAGCTGACTCCACCTCTGGTAGAGGAGGCCAGTGGATACTTAGAGAGAAGTACAAAATCTGGGTGGATTCAGAACAAACCGCACCTTGCTGTCGTCTTCCAGTAGCTGATGGTTTGTGGCCTCGATGATTCAGAGGCTGTATCCATGTGAGAGACCAAAGACCTTTTCTGCTCCGAGTCTGACAATCCTTTCTGAATCCATGTGCATGGATAGTGACCACAATGTCCTGTAGTAATTCTACTGACGAAGAGATGATGACGACTGTCCTGCTTGCATTATGTCTGGCCCCAGCTTGGCTCCCTCAGCCAACCCAAGAACCACTGCGTGGCCAACATAACTGCCTTGGAAACAAATCACTCTTTCTGATTTGCTCATCTCTTCTTCACCTCTGGACTGAATGTACCTGTTCTACATGAGAGAGAAGATGACCTAATCTTTAGGACTTCAACCAAGACTCACTGAAGTTAATGGAGAGACTGACAGTGATTTTAAGACAAGCCTACAAGCACATCGTTGGAATGATTTTCTTTTGGACACTCATAGGCCACCACAAACAAATTGCTCATTTGCTCTGACACGTCTCTTTTGTAATATGGATGAAGATTAGGATTTCAAGAAGCAGGTATGAAAACCCAGCAGCAAGGTGCGGACTCGACAGCCTTGCTCCTCCTGTTCTGTTCCTTTTGTGATGCTTTCTTCTGTCAGCTCAGAATTCACTTGGGGAGCTTCAGTGTTGGCAAGCTTGTCAAGCATGTCCTCACGGATCTTACCATTCAATTCTTTCTGTGTCCTTTCCAACTCTAATGGACTTTTTGTGTCTAACATTTGTCACTGTAACTTGTGCAAAGGAAATGTTGACACATTTCCACTGTCTCTTTCAGCAGGCCACTCAAGACTTTTCCTTGTTACCTTCCTATTTCTTTGTTGGCTTCACTAATTATTATTTCAAAAAGCTCTTCTCTTGTGTTCCCAAAGTTGTCTTTTCCAAAGGACCTCTCCTCTGACCAGTGCTTTCCTTCTGATGTACCCTGAACTCCCCCCAAAAACCAGAAAGGCCTTTTTCATCCGCTGTACTGTTTGCAAGTCTTGTCAGTGATCGACAGCCAACATGAATAAGGATGAACAACTCAAGGGACTGCAGATTGTGGATGTGGTGGTTGAGCGACATTTGGAGCCGCCAGAAAGAGCCTCAGAGGGAGTCAGGATGGCAGCAGAGACCAGCTGGACACAAGCTGCCCTTGGCCATACCCTCCTGCCCTCTCCAGGCCATGGCCAACAAGAGCAAGTGTTGTCAAGGGAAGGAGACAACTTTATATGGATGCTGGATGACTCTAGGTGCGTGGGAATGCGGCAATCACATTTTAAATCTAAAGTGTGTTTTATTATCTGAGCCAGAAAACAACACCACAATAAATCCATCAACAAACCACTGAAAAAGCAACCTAATCTGCCACTTTCCACCTACAACTGAAGGAGCTTTTTAAGTCTCCTGAAACAAAATAAAAAAGAAAATGCCACCTCATTTCTGCGAGATGAGCCTGGTTCAGCAACTTCAGCCAGCCAGAAGTCAGCCCGTTCCCAGGTAACACAGGAAGGGAGTCAGTGTCCCTGCTGAAGGGGGGAGCAATACAGGCATTCCCCCCTCCTAGGTGTTCTCCCTTGCCTCAAACCTCTTCACTTTTCCCCCACACATGCTGGGGTGCTTCTGAGATGCTCTCCCCACAACCACAGTGCACGGACCGCTGCTCGCTCCTGCTCATCCCCTGCCACCCTCCTCATCCCTCAGCCGTCTTTCACCTCCCCTCCTGCAGACTTTCTTTCACACACTCATCTTTCAGAGTGCTAATTAGCAGAGGTATTTAGGCAAGCTGCAGAATCAATCACTGCTCAGGAGAGTGCCCACATTCCCCTTCCGCTTCCCCCCCCCTGCTGGCCTTCCCCATCACCTCCTGTTGCTGGCGAAGGACTCCTCAGCACCATATGCTTTGCCTAATGAAACGTCAAAATGTCAAACTAAGAGGAATGTATCTTGCTTCCCAGAAAATTGCCACTGCTCCGCAGCGTTTTGGGTAAAAGAGCCTGTTGCAGAAATTCTCATCTTTGCCCCTTACCCTCTGCAAGGGAGCTTACGGCCAGCTCGCCACAGGGGTTTGCTTCATTGCTGTGATGCCAGGTCCAGACATTTGAGCCCTGAAAATGTCATTATAAAGCCTAAACAGCATGTGAAAAATAGACAAGCTGCCAGCAATCACATAATCCAGCTGTTGTACCCTTTGGCTCATCTGTCCCAAGCGATAGCAATAACTTATACAGAACTGTTTTGGAATCAAACCCCAAACTCCTCGTTTTCTCTTCACTTTGCTGGCACAATGGCACCGAAAGTGGAACATCCAGGAGAGAAACCATGTTTTTCTCTTTAAAGTCATAGGAAGTCCTTTGAACTGCTCAACACAATGGCAAGAAGCGTGAATCAGGCTAAACATACCTCTCCCAGGGCTGACGGTACAACAAACCACTTCAGCTTCGTTCTCATGGTTACCGGGAGCTTAGCGAAGCCTTTGATGTGTCATTAGAGCCCCTGTCGTTACCTGCGTCGTGGTGCTGCAGGATGAGCGAGAGTCTCACTCCAATTTCTGGGACGCAAATGTAATAATCCCTTGGTGTATGTGTGGTACAAAAACATGACAGCACCCTGCACAGAAGAACCGACTTTGTTTATGCCAGGGATATTGCTTGAGTTTTGTCCTGATTTCTCCTCCAGGAGATTCATTAATAACCACAGTCAGGCCGAATAGTGTTTACGGTTTAGGCTGTGTGAGAATCTAGGTTAGGTTTAATTGCTGGGGTTTGAGCTTGAAAGCCAAATTGCTTCTAGGATCCTTGTGCTGGATCTGAAAGTGCTGAATTCACTTTGCATCCTCCCCCAGCCCCTGGAGATTTCAGCCCATGATGGCAGAAATGCAGCGAGATAAGTTGATCTCTGAAGATTTCTCCCTCCTGGGATAGCTTCCTTACAACAGTCTGCCTGCACTAGCCTGGAAACAGATCATTTCTGCCTTTGGATCCACTCTGGAATCTGTAAGGCAGGAACAAGCAGGCTGTGCAAGTCTCATCTCATCTATTTGTCTGTTTGTGTGTTTAGCAGTCTAGCTTTGGTCTGCTTTGCCCATTTACACTGTTTTTGAGGATCAGCCCTGATGTGGGATGCAGCCAAAGAGCTGCCAGTCCGTACTACCCAGAGGAGCTGGTGCTGGGGTGTCCCAGCTGCTGCTCTTGCAGAAAGGAGAGTCACGGTTGCACCTCCATCCATCGTGTGGAAGGGTTCTGCAAGCTCCAGCCTACAGCTCCCACAAGTTGCCCAGGAGTTTAAAAAACAAAACAGGCAGCAAAGGCAACCCAAAGCCTTCGATGGGAGAGACACCACGAAGCTCTGTGATTTCAAAAAGCAGCCTGGGAAGCTCAAGGCCCCGAATGTGCCCCAGCAGGTACAGGACTAGTTATGTGGGGTTCAATAGCCCCAGTAGGACTGCACGTGCCGTGGGTGCCCTTGTACTCAGCTTTCCCTCCTGTTCTGCCTCTGCCTTACCAGGGGTTCACCGATCCTCCTTCCCAAGTGCTCGTGCCCTGCCCCTGAGGACTTCACGTTGTCTTTAGCCATACGGGTTCTTGAGGCAAAGACTTTGGGCACGCAGCTGAATGCGTCAGCCTGGCAGTTAAAGAAAACATTCTTTAAGTGCATAACTTGAGCACATATTGTCTGGGAAACACTCTGACAATAACCACAAAGCCTCAACATGCCACTCTGACAGTCCCTGTGAAGAGCAGGAGAGCTCTTTAAAGCCTGGATTCACAAAGTTGAATCCCATCGGCACAGCATTAAGCTTTCACTATTTCCATATGCTTCAAGGGCAGGAAGAATCAGAACATTATCTATGTGCCCCACACAATCCGAGGCAGCGAGTACATCCAGAGAGCGTTGCAGCAGCTGAGTTTTTTTGTCTGTACCTTATGTAAATCACAATTCCCAGTTTGTTGTACTCCGCTCTGACACCAGAGCTTTGAGGCCCTAGCTGGGCTTTTGTGAACTACGTGGATCTTGTAGGAGCTCCACAAACAAGACTGCAGAGGCAGGGCTACATAATAAAACTCTGTTCCCCATTCCCTCTAAGGCACGCGGAGCAGCAGGGAAGAGGCAGAGGGATCAGTCATCCTGTCCCTTCCTCAGCAACCAGAAGGAGGGGAATAGAGAAATGCAATTTTGTGCTAAGGTCGCAAAGGCCACCTTCTCACTCAGGTGCCATGGCCCGAGTCAGCGATCAGATGTTGGCACCGTGACATTGCACCGCTCTGTGAAGAGGCTGTGCTGTGACTAAAGGAAATCTCTGGACTATAGCTGGTGTGCGACTCCTTGAAGCTCAGGTCAGTGATAAAGAGGCTCTCTCCAGGAGCTATAAATATTGTCACACAGGTGTAATTTTGCTGGATGCTTGTGTCAGAGTTGCTGTTCCACCAGAGCAACTTCATCTATAAATGTAAGCCTTGACTAAGAGAAGTTGGCTTTCACAGCAGGATAAATAGCAAGAGACATGCCTCTAATTGCGCATCAGCAGAGCTGATCCCTCAAGGATATTGGCTGGTACAAGGTAAAGGAGTAGGATATGTCTCAGGAGTCAGACTGCATGGCAATGTACCAGCCTAGACTAAGCCTGCAAGGGATGCTCAGGGCAGTCCTGCCAGTGCAGCTGAAATCTGGTGGAGGTCCAAACTCACTCCCTCGTCAGCAGGACAGAGCGTGCCTCTTCGGGACTTGCACTTTGCTGGATGTCAGCTGTGTGGGGCTGAGATTGGCTTCGTGATCCTGCTCCTTCAGTTGAGAAGGACACATGTGCATGCCCCTGGGCATGGGGGAGAAGAGCAAATGTGCCACTTGGACATAAAACATGAGTCTCCTTCCAGCCCTTTCCTGAGAGGAGATTTCAAAGCACTTAACAGGGGAGGGTGATACCATCACCATCATTTTACAGGGGAATCGAGGTGTGAGCGTCTGAGTGGCAGAGCCAGGCAGGACTTGGTCTCTGAGCCTCAGCTTGATGCACAGTCTGTCCATGACCATGCAGTCTGTGCCCTTGAGTCTTCCTTTCTGAGCCCCCACTCAAAAGACCCTGTGTGGCCCTGAGCAGGCATTTCCTTCAGCAGCAGGGATAACAGCAATCACCAGATGCACCAGGACAGACATCCTATCCTGGATGTGTTGCAATGCAAACCCAGAGGAGCCCTGCTTCGCCCCTGACACACTGTCCCATGCAGTGGGCAGTGCTTTCCAGATGCCCATCTGGCCACCTCTAACCACATCTCCAGCATCAGGCTGGTCCAGCACTGCCCGGAGCCCCACCAGGATAGCTTTACACGTTCTGTACAACAGCAATCTGTGCTGGGTAAGGAAGAGATCTCCGTGCACTACAGCTCCTGGTACTGTGCAATATAACACATGACAAAAGGCCTGATATCCAATCCTCAACCTTTGGGTATCTCTGAGTGGGCTCTTCACTTCTTACAAAGCCTTAGAGATACATTTCAGTACCTCTAAGACACAAAGGGAGGTCCAGACTCTCCTTCTTTCCCCCCTTCTCTGGGAGATAGCTAAAGTGCAGGATGTGTTGAATTTATTTTAAAAATCCCATGACTCCATTTTCTTCAAGAAGTTCATTCCCAAGAGCCTCGTGACGCTGCCATCCTGGCACCTGCTCAGCCTTAAACGGAAAAGTAAATCCAATACTTTCTCAGTCACAGAAAACGTGCTGAAGCTAATGGGTGTTTGCTGAATAAAGAAGAAGCGAAATGATATAAAAGCCCTGAAATTGAGTCCTTTTTTGCTGTCTTATGCCAGTAGCTCCTATAATACTTTACAGTCAGACGATGATACAAACGGGGGGGGCGTTAGTCATCCACATGCAGGTCAGAGAGCTGCGAGCAGAACCCAGCCCTTAAGTCAAGTTGGGCTTCTCCCTTCATTTACCCCATCTGCCTCAGCAACCTGCGATCACTGACATCTGGAGACCTAAGCCCCCAGGGCACTGGCAGGATTAGCTGGTATTTGAGAACTGCTGCACAAAAGCAGAGCACTGTTTGTAAACGTAGGCTGTGAAACTTGCTGACACCATGTAGATTCACAGCCAGCTTAACTACGAAGAGAAGAAATTCTGTCTGGTCCTCAAAAAAGAGAGGTGAAAGTGCAGCTTCTCAGCACACAGAATCTGCAGTGAAGCCTGTTATTAGTTAGGATCAGCTTGAAGGTGGAGACAGAGAAAGCAATTTTTGAAAACAAAGATTTACAGCTTTCCAAAACCAACTCAATATCATTCTCGTGCATTTATGAGTAGCTTGTTGTTTCATTTATAAGCCCATTTACCTCGGAAGGCAAATTAGTGCATCAGCCCCAGGTAGCAAACATTATTTACGTGGCTGAATAGCTTACAAGCATACAGGAATATCTGAATAGTTCCGGAACGAACGTAAAATTAACCCAAAGGCGTTTTTCTTCATGCTCTCCACCTGTTGCAGCTGAGCGATAAATGTATGTACCAGGGCTGGTCGTGAGAAATCCAGGGAAAATGACTGCCCAAGCATAGCTCCCCAGCAGCAGCTCGTGTGCTTGAAGGGAGGCCCCAGTAGCCGGGGCTCACAGCGGAGAGGCAGCGGCTGTATCACCGCCTGGGCTCTCACGCTGCAGGGCTGCCTCACGTTCAGGGCTCCCATTGAGAGCTCAAGCTGGGGACAGCACGGGCTGGGCTAAACTGACATCTTCCAATGGCCTCTCCAAACCTGGCACCTCCAAAGCACAGCTTTTAATAAACTGGTAATTTTTTTTTTCCCCTAATGATGTGCATGGATTACACAGATTTGGATTTTTGATTCCATGAAGTAAGAAAAAACCTCATTGTCCTCACCAGAAAGCTTGGGTGTCTCATTAGATGTTTCAAACAGCTCCGGTGTAACAGACCAAACAAACTTAGATCTGTTCTCAGCTGCTGGAGAATAACAAATTCTCCCATCCTAAGGTTCCCCTACCAGTACTGGAAACCTGACTTCATATCCCACAGGAGGTCAAGAACAAAAATAAGTCGGGTGGTGCACCAGCTCCACAAACTATAGATCCAAACACGTCAACCTCATCACGTGCAACATAAAAGAAAAAAAATCAACATGAATGATGAGGAAAAAAGCTACCCCTATAAATGTGCTTAAGTTGAGAATCAGTGATGCTACATAGGTAGGATACAAGGAGAGCAGGGAAAGCAGCCGGGTAAGACTGGAGTGTGCTAACAGCGCCAGTGGAAGTGTGCACAGACCCTGCTGTGATGTACCCTGAGGTCCTACCCTTGCCTTCGTGTGTATAGGGGACCTGGAAGAACCTGGCCCAGGAGACACAAACTTACCTCATGGTGTACAGGAGGGTGCCATTGTCCACCAGGCGCAGCAGCTTGTTGGGTGTTGTCATGTTGTGGGCGACAGATTTCTTACCGTTGTGGAAGAAGGTATCAGGAGTCCAGATCTTACTGGCCAGCAGGTTGTTCAGGGGAAGTATTTTCATGGGACCATCAAACTTCAGCCTTTCGTCCCTCCAGGATTGCCGGAAAAAGACATCAATAGTGTATTCCTTTGTGGAGAAAGGAGAGAAAAATAAGCCTTGTTTTACTCAGCTCTTCATTGCAAGCAAGTCGCTTCAAGAAATGGTAAATATCTTCAGTCATTGAGCGTACACAGTGTTTTGCCACACCTTGGCTGACACGAGGCGTGATGCAATGAGAAGTAAGGGTTAATAGCAGTGGAGAAATCTGCAGAGGATAGAGGGCATTTACCACATTTTGTAGAATGACTTACATATGACACCAAAATTTGGGTTTTTCAGTGTTTCTGACCTCTGCAGACAAGCTGCAATAGAGCCTACAGTGGCCAGTGGCAGCCCTGCTGCACCACCCACCGCCTTCATCCAGATGCTTCAGGGGATGGAACCACTGTGTGCAGGTAGACGGGAATTTAAAAAAGCAAAAAAAGAGTTCCTAGTGATGGAATTTCACCAAGATGCTAGTAAGTATATCTCTGCTCATAAAAAAAGAAAAGAAATTAAGTTTCATGACATTGTCTTAATGATATTTTGTTCCCCAGGTCACCTCTGGAAAAGCACTGAATCAAGAACCTCACAAACTTGCATTACAAGATCCTGTGACTTCCTTTTCTTTTTCTTCTTTTTCCTTTTTCCTATTTTATCCCTTTTTTCCTCTTCTTTTTTTTTTTTCTTCTTTCAGCTAGTGTAGAAAGCCAATTCCCAAGCCAAGTTCCAGCTGGGGCAATTCAAAGTCATCTCTTTGAAACCCTGCAGCCAGAACCAGCTCCTCGCTCGGTGCCTGCAGCCTCAGAAACCACTTGACCAAGCAGCAAAGGTACTACGGCTCCATGGCCATCCCGAGGCAAAATTAAATCAACCTGCCCAGTGCCTGGCATAAGGGACTGCTGCTCCCTGTGACCGAAGCCACCCTCTGTCCTCTGAGTGTCCCTGTCACTCAAGGGAAAGCCTTCAGCCCGTCAGCATGAGCTGCACCACTGCTCACCTCTACGACACACACCTCCTCTTGCTAATGAAGGATCTCATTAGCTCAGGAGGCTTTCAGAGAGAGACGGGGGCTTCGGAAAATCTGTTGGCCCCAGCTGTTCTTCCCCTGCCGCTCCAGATTCATAGTCTTTACTTACGGGTTCCTGCAGGCTGCAGGACCAACTAAACTTATCATTGTGAGTGATTTCTTTCCTGCAGCTCTTCTCAGCAGCATTTAAAAGCTGCTGCGCATCAGTTTCCTATAGGTCATGGAAATTCCTACAGGTTTTGCAGCAGATGGCAGCTGAATGAAAGCATCCCGGTAAAGAAATTCATCCCTGCTCCCCGGCCACTCCTGCTCATATGTGAAGTTTCTGGAGGCTGGCTCGGGGAAGGAAAGAGAAGATCCTATGTTCCCTGTAGAAGATATTCTGCTCCTTCATGGAAGTGATCTTCACTTTGTGTTTTTAAGCTCAGTGAAATGACAAAACCAAAGGAATGAACCTATATGCAGCCCCAGGAGGCAGGTTTGGGTAAAGTCCTTATCAGGAAAAGAGCTATCTTATTCAGGACTCCCTGTTCCTATCAAAAAAACCCACAAAGAAGCAAAACTTTTATAACAACTTCCCACGCCCTATTTTTCTTCTTTTATATTAAGTAATCATTCCTGAAGGAAAGAGAAACCAATGTTCAGACCACAGCTAGTTCTACATTATGCTCTTCTTCATCTTATAGAAGTGATGCAAAACATCAAGACTGAGTCTGCCTCTGGAGTCCATCCACCAAAGCATAAAGCTCCTTTGAATTTTATTTTTTTTTTTTTAAATTTCCTGGGGACTTAGGCAGAGCTGAAAGAGATCACTACCGAAGAATCAGGCATGTGTCAGGTCCTATCAGGCTCTACTTTCCAAACCAAGCTGGGAGATTAGAAGTCCCTTGGAACATCTCAGGGAAAAGGTCTACACTTCCTCCTCCATGCTTTGTAACCAGCTGCTCTCCTCCGCAGCTTTACCTGCCGCTCCTCCATCATCATAATTACTGTCTCTGTCTGCATCACGATGCGCGGGAGCGGCTTTCCATCGCAGTGAGAAATGGCTGTGGGAGGGATGGGAGCACGATCACCAGGCAGATGCGAGCGGGGAAGGAGGGACTTCCCCGCTCCCGAGATGAAAGGAACCACCGCAGAAGAGCAGGCTCTCCCCACGCTTCCCGAGAAGAGACGGAGTTTCTCTCTCTCACGTTTCCGAGTGCATTTAGCACCAGAACGGCGTGCTAAAACACATTCGCTATGCATTTGTAAAATACATGGGACTAAAGCGTGTGAAGGGGAAATAATTTATTATTCTTTAAATGTCTTCCTAATTTTAAATTCATTTTGTCAAATCACATTGCAGAGAATACCTTCCTCTTTTCAATACCTCATATTTCTTCTTCACAGTTCATTATACACGCTCCCTTAATCAAATATGCTCCACCTTGGAAGTAATTATCAGATACTCCCCAAGGGCTAAGATTGCTGAATATATTATAGGTCTCCGCTGTGGTAGGAAAGCAAGCGAGATAGAGAGAGAGCTCAGATGAGATTAGTATTCTTGGCTACACTGACATCGAGTGAACTTCTCACCCTGGAAGGAGCAGTCTTTCCAACGCAACATGGGGTTGCGTGACGGGGCTGGCACCTCAATGAAACATGGAGATTTGATTCTCCCCCAACTCCTCCGCTTGCTAGCACCGGCCTGTCGGTGGGGCAGATGAAGAGATGTTCATGGCCGTGTAAGCACAGAAAATGAAACCCTCCCAGCTCCGGAGGGGCCACGAGAGCCACAGGACGTTGCTCTTTCCTGACCCAGCTGGTGAGAGCAATGCCTGCTCCCTCTCCCGGAGTGGGCTCCCTCCAAGGCCAGGACTGCCCACCATCGGTCTGGGCTATGCCAGCACCAGGTCACTTCTGGGACTGGATGCGCAGGAGGACCTCAGTCCTGAATACGCGACTGTCCTCATGTGGCACCCTGGAAATATCGAGCCACCACCACCAGCCAACTCTTCTCTGTGCGCCTGGGCACACGCAGGATACGAGCTGCAAGAAACACTGTTGAGAAAGCTCACTATTAATTATGCTCCACAGTCCTGTTTTAATTAGAAGACAAACTGTTGTGGGAATACAAGCCTAAATTCAGACCTCAGGCCTGTTCATTAACAATTTTCCCTGAACATGTCAAAACATTGCTATCAGTTCACTCTTTTTCGCCTCTCTTCTGGTTCAAGCACTAAGGACAGTTTGGTGGTGAACCGTTCTCTTCTGGCACTGCCACCAAAAGAGGCCAGATTCTGGCATCCTCCCCTCTTCCAGGGAGCACCCTCCTTCCTCCACACACAGTCAGGTCAAGGAAAGCTGGCTACAGTGAAGGTGTTTATCAAGGTATGTAATAGATGTAGCATGCTACATACAAGTCTTGGCCCCAGGGGCAGACCTCCCCATTTCACTGGATTGCACTTGCAGGAAAGAAAAAAGACACTAAAGCCTGCAGCATGCATGAGAGCTGCAAAGGTATTGACCCTCCAAGGCTGCATTTGCCATTATCAATTGGTTTCTAAAAGCCCAAATGCACCTGAGAAACAACCCCCGTCTACCAGCTGCACTGCGCTCCCCATGGACTTTGAGAAGAGGATGAGGCACACTCGTGCCTGGGCAGGCAGTTGGGATGCTTGCTCTTGTTTTTGTCATTTAGAAAAATCCTGCTTTTGCCCAGATTGTCCAGGGATGTGGGTGGGAAACATTCGCCGCAGTTGCAGGAGAAGCCATCCCTCCCCATGAGGCGACCAGCCAGTAGCACCTACCATATCTGTGTCCGAGACAGGGCCGAAACTCGTCACGTAAATGTCTGTCTTGACTTCAGTTACGCTGTCTAGGACCAAAAAAAAAAGGAAAAAAGTGATTAGAGAACAAAATTTGCTTGTATGGGGAAGGGTTTGGGTTTTATTACCTGGTGTTTTTTCCTGCCAGGCGCCTCCCTGGCAAGCCCTCGGCAAGCCGGCATCATGCTCTCTGCTGTGTCCTGAACAACGGCCGACTTTATCACTCGTAATTGGGCAAATTCATCTCCGATGTGGCTCTGCTGCTTTCCATGCTTACACCAAGGATGGATATGCAGCCAGACAATGCGTATTTACAAAAT
The DNA here is from genome assembly GCA_013400135.1 of Rhinoptilus africanus. Classification (NCBI taxonomy): domain Eukaryota; kingdom Metazoa; phylum Chordata; class Aves; order Charadriiformes; family Glareolidae; genus Rhinoptilus; species Rhinoptilus africanus. Next base: position 231,532 of record VXBO01005584.1, read on the forward strand.
GTATGCGGCTACACAATACATAACGTGGTACAGATCCACACGTCTTCAATGCAGAGGTAAGCCCTGATGCTTTGAAAACTCCTTTTAATCTGAAATCCCTTTGTGTCTCCCAGCCTGATAAACAGCCTTGCGATGTTCTGCCAGTTTTAGGAAACCCTGGGTTTGTTACAGCTTCAGGCTTATCCGTATATAAAAAGAATCAATATTCTCATTGCCTTCTACTGCCACGGTGTTTGCTGTTCTCTTAAGTGCCTGGCTCCTGGCGAGCGGCTGCTCTTGCAAAGGTGCTGCTCGCCGGCATCGCACGCTCCCCTGCATCCCAGGCTGTGCCGCCCTCGAGGATGCTGAAGAGCAGCACCCCTGCCCCAGCAAAACCCCAGAGCCCCACTTCCTACCCCAAGCGCTAAAAGGCGGGGGTAATCTTAATCTCATGCCTTCAGGTAAAGATAAACTGAAGTGTTTTGCAGAACACAGCCAGCAGCAGGTATTATTCCTGCTGAACACCACATACAACTCTCGTGCTTGACTTCATTACCGTTTCGGCATGTTTCCTAATTGAAATCTCTGCTGCTGTCCTGTTTCGCAGGGAAATCAAGGCAAGGTGATTTGCCAGATTCATGGTCCTACACTCTGCCCACCGGGTTTGTACTGAAAAAATGACGGATGAGGTGCCTTGAGTTTAGAACTAGTTTACCATAAATCCTCACTAATTTAGGGATAGATCATGCCATTGTGCTCCTTTTGCACGGCACTAGCTGGCTCAGAGCTTCTCTTCCAAGGAAAGAACCAATTTAGATCCCCAGAGTTCATTCTTTATGCGTAGTACCCCATTTTGGCCACCGCAGCAGCTTTGCAAGTAGCCTGGATGGCCCATTGCTCAATTCAGTTATGGAAATCCTTCTGTCCCCTGACAGTTATTTTGCAATACTACGAGGCTTAGTTTTGTGCTTCAAAGTTTTGCATCCAGAAATAAGGTAATTCATCCTGGCAGGGTTTTCTCCTTAATGGCTAAAATATACGTATACATGTCTTGAGTTATTATGGCTGGAAAGCCTCTGACGCAGCCTGTGGCTGATATTATTGTGCTATATAAGTAACCTTTGATCTCGCCTTGATGCGATAAAAAGAAGGTTAAAGAGAAATATGTATGTAGTACACTTTCTGAAACACCCAGAAGCCAACACAACAGGATTCTGAACAAAATGAGTTACTTCTGTAAGACCTGAACACTCGGGGTATTTTCTCTGTCTCCCTCCAAACAAGTCGCCAGACGAGATGCACGGCCGAGCAGACTCAGTGAAGCGAGGCGCTTTCCGCTAACACATGCGGCAAGAAACAGCTAATTATGTTTTAGAGAAAACACAAGCTCTCTCTCCCCTCCCCGGCATTCAGTTTGCCAAAGATAAATAATTTACAGCTGTGGTTATCAAACGAGGAACCCGTGGCCACCCAGGGCCAGTGAAACCAGTCCTTGTGAGGCACAGAATGAACTGTCCCTTGCACCCGAGGCAGCAGAGGGACAGGGGTCCATGAAAGCACCCATGCCTTACAATGTGATCCTTGGGGTCCAAGCAGGAGGGAAGGGATTTGGGAACTGATGAGGGAGTAAAAAAGCAGAACTAGGTTTGGACACCGTTTGATACGATCCTGCTCTTTACATGAGCCTTTATGTCCCTGTCATGCTGCAACCTGGCTGTCACAGAGCTCCGGAGACCCCTTCCCATCTCTTCAATCTACTGGCAAATCCAATCACAGATAATGGCATTAATAAATACCGTTAATTTTAAAATATTAATAATTAATTACAGCCCGGGTCTGAAGAGGGTCCACCATTTCCAGATGTTCCCCTCGGGCCAGGCCATGTGAACCCACCGAACTCCGTGGGTCCCCTTTGTGCCTGCAAGGCAGCACCGGGTGCAGGGACGAGCTGGGGGTGGGGGGTGGCTTGGTCACTGGCTTATCGATGTCCCCCAGCACTCAGAAAAATGGAGTTTTCATGGCAAAAGCCAGACTGAACTTTCCCTGTTAATATGTGCTCCTAAGGGCAGGATTTGGCTGGGATCCGGAAGGATTTCTGAAATTAAATCACTGCTACGCAAACAGGGATTTCAGCAGAGCTGGGAAATCCAGAGATAAGTAAAAGACCAGCAGAACAGAGTGAGCTCCAGCCTTGGAGATTCGCTTCCTTCATGATCCTACAGACCATGAGCATCCGCACTGCTTGCAGCCCTGCCTGAGCTTGTTTGCTCTGTGATGGTGAGACCTTCTCCTCCAGAGAAACCAGGAGCTGCTCAGGCAGCCTCCCCCCTCCTCATCCTCACGCCTACCCACCCTGAGCCTGGACAAGAAGAAACCGCAGCTACTTCTGCAGCAAGAGAAAGCTGAGAGAGGAGCATCTCCTGCCTCTGCTCGGAGACACGGCTGGGAAATCCTTACCTCCTTCTCAACCTGCAGACTGCTCGCACCACAGCTTGGCTGCCTTGCCCAGGTCTCGCCAAAGATTTAATAATTAAGGACTGTACTCTAGAGGGTTAGGCACTTTCCCCAGGCCTGTTGCACAACATTGAATGGCATCTTTCCTTGCCTAGCATCATCCTTCCCTGTGACTCAAAGGGGTTTTTTTACATCCACAAGTGAGTTGAGCCTTCAAGCCTGCCGGGGTGGCAGGAGGATGCTGCCAGTCCTGTTTTATAAGTCGGGGAAATAAAAAAAGGAGAGACCTGGTTCAGGTGGGAAGCTGTAGCGGAGCAAGGACCAGAGCCTAGCTCCAGCTGGGGGAATGGCACTGGTGCCGGTGCCGAGCGGACGGCTCAGGGCTCGCTATTGCTCTTGGGATGCTGCACAGCAGCCTCTGTGCCCCAAGCTACTGACACCCAGGGACCTGGAAAGCAAAAAAGGACCCTGAAGCAGTCACAAAACTAGAAGAGCAAAAAATTTTCAGGTTCAATGTTTGAACATGGGCAGAATTTTGAGACCCGAGTACCATGTCATATTCCCAAGCCATTTGTTTGAGACTGATTCCCTCTTCTGGGGGCTTTTCCCATTTATAGGCTCAGCTTATTCACAAGGTTCGATACAACTGTGTTTCTGAAACCATCCGGAGGCAAGTGTGTGTGCAGGAACAAGGTGCTGCAGGTCGATCAGAGCTGCCCCTTCTCCCCGACGGTACAAAGCCCCGTCCCTACCTGCCTGGCAATGCCGCCTTGCTCCTGCCTGCAGAAACCCCCCACAGCTGGGCACATCTGCAATGCAAACGTAACACAAAAGCTGTAATATCCCTTCCCATGGTGTTACCATGGCACTCCCCGCACCTACCTGCTCTTGAAAAGCTACCCTTCTCTTCCAAGAATTTGCTGCACCAGATCCAGCTGCTTGTGCAGGCAGCAAACATCTCCATTAGCTCCGTGTGGAGGGGCAGATCCTGCCCCCTGAGCCCCACGCAGGCAGGGTCGGGTGCTTCCCTTGTGCGTGCAGAAGGTGTAAAGCAGCAGCAGCTGCTGCTGAGGTGGTTCAGGGTTTCCATTTCACCTGCCCTCCCTTGTCCCCCTCCTCGAGTCCCCATGTCCCACCTTCCTGGCCCTGGCTGAAGGCAGACACCCCCCTGCCCCTTCCCACAATCTCCCTTTTAAGCGCTGGTGACTCCCTGGGTCTGTGAGGAGATAGCTATTATTTACAAAATGACAGGGAGATATTTTTACTTGCTTCTTGGAAGCACTGGGAGCAGCAGCAGGGCTGGAATACAAATTACGCTGCCTCTCCCCTCGCCGGCTGCAGATTGTAGGGCTGCCTCTACCAGTGATTATGGGAGGCGGGGGGCACGGGGGGCTGAGGGGGCTTTTATTAAACATCCTGCTGCACTTATCAAGCCCTGTTTATTTAAGAATCTCAGCCGTAATACAATCAACTCGGCCGGTTGTGTTTCAGCTCTTGAGGTTTGCGGATGCGCAGAACAGAGTCACGTTTCCCAGGCGGGGGTTCCCAGAGGCTATGCCGCAAGCTACCAGGAATGATGTGCCTGGATCCGAGCGTTGGGGGCTCCCAAACGATGTGCACTATTACAGCAGGAGCGAAGCCACTGCGGCTCCGTGCAGGGGATTCCTGGCAGCTGCGCTGACGTCAGGGAGGCTGCACAGCCTTATCTCGGAGAGGAGCTGGATGCGTGAGGGGATGGGGACCTCCTCGAGGCTGTGCTCCTCCTGACAGTGCTCCAGCTCTGTCCCAGGGCTGTGCTGGCACCGAAGGGAGCTCGGAGGTGACAAGCCGTGTCTGTACCAGTCTTTCTGCGCGTGGTGGCAAGGCTGAGACCAGAAAGGAGGACACTGCAGGCTCTTCTGCATCCAGGGGTTCTATCCCTCAGTCTGCTCCAGGTCAGCTCCTGGAGGTAGATGTTTTTGCACTGGGCACCCTATGAACTGCCCTGGACACCAGCCAGCCCAATATCCCATATCCAGTCGTGGTCACAACCTAAAAAGTGCAGTAACAAGCTGATAATGCCCCTTAACACCCTCCTAGACTGCAACCACGTTTAGCCTCAGCTCAGGAGTTTCTCAGTTTGATGATGTCCCCTTAATCAGCAGTCCTCTTCCAAGGACCTGTCCAGTGTCCCCTCACATACACGAAATCCTTTGGGAAGGACCCCCATCAGCCTGCCGTGAGGGCAGCACCACCATGAAGAAAGAGGGGATGCTGCGTAGCTCTTTCCCACATCACGTAACCCAAAGCGAGCACACTGGAGAGGATGGTGCTTTACAGCTAATCCAGCATCCTCAGGAAGGGAAACACAAGAAGTTGGTTTGTACTAATAACTTCCACCTCATGCCTTCTCCCAAATCCTTGCCATGCTAATTAATAAGCAGCAGAAGGTAATTTTTGCAGCTGCACACAGAAGCTTTTTGTGTGCTTCACTTCGTTTTTTTCAGCCTCTCACTAGGGGGGATTTAATCTTCTTTCCAATTTTAGCCTCATGGAAAGAGGCTTCCATGACCTTTGCTACAAGCCCCATAAGCACACCGGAGATGAGCTGTACCACAGCCCCGGGCAGCGCTTGCCTTCAGAGGTGGCACAGGGCAGCCCCCGGCCAGAAACACCCTCCTGGGGTCCCTCCTCTCACCCTGACAGCTTCAGCTCCACCACTCCAGGGCTGCTGTCTGTGCCAGTTCCTACCTTGGTTTTTCACATCGCCTTTTAACCTGTGGTGCTGCCTTGTTTTGGAAAGTAGGGGCTGAGTTGTGTCTCCTTTCAGTAAGAAGGGAGGCACTGAAGAAGGAAGGGCACATCTCTGGATGGCGTGGCACTGGGTACCCTCTCTGTGACTTTGCCCTTGGGACTGCCGTGCCAGTACTGGGAGAGGACAGGGAGGCACAAGCAGAGGGGTCGGTGCCCGAGGGGAGAGGGTGACCTTGCGTCTCCCCACAGCCTCCCTTGCAAGAGCTGCAGAAATGGAGACATGACATCTCCTTCATCACCAGCCCCGCACAAGAAACCCCTGACGTAGCCTTTCGGCTGCTCTCCCACTGAGGGGCCAGCAAGACTCTCCCACATACATCAGAGATGCTTTTCTTGCATTTTTTGCTAGGGAGCCCAGAAGGAAACATTTCAGTGAACATCACTGCAGTGCTGTTAATGCCTCCTGGGCTTGTCCAGCCCAGCCAGGAGATAAAGCTGACTCCAAGGACATAGACTGACAGAGCTCCTGCCACCCAAAGGCCACAAAGCAGCACGAGCTATTGCTCATGTCAGGACCACAAAGATCCCTACTGCACCAGGGATGCTTTCACACCAAGCGCCCTGGGAGCAGAGGCTGTGCATGGGTCAGGAGGGGAAGGATGGGGAACAGAGATCGCAAAAAAACCGAGCAGGTATTGGCATTTCCTCCAGCATCTGCGAAAGGGAGAGCAGAGCTGGAGCGCAGAGAGATCTGGGCAGCTCTCAGCAACACCCCTTCTCCTGCTTCAATTGGGGATCTTAGACAACACATAGAGAGGTCAGAGTCAACCACTTCAAACTCCCAGTCCCCATTTTCAGATGTTGCTTGGCTGTTTTAGTCCCTCAGCATCCTTGAATACAAAATTACTTCTTCAGAAGCAAAAGCCACGGCTCATATCGCAGACATTCACCCAGATTTGACAAGTTCAGCTTGGGCATCTTTCCCAAAAGTGGACAGCAGAGTGTACAGAAGAAGAATAACCCAGAACATACCTGGGGTGACTTGGTCTTGTCAGCAGCCTTCCTTACATAGGAATGAATTGTAACCACCTCCATATATAGAATTATATGTAATTGAAACAGTTGAAATCAGTAAGAAGCAAAGGCTTTTGGTAGCACACCACACAGCCTACATAAGTCAATGCCAAACGGCAACAATCATGGCCAAGAGTGTCACCGGGAGGTCTGGCAGTTGGCCCAATCCTTCGCAGGCCAGGCAGAGCTAGCAGCGGCGTCAGGTTTATTTCCCCAAACTACCTAAAATACCAACATGTCTCCAGGAAAACTCCCTCGGGTACAAGCATTGAGACACAAACAGAGACCCCGTTAGCCCCATTTTGTCTATAGGGGGGGGCTAATCCCAGAGATAGGTCAGCCCACCCGGACCTGACACCCTCTGATGGCATCTGCCTCTCTCTAATGAATGTAGAGATGAGGATGACCAGGGTCCCATGGATGAAGGCTGGCCTTAGCCTCGTGCTCCCATCTGGGACAACATGGTTAAAGATGACGGGATGCTCATCGAGTGAAAAGTGGGGTCAGTCAAGGACTGAGCACTGGGAAATTTATAGTCCACATAATAAACCACGCAGCAAGGAAGGAAACAATATAAATGTCTGAATCAAATGCCTTATATCAGCAAAAGCCGGGGTGAGTAAATCTCTGCAGGGCATTGCCAATGAGACTTTTGGATCAGATCCGTATCTAGCTCTGCCTATGTGCCATGAACTATTTATCTAACGCAATTTTGCCCGGCTATTTGCTTGCTTACAGCAGCGGTCGCCTGTCTCACTGGTAACGCTGAAATAACTCAGTCTGTGTAACAGGTCTGACCCCTTCAGTTACACCCCCAGTGAATTCTGCAGAGGTATCAACAAAAAGGCAGCGCACTTATACAGGAAACAAGGCTTTCTGCCGCTATCCAGGAAAGCATCAAGCCCGTCCCTCCCATCCCGGGGTTCCGAGGCACCTTTTCACAGGGGTTGGCTTATCAGTCACCACTGCTGCTTGAACGCCCTGGGACTGCCAGCGTTTACCCTACAGCCAGTTCCCAAGGAGCTGCTCTGTGAGCCGCGGTGATGAATCACTCCCTTCTCTCTGGTGTGATGGCACATCAGTGCCTACAATTGCATGTCCTCCAGCCAGACTAGAGAGAAGTCATCAAATCTGTAAACACAGATAGGCGTGTGCTATCACCTCCAGCCGTGCTCCCTCTCTCCTTTCTCCCCCCGACTTGGATATTTCAGCATAGGGGGAAGCAAAAAGTTCAAAAGAATTTCAGGGGCTCTCTCAAGAGAGAGCCAGCAACAAAACCACTCACACTGATGAGAGAGATCAGCATGGTCTACAATTACACGTGCTTAATTTTTCAGCCCAGATGAAGTGAGATGATGCCTGTCAAAGCCCTCAAAAAGACAGCTTGCTGCCCTGGCTCGCTTTCTTAGCAGGGCCAGGGGAGAGCTGATGCAACGAAGAGATTTATTCCCTGTCTCCCACAGCATGCCGCATATGCGGCTGTCTAACACGGCTGCATCCAGTGTCCTCTGCAGGAACAAGATGCAGGACCATGAAGCGACCCAGTTGCCACTTGAGCATGGCTTAGTCTAGGATTTATGGCACACCGTAATGCCTAGATGGATATCTAATTCCCAGGTGATCCCTAGAGCACAAAATCCTCGGGTGAGGTAGGGAAGATCAGCTCAGTTCTTGGAAGAGAAATCCCTAAGCAGTCTCCAAAAGCGCTGTACACGGGCTCGTGGCTCTGACCCAGGTCTAAGCTCTCTCCACACCTACGTAACACGCTGGCTCTGGAGTCTGGATCAAGGCCTAACTGCTGCTGAAAGCAGAGGAGTCAGGCACACCTTGTTCCTCTTTGCTTCCAAGTGAGCAGGGAGCCAGTGTCCCAGCACAGCACTGAAAGGCACACACAGGGCATCTGCTTGTCCCTTTTGGGGTGAGAAACTGCACTCCCTCCCTAGCATTTCCATGTGAATAACAGCACAGGGTACCCCAGTTTTCTGGTCTGAACTCCCCGTGCACACCATGCTACTCCATCCCTTTGCCTCAAGACGTAATGGAAAAGGGGGCTCTAGACATCCCTGGCATGGTGGGCAAGTTACGTGTTGCTGTAGAAGGTGCTATAGGGATTTCACACCCCCCATGCTGGAGAAAGGCACTTTCTCACATTTACCAAGAGCGGGGATGCAGGTTAGAGCTCTATCCAGCCAAACAGCCTAGGAGAGATGCTCCTCTACCAATAGCAGAGCCAACAAACCCTGCTTTCCTGCAGATCAGCTTTTCCTGGCTGTTTTTCTGATGCCTAACACCAGTTGATCCCATCCAGTAACCTCTCTCTAGTTCGGGTCTTCTTCCACTCAGCCGCATAATTCCACAAATCTTGCAGGGACTTAAAAATCTCTGAGATATCTACCTTTCTGTCAGGTTTTGTTCAGAGCAGCCAACAGGCTCAAAAGCTTTTAGAAGACAAAAGGCAGAGAGAAAGATGTGATAAGACTTACCCCGTTAGAGCCCAGGCAAAAAAATACCACAAGACTCAACAAAACTATGCCCTTGGCTCATGTAGTTTAATTTAGCTTTCCCTCGTTGCCCCATGCAGGCGTGCGCAGGCATGTATTCTTATTACTGCATCAAGTGATGTAAAATAGACATCCAGAGGTTAGAATCAGGACGTGGTGCAAGTTACTGATAAAAATAAGGTCCAGGCTGAATCGAAGAGTCAGAAGCAGCAGCTGCTGGAGGATGTGCAGTCATGGAGGCTTTACACACACCCCTCATTCTCGCACATACAGACTACAAACAGAGACTACAAATTAGCTGAGCTATTTTTGCTACAGACAGAAAAGACGGAATGCACAAAGCTACTGTAGTTACTATTTTAAGGACTCAGGACACCCTCCGACGCTACGAAGACAGAGGAGGAATATGTATGTATGAGCATGCTTGTAGGGGTTCTACAGTGCCTTGAGACCCTGTGGTAATGAAAAGAGATGCTACATAAACGTTTGTTACATATTATAAATACAATGAGAAAATGTGTGAATATAAATTAGCATGCATAATTTAACATGTTCAGTATTAAAGCCTGTCCTTGATGGCTAAGCCAGAGGCACTTGGGGAAGGGAATCCCTGACGGTCCCAGTGGACGGGGAAGAGCATCCAGACAATGCCGTGTTGCCGGCTGGGACACGCAGCTGTGGCCCTAATGAAACCGAAGCCAGGAGAATTTTGCTGACCACAGTCCTGCAGGGTGCCTGCATGGCTGTAGGCACTGGAGGGAGCAATGAGATGAGGGTAAAAATGCTAGACTGATACTTCATCATTAGGCAAACCTCTCCGCGTTAGCTGCAAAACACCTGTGTGTGGTTTTGGGCCTGCCTTCCTGACCTCATCTTTGCTTAATTTCCCTCTTCAGGGGTCAATGACAATGTTGACCACATCAAGGGATCTCGGTGAACAGCACCCTCAGGGAAAGGCTGCAGCAGGTCCCGTGCCCCAGTCCCGTGCCTGAAATTGCACATACATGGGAGAGATAAGGCACCAGAAGAAAGCACCCACTGAACTGCCGCCTTTGCCGTATCCCTTCACATGTGTATAACTCAGCTGGGAGAGTCAGTCACTAGACTGGGCTTATCCAGAACCTGGGTGGACATGGTGCGCCCCGAACCTTCTCCATCAGGGAGCTTGCAGACTGGCCCAGGCAGGTTATCACTTACTCCCTTTCCTAAAAACACCAAACCTTTTGTTAACTCGTTCTCAGCAAGTCTTTCTTTAACAGAAATCATCACTTCCCAACAGGCCATTCACACGCTCAAAGAGGAGCTGCAAAAACTTCAGATCAGTGTCAGTAAAATCCTTCGCATTTTAAAGCAATTTCTGAGCTCTCTAATTCACCAGAGCTCAAGGCAGATCCCCAGGAAAAAAAAAAAAAAAAAAGATAAGCACAAGGGTGTACTACAAAACTACTATTTCTAACCTGATAATCATTGATACATACAAAACAAGCGGAAAGACTGGAAAGCTGGAAAGCAAGAAAGCAAGTGGGGGAATGGCAAGAAAAATCAGATGAGAGACACACTGCTTGGCATTAACTTTGTGTCATTGCAGAGGGAGAAAGAATAAACCCTGTATCAAGTGTGTGGGGTTTGCAGGCAGAGCTCTGAGCTCCAGCCCACCTTCGGTGCAAATCTGCACTGAGCATGCAATGCAGTTCTGCCGTGCCTCAGTTTCCCCATCCGCCTTCTAGCCTCAGCGCTGCCTTCCCTGCCTCTGGCTATATCTTGTTCCAGCTTGCTCTGCAGGCTGAGGATTGCCAGACCGCATGATGGACTGTAGTGTGCAAAAAAAAGGAAAAAAAGAAAGAGGCTCCAGGGACTTGCTGTATATCCGAGAGGAAGAGTCCATTTAATTCTCGAGCCTGTCCCCTGAGGCCAACGCCAGGTACTGAGACAAAGATAGAAGAAAACCATAGCGGGGAGCAACACAGTAATTTGCACTCTGGTTCCCTTATCTCCTCCATTAGCTCCTGGCTGGCATTTCCTTCCGCGGGAGGACTTAATCAGCTCCTGCGACAGCCTGCCTCCAGTGACACTTCTGGCATCCTTCACCACCCCGAGGGCAAGGCAGGCAAACCCTTTCCCTTCCTTGTGCTCCCCAACCTTGTCTTTGCCCCTGTGACTCCCTGTGGAGCCACGGTCTCCACCGGACTGTCTCTGCCCCGTCACGCCGGGGGCACCGGGCTGCCTGCTCGCCGCTTGTTTAGTTTGCAGCAATGCCAATACGTTGTACAAATAAACGCATTTCATTCACATTGCCTTGTGCTGGGCAGTTTAGCGTTTTCTCTGATGCTGGAGCCTTGTGGTGCAGCCGGGCAAGCTCTCCTCACCGCCCCAGCTCGCGTTCCCTCTGCCCACGCTGCTGCCAACATGCCAAGAAATGCATTGGAAAACACGGACCGCGAGCCCACCGCTGCCAGGCGGAAATAAATCCTCCTGTGTTTGCCATCCCAAACTTGCAAAGATAAACAGAGAGTCTCGGACGCACAACACCATGCCCCCTCCATCACATCCCCTCTTGCCCGGCTTCCCCGTGCCTCCCAGGGAAGTCCTCGGCTGGCAAATGTGGCTGGCAAATCCTGGCGGATCCACACACGGCGAGACAGGCTTATTTTGTGCACTCGGGCTGCGGTTTTATCCCCAAGCGAGCAAAACCCTTTTAGAGAAAATTCCATTCTGGCTCTAAATCTTCCCCTCCCCAGCACTGTTCAGACACCAGCATTGTCTGTCCCGCGGACAGGGAGGCTTTTTATCACGCTCACTCACAAAAATTCGGCAACAAATACTGAATTTTCAGTTCTGCCCACTACACGAATTACAATATGCTGCATAATACTCCGATACTCCCATCAGAGACAAGCAGAGGGCAGATGCCTCCAGATGTAATTTTTAATTTCCTTTGCTGGGGATAATGTTTTCTTGTTTTAGCGATGTGCATTCAAAGCGTTCCAGTTCCCATGGCAACTCTCTGCTTCCACTGGAGATGCCATTTTTCATGCCATCCCTTTAGAATTAGACATCTCCTAGCAGAAGTTCTGAAGAAATGTCTCTCTTAAATATATATTTATTAGAGACAGTGCCTGTAAGTGTGCTTTATTGACACGTTTCTTAGGCGACTCACAGCCTACAGAGGAGAAAGCTGTCTCCAGAAATATGCTGGCTGCCAATCTGCCTTTTCTCAGCTTGTTTTCAACCACGACTCTCTACTCTTTTTCTGCCACATACATATTAGCCAGCACCCTCTCTGTTTTTTTCTTTTGTTTTTTTTCATTTTATTTTACTCCTTTCTGTTCCCACCACTCTCCCCTATGCCCAGTCTCAGCCCAGCTCCCCAGCAATGCGAGCGCAGCAGGGGAATCGACTCAGCGTACGCTGGAAATCTCTGCACCCACTCACTGCCTGCTGGCACGGACGGGCGCTGCCCGGGGACCCCCTCCTCTGCCGCAGGCAGAGAGCCATCACGGGCCTCATTAGACATTTGCACACAGAGAAAAAAAACAAAGCACTGCAAAATAGAGACCGCTACAAGACCTTCTCAGCCTCGGAGGGCAGCATCAGGAGCATCTGCACCATCTCTGCCCCTGGCTGCTCTCTCCGTGCCATCTGGCCGCAGCCCGCTGGGCACCCTGTGCCCTCCGGGAAGTGGGGAGCACATCAGAGCGCTGATCCTGCTCCCCAGCACGGCACGGGGCTCCTGCGCTGGCTGGGGGAAGGATTCGTGCCCCTGCGTCTTGGTTATCTGGTGCCACTCGGGCACCCCTCTTGCCGCGGTTTGCAGCGTTGTGGTACCCCTCTGGGCTCCGAGGGCGCGGAGCTGGGGGATGCCGAGATGGAGCCACCTCCCTGCCTAACACACCGCCTTCCCTGCCACACCGAGACACGCCACCCGTCTCCGCTCCCGCGCGGTCCTCCCCTAACCATCACACCCGAAAAACCCACGCCTTTGGCTCAGAAACCCCCTGCAGAGAAAGTGAGATGCGACATCCCACCCACAGCAGCTTCCAAAGATTTTTTTGGCAAGATTTCCCCCTCCCCTCCAGCAGAGTTTCTATTTCAGGCTGCACAGGCAGCCCCCAGCCCCACTGCTCTCCGGGGACAGGGAGACCCCCCTCACCCCACAGGGATTTCCAGGCTCCCCGGGGGCTCAGCGGGACCCCAGCTGCTCCCGTGACCCTCACTTGCACCACACTCAGCATCTCCCACCCCAGCTCCCGACAGCTCATCAGGAAGAGGCGGCACCAGCCCTGGCAGGGGTCCCGGCGGGACGCTGTGCTGGAGCTCTCTAATAGAGCTGTAACGTTTACAGCTTTCAAATTGCCTTCCTTCAGGAGACAAATCCAAGCAGGTAAATTGGTAGGAGCTGAGCGGATCCAGAGGCTGATGGAGCTAATCCCAGGCTTGTTTAAACGCAAAGGCCCAGGGAGCCTCGCTCAAACCTGACGTGATCGCTGAAGCTTACTTCTGTGCTTAATTCTCAGGTGCCGTTGGCTCAGAGGGGTGCGAAAACCAGGAAAAGGCAGAGCACTGGGCGCAAAAGCCACACATCGGCTCCAAAGTCAGGACGTCGTCCCTCAGCAAAACCACACATCAGCCGAACGGCAGCAACACAGCAGCTCCTCTTCACCCCATTGTGGAAACCACATGGATAAACATCTCTGTTGTACCTCAGAGAAGTTTAGAAACATTTTCTTAGCCCAGCCGCCAGCAGGGATACACAGCCTCAGGGGACACTTCTTGCTGACTCCAGACTTCACATTAATTGTACTTGTCCCACCAGCTATTAATCAAACGTCTTCCACTGGCATTTTTATTGAAAATCAATTTAATAAAGTAGGTGGGAGTCCACATGCTTCCATAACATCAGATAAATATTCATGGGGTCTTGTGCTGCTTTAGCTAAATGAGTTTTTCAAATTTAACCGGTGCAATTTCCTTGTTCCTTAATATATAGCTTGGCTTGCCCTTGCTCGGGAGTAGAGACGAGGTGGGACTCAGCCCTGTGCTGGCTCGCTCTATGGCACCCCAAGGAACAATCCTTTGCTATCAAGCCAACACCTTTCCACAAGGATGCTGTCATCCGTACTCGGTGACAGGGGTCTGCTGGGGTCAGCGTCTCCTGCTGCGAGTCCCCAGGGCCGAGGCTGAATTGGGAAGGGCCATTTGGGAGTTGAAAACTCATTTCCAAGCACTGAGCGTGGCCACCATTTCTCCCTCTGCGAGTGTGCCATTCGATTTCCGCTTTTCCCTCCCTGTTTAAGCAGCTATTGTGCTCCAACAGCAAAAGGTAATGAAAGCCATTGGTAAACACATTCCCCCGATGCTTATTGAAGGGGCTTAAAAGGCTGCCAGCTACCAAAATATACACTGCACCAGGGAGAGAACCGAAACACACCCCCACAAAGCTTCAAAACGTGTGGGGCGCATGAGTCCTAGGGGAAGGGTTGAGAACCAAGCTCACCCCCCGCCACCCTCCACCCGCATCCCTGGCTGGGAGTGTCTGCCCCGGGGAGGGCAGGTTCCCCCCTCGCTTCCCGAGGAGGCTGCAGAGCCACCCAGGCTCCTGACTGCACTCCTCCTCCCCAAAGGCAGTCATTACAGTCCAGAGAGAAGAAAGGAAAAAAAAAATATAAAAATCTGACACATTGATCACTTTTAGTAGAAAGGCAGGATTCAGACAGTCCTTATCAGCGAGAGATTTTACAGCGTCTAACAGCTTCTTTGTTAACTGGAGCAGTGAGGAGCTGCAGCTTCCAAAAAGCGGCAATGCAGGGCAATTCAACCACTGCCAGGACTCCTGTCACGTTATCCTAGTGATACCCTTCTCCTGAAAGGCAGTGCTTTAGAAATCAAGTGCATCATCATTTCGCCTTTGTTATTAACGCAAACTGACTTGTTTTCATCGTTAGAGCCTCGACCTAATTCCCGGCGCACACACTCCCTACAGCAGCTCGGATCTCTGGACAGGATTTGCTTTCCCCGTGCTTTAATGACATGAAGGTTGTGACTAGCCCTGCAGACACACGCAGAGAGCCCCAGCCCGGGAGCAGGGTGCAAACAGCCCTCCCTGCCCCGTGCGCCTCGGATCGCGTTTCCCATGTCCCAGCTCCAGGGTGGAGGTGGTCTGAAGACGAATGGAGTCCACGAAGTGCCACCACAATCATTTTCCTCTCACCCCTAGCAGCTAAATTTGGACCAATTTAGTAATTATTCCACACTACCGATACAGCAGAGGTGGGCAATGCACACTTTGTAACACCATGAGATAGCCTAGTCACTCAGTGCCTCCCAAAACTCAGCATCGTCCACAGGGAGAGTTCTCCTGCAAGCCTCTGAGCCTATGGATTTCTCAGATTTCCCCCCCTTTAAAACACTAGTCCCGCTTCCGAGAGATCACCTTTGCAGGAGACAAACTGCCTGTCAGCAAACAGCATTAAATACAGGGTATCATACTCGACAGATAACGGCATGCTTTTAGGTTTTTTTCTTCTCCTGGATGCAGGTCACACAACTAATGTCATCTCCAAATGCTGAAATCCTAGATGTGAAAAGGTAAAGCTTAATTGCCTTGAACAGCAAGTCTTGTATTGACTCCAACATAAGGCCCATAAATATTAATACTGCTATATTTAGCTGCTTTCAATTATACATACAAAATTAAACATCTTTCTGGGAACAAATCAGTTCGGATAGGGTTGTGTTGTGGGTTTTTTTTTTTTAATTTTTCCCTTTTTAGTGCATTCTGCATCAAAATAATAACAATTCTAATAGAGCTAATGTTTTTTTTTTTTTAAAAAAAAAAAGAACAATGGATGGAGGCAGAGAGTCATAGAATCATAGGGTTGNTCATAAGAGAGGTGTTCCAGTCCACTTTCACCTGGCTCAACCAACTTGCTCCATGGGGATTCAGAGGAGCCTGCATACCCCTAACCCCACCCTGCCCCGCTTGGTTCCCCTCTTATTTATTAGATTCAGTCCCTTTTCTGGCTGGCAGCAAACTGAGACCCCTTGAAGGTGTGTGAGCAGAGAGGGGCACATAGGGAGAGGGATGCTCCAGGAGGGACTCCGGCCCGGCTGGAGAGGAGAGGTCCCATCTGCAGTACATCCATGGCCACACAATGCCTTCTGCAGTTAAAGACCTTCTCTTTTGTATAAGCATCACATCCACTTTCCTGATTTGCAAATTAATTATACGTTGCTCTCCTTGCCAAAGTGGACTTAATGGTATTAATGTTACATGACAAAGAGAAGCTATCAGAAAGCTTCTCTCATAATGATGGCTAGATTGATCAGGAAAGAAGGAAGGAGATTTCGTGCTTTTGGTCTTTAACCCTTCCTTGCAAGCAGACAGGGCCTTTTTCTAGGAAAAGGCTTTTTCAAATTCTCCGGCGAGACCGGGTGCATCTGTCCGAAGGGAAGAGCTCCAATCTTTCAAGCACAAAAGCCTGTGATTCAATTCCCACACGCGCACGGACCCTTCACAGAAAACACAACTTGTGGAAAGAAGAGTTTGCACCTTCATTTTTTGCAGGACAGTGGTCTTAACTGGCTACAGTGACATTCACAGCTCTCCGGGAGACATGCCTTCAGGTGGGTAAGGAAGAAGGCAGGACTGCAAAAATCTGAGCTGGCCTGTATGGATAGAACCAGCTTCCTCGGCAAGAATTCAGGTGGGTACAGGAAGCTTTGTGCAGAGCCTCTGCCACCTTCCCCTTTGAAAACTGCTGTGGGTTTGTTTTGTTTGGGTTTTGGTTTTTTTTTTTTTGTTTCTGGTTTGTGTTTTTTTATGGTCATCAGATCATAGAATAGTTTGGGTTGGAAGAGACCTTAAAGATCACTCAGGTCCAACCCCCTGCCCTGGGCAGAGACACCTCCCACTAGACCAGGCTGCTCAAAAGAAAAAGATCCTTTCCTTGACAAAGTTCCTGGTATCAGAACTGATCCTTAAAAAAAAAAAAAAAAAAAAGGAAAAAAAAAGGCATCTGAAATGACTTTCGCAAGGTTGCAATGGTGTCTTGAATTTTCAGACACAATTTATTTCGCCCCACTCATGAATCATTCCATCCACTGATTCAGTCTGAACTTGGTCATCAATACAATTTTCCAGCAGGTTTGGGGCGGGGGGGGAAGGGAAATCATATGCTTTCTCCATGCCTGTTGTTCTCCTCACTTTGGTTTGAATTATGTTCCTCCAGAAGGTAAAGTGAACCGGCTGTCCTTTTCTCACAATGCAAATTGCAGATTAAAAACTCTCTCTAGGCTATACTTTATGCTTACAATTGCCAGCACTCCACAAAGATGACTTTTTCTTTTTTTTTTTTTTTTAAATAAACATTAGCTGTATGTCCTTCAGAGGCAGTATTTTTTAAAGTAAGCTACAGGTTAGTACATACAGACAAAGAAATGTTTACACAAAATTCCTGCCCAACCAGACTCTGTGAGAGTTTTGCCATTTACTGTGAGAGGGTGAGGATTTCACTCTGACTTTTAAGGGTATTTGGTTAAGGCACCCCTCAGAGTTTAACCTCATAGTCTCGTAGCAATGCACTCCCCAAAGCCTCTTCCAGAGCCTCACGAACACACTTATTTTTATATTAATATTTTTATTTAATCAAACAATAACCTTTAAATAAATGATCCGTCATTAACAAGCTAACAGGCCTGAATCGGCAGCATTAATCCCCCTCACCACAGGGGGCCCAGGTAGATGCGATTTGATTATTTCTTCCAGATGGAACCAGGCTGAAATTCACCACCAACACAATCAATGACTTCGCCTCATCAGACATAATCAGTGCGTCTGTACAGGTACCTGAACTGCTGCAAATATTTTATCCTCTAGCTCAACAAATAAAATAACTGCTGTTTCCTCAGTATTTGACCAGTTGTTTCACCACCGGCTTCCCAGAATAAACCAATTAAAGTTGTTTTTAAGCTCTATAATACCTAATAAAAAAATGAAAAAAAAAATCTTATTTCACAATCCATACCACAGACACATTATAAATCCTTTACACGGGACTAAATGAATGGAAATTCTCATAAAACAAGTAGCTGCCATAGTCCAACAGATCAATAAAGACATCCTTGCAAGCAGTTTATAGCCATCCGTAACATCATCAACTAATGTTCTTAAAGCCATCTAACACATGTTCAACATGCTTCGACAGCAGCTCCCCCCCTTCCAAAGTCATTATAAAGAAATAGCATCATCTCGACTCCAGCGCGCGCCCACCAGCTTCCCCTCGGGCAGGGATCTGGCATTCGCGCTGGTGCACTGCGGGTCTCTCATCTAGCGCCGAGACTCCAAGATGTGGCTCCAATACAAATTACCGGGGTAAAAATTTCTCACCCTTGGGGAAAAAATCTTACTTCTTGCCTGCGTGCATGGTTCCATGGAGGGGTCAGCAGCTGGGGGCATGGTCCTCATCAGAACCACACACAGCAAATGAAGGCACCGTCTAAAAAAAACAAAAGGCATCCAAAGTAGCATGAGGAACACCTTCCCTTCCACAGCCCTGGCAGCCTGGGGCTGGGTTGCAGCCCCTCTGGAGAGCCCAAGGACAGCCTTGTCGCTGGTGATCGGCTTTGGCCACATGACTGCCCCATGGAGAGGGTGGCTGGGGAGGGACCCGCCGTGGTGGCCCACTCCTTCCCACGGCACGGCAGGGGCACGGGCAGCTGTGAGGCTCCCCCAAAGGACATGGTGACGACCTGAAGCCCAAGTGCCGTTTCAAAAGCTACGAATCTCTTTTCACACCGGGTTTCTGACCCCTCCGGAGTGTTTGTGATATCCCTGAAGCTTTGATACAGGCTTGTTGCCCTAAGCAAATTCATAACTTATTTAAGAGAAGACTCTCACCCTTAGGCATCGCTGTCAAGCCCGTATTGCTCACTTGCCTTCTGATGTGTGCACGCCTTTTCACACAGAGCTCCCTCTCCCTGTACACCGGGGGTTTAAACAGCAGCACAACTGGGATTTCTGCATGAGAGAGGAGAGCACTGGGGCTGTGCAAATCCATGGCAAAGCTGCCTTTGGAGACCTGCACCCAGCGGGAAGTCAACCTTTTAATTGGTTTGGTTGTTTTTTTTTTAATTTGTTCATAGATCTTAACTTCATAAGTTTGATGAGACAGAGCAGGGTCCCCATTGCCCAGAAAGGTAAACAGAAGAAAACACTATTCAGGCAACGCCTCAGCTTCAAATCAAAACTCATCAAGGAATCTCAGACAAAGACAAAAATCTGAGACAAGACATGGATTTTTTTTCCTAAGAAAGGATCAGATTCCTCCCTGGTGTAATCAATACAAGGCATGCAGTCAGATCAGAGAGAAGAGATGAGAAGTTGAGAGAGGTGGAACACTAAGACGGAAAAACAGATTAAACACAGTCCTGGAACTTTAGAAATCATAACAAACCACAAAGGACCACTGGGTTTGTCATCTAATGTTTCTCTTGCACAAACAGTAGATCTAGATAATGTTTATGACAAACTGCAGGCAGCTTCACCACACACAGGTGAAAAAACCGCAGAGCCCAAGGCCAGACCGAGCCCGGCCTCCCTGGACACCCGGGGACCAGCTCTGCAATGGACACGCTGCAGCAGGACACTGCCACCACCACTCCAGTGTCCCCACAGCAGCCGGCGTAGAATCACAGGGTTGGAGGGGACCTCTGGAGATCATCTAGTCCAACCCCCTGCCAGAGCAGGGCCACCTTAGAGCAGGTTGCAGCACCCAATGTTTCTGCCAAGGGACCAAGGACAGACCTGCTTCCACCCCCTGCCCGCCGCCGAGAGCTGGGCTGCTGCGGCTTCGCACCCACCCAAAGAGCTCCCGAGGGTCCCTCCCCCACGGCTTTGCAACCGATCCGCAGAAGAAAAGGACAATTTCAACATTTCACCCAGATTTTAGGAAGTAAAAATTCTCTGCAATCTGGGCAAGTTAACAATTTCTGCCACTGCTATAGGTTACTCCCACGGCAAACAGATTTCTCGGATCTTGCCAGGCTGATAAGCCCTCGCTGCTTCAGCTTGAAGAGCACTGTACTTTCGAGAGAAGGCAGGTCTATAATTTAATTATTCTGACTATTTCAGCCCCTCTGCCTTAATGCTCACATAATAACAAGACAAGCCCTTACCTGCAGGAGGTCAGGACAAAATGACAGATGCACTGAGGTGTAACACGCCAAGCATCTCCTGGGAATGAGATGCTAACGAACATAAAGGGAGACACTCTGCACCTAAGTCCAAAAACCTCTTGGCCATCAGCACTTGAATCAATGAAACACAGGTGGCGAGAAAGGGATACAGGTGGCTTTTGCTTGCTCAGAAGCCATCCTGCCAAACTACACCATCATTAAAAACGCAGGAAGAAAAACTGCACCGCAGAAAGAAGAGGCAAGAAAAACTCCAACTGAGGTGCGCTTCACTTACAAAAGAATAAAGGGAATACATCAGCAGGATAAATATTAAAAGGTGGCTACAGATCAAAACCATTAGCAGGGCAGAGCTGACGTAGTAAGGCCAGATAAAAGGCACCGTAGGCCTGTGTTGGGCATCCCTGATTTAAGTCCTATTGCGAGCAGCAGAGCCTGACCTCACCAAAACCTGCTCGACCCCAGGGGCGTCTGCGCTGAGCCCAAGGTGGGCAGGGAGATGCTGACACCAAGCCACAAAGAGCAGCTCAGTGAGGATGAGGAAGAGGAGGCAGCCGCCAGCCTGGGTTGCTCTCGCTCTCTGGATATACCCAGTTGTGAAGGTACAAACTGGGGCTTCCCCTTTGCCTGGATGGGACCCACTTGCTGCCAACCCTGAGGATGAGGAATGGGTGCCATGCCCTGTCCCCAAGGAAGAAGAAACCAAAGGGGCCAAGTGCCTTGTGCTGCCCAGGGAACGGCATTGCTTTAAACCAGCTGCCTGTGTCTGCTGGTCCCAGTAAACCCCACGCTCTGAAAATTTCAGTAGGCTTCTAACCCTCAAACTGTCCAGAAGTGCATCACACAGACACAGACCATCAGGATGCTTCACCAGCCACTGGTCCCTCAGCGGGGCCAAGTCAGCCACTTAGGGACTCCAGAGACACGTGGCAAAAGCTCCAAGGAAATACCGAGAGCCTTGAAAGTGAAGCTGCATCCAGGAGGGATAACACGGATTAATCCTAGCCTAGCTGCTTCACATGGTGCAAATTACTTTTTAATTGCAATTGGAGAAACTGGTCTATCTAGAAACTTTACAGCCTATCTTTTAGAAAACTAAAACAGCTTACTCTCTCCTTCTCTTCCTTGGGGCAAAATCTTTTCCTCCTTGGCATCCCCTGGAAAAGGCCAAAAGTCTTCTGGAGTGCAGGCTTTCTCCGACCACCCAATACGGAGACTCCCAGCTCTGCAGGGAGCCCCAGCAAAGTGAATTTGAGAGCGATACATAAATGCCCCTCATCGCAGCCTCCACAGGTCTGGCCAGAGGATCTGTGTGATTGCACAGCTCCAGACCAGGAGTGGAGGCCAGCGCTGCCATAGAAACTCCCTCAGTGGGAGATTTTCTTATCCTACAAGGTTGGCCATGACAACAGATGCCTCCATCCCCTCAGGGTCCGTTTCTGTTGCTCTGCCCTGTGTTTTCCCAGAGGAAACACAGGTTATCTGCCGACACTTCCTTCCTCTCCTCCCCCATTCTGAGTCCTCTAACGTGATCTAGTCATGCAGCTATCCCTTCCCCAAGCCCAGACTGTATTTCAGTGGTCATGGGGACAAACAAGACTCAGCTCTGGCCCTAAGAGTAAGCCAGCCCCAGCTCACCTGGAAGAGACGGGGGGGAACCTCCTACCAGCCAAAGAAGACTTCTCTGTGACACCACTGGTCACGTCCCCGGTGCTATAGGGTGTTCATACAGAAGGAGGGGACCGATGGCCACCTTCCCTCTTTTAAGCTAGCCCACATATGCTCACAAACCTCTGCTTTCCAACAATATTGCAAGGATTCCTTGCTGGAGAGGATGTCCTGAGCCACCTCCTAGGGGCAGGAGCAGCATCAAGGCAAAGGACCACCCTCTCCTGGAGCCCAGCTCTGCATCGGGCACTCCCGAGCAGCCTCAGCACTGGTTTGCTTCAGTTTGTGTCTGCAGCATCCTGCGAGGAAGCGGAGCTCTGGCATGGGAGCTATTAGAGTGGGTGGCAGCAGATGGTGAAAACAGAGGGGATAAGAAAATAAATACAAAGAGGTCTATCTTGAGGGGAGAAGTCGCCACATCAACACTCTGTTGCTTACACAGTCTCTTTTCCCAAAGCCTAAACAAACATTGCTCGGTTCCCGGCGCATAAGGAAACGGCTCTGCCGGACGCGGGGGACAGGCACCCGGGCACACACAGCCCCACGAGGTGTTGCAGCCCTGCACCCCACGCAGCCCTTCCCATCCCAACCCAGTGTTTTCAGGGGGATACAGAGCAGGGAAACAAAGGCCAAGAAAGAAGCCTGCATGCCCTTCTTCCTGGTTATACACAATTTAGGCCAGTCCATCTTTCCATTAGCCCGTGCACGGGCACAATACCACCACGTCTGCCCTTTCCACAGACACCAAAGCAAGACTGCATGGTGCTAATGGATGCTCTCACCTGACATCTTCATAATAACAAGTGGAATATATTCCTGGGGGAAACGGGAAGAGACAGTGCCGAGTCTAAAGGGGCTGCCCAGTGCTGTCTCACAGGAAAAGCAACATATCGTGTAAGTCACCAAATCACTCGGCAGCACAGCTGCTAATCTGAAGCAAAGCAAACCCTTTCACAGATCTCACATAGCCTTGGACGGCAGGAACCCATCTCTGGATGACTGTCACCCCAGGCTACTTGATTAACCCCCAAGTCTGGAGGCTGCAGCAGGACCGTTTCTGCTTCTCTGGCCACCAGCCGCAGTGGGAAAGGTCTTTCCCTCTAATGCCCCTCCTGATAGCAGCCCTGACAGACCTCCAAGGAATAAAAGCCAAGACTTGAGGAAAACAGGACCACTAGGCTGCCCCAAACACACACACACTGAGGACACCTCATTGCCCGCCAAGAGCTCCCAAAACCTATAGCCCTTGTCAAAACCTCCCATCTGGGTCCATGAGAGTGCTCCACAAGGGGAAATCAGAGGTGAAAGCAGTCTTTAAACGTGCAATGTCTGGTTCAGGCATAGGCAATTTATTATGTTAAGCACGTTATTAAAGGATCTAAAGCAACAGAGCAGAGATGTTCCAAGAAAGGTTTTAACTTCCCCAGCAAGGGGCTCCTGGGAGTCCTCTTGTTAATACTTTGCACGAGGTTGTCTGCAACCAAGCCTACAGTGAACATAAATGCCCCCTCAGTCCCCTTTCAGAACTCGTTTCAGTTAAATCAATACAGCCATCGGGGAGACTTGAGGAAGCAAAGCTATTAGTGGGACCGCAGTTAATTCTGGGGGAAAGAAACAGGCAACAAAAACAATAAAGCTGATGGATGGCTTATGCAGACACAGTAACCCTTTCCTCTCCGGGCCCTGCAGCACTGCAGCCCATCAGAGGTGAAGATGCCAAGACCAGGCTGGATGAGGCTTTGAGCAGCCTGGTCCAGTGGGAGGTGTCCCTGCCCAGGGCAGGGGGCTGGAACAGGATGATCTTTAAGGTCCCTTCCAACCCGAACCATTCTATGATTCTGTGATGCTCACTGGAGAAACCCCTCTTCCCCAGATTTTGTATGGGCTCTGCCTGAGATCAAAGTCCTCCTGGGCAGGTGCAGGGCAGAGGGACACGGCACAGAGGTGGAAGAGACAATAAAGCTACTCTGAGGAACGGACAGTGCAATTCAGGACTAGCATTATATCACCGGAGCCCCCATCAGCATGTGAGAGTTCAGGAAAGCTCATCCCCAACCTCCCTTGGCAGTAGGACCTTCAGGGAACCGGGGAGCACGCGGTGACTCCAGCTTTGGGTGGGAATCGTGCTCCAGCAGCACACTTTTGCAGCTGAGCCTCCAAGCAGTGCAGGAACATCACCTCGGCAGCCCCCATAGCACACAGTCACCCTCACCTGAGGGGGGGGTCACCTTCTCTGCCAGAGCAATGCCCCTGGGCAACAACGCACCAAGAAACCACACAGGCACGTCTCCCTCATCTCACCAAGAAAGCTCACGTCTGTCTTCCCACACATCTCCCCGCTGCTTCTGCCTCCTTACATCACCATAAGTACTGGGAGGGAAGGTGACCACCATGGTTTTGCTTTCTAAAGCGCCTTAAACACCCGTAGGTGCTTGGAGGGAAGCTGGGCAGCGGTAGCTGTAGTGGTGTTAGAAGCAGCTCAGGAGACCGCAGAGCCCGGCTGACCACTCGGGACCCAGGCACAGAGAAGACCTCGCCAGGCGACAGCTACTTAGGAAATAACTGCAAAGATGCCAAGATAGAGGCTCTGCAGCAAAGCCCACTGACTAAAAAGCAACACCAGCACGAGCTGAAGGTCCTGCAAACTGGTAGTGTGATCGTTTCTGAAACGCTAACGCCTGCAAAAGTGTCAGAAATAAGTTTAATCGTGTTTGCTCCATCTACAGGCCTATCAATGTAGTGTCATAGAAGATCACAGCAGTCGGAGAGGCTTGCACCTCTCATCTCACAAGATAACAAACAACAAGATAGCACAGGCTCAAAATGGGGAAACAAGCCACAGACTGACTCTGACACCAAACCAGCCGCTCCTCCCGACAGCTCCAGACTCACCAACAAGTCATCTGTGCAACCTCTCATTTCTAAAGCTACACAGCGTGGAAAACATCATCTCTCCACCCAACTGACCTCCAAGTCCAGGCCTCAGGCGGTTATCGTATCCATCCAACAGCCTGTCCAGGATGCGGGTAAAAATGGTGATGTTATCTTTGCTGTCATCGACGACGTCTGAAACGTGCTTCTGAGAAAGCCTGGCACATGGGGGGAACAAAAAGGAAAAAAAACCACCATAATTAGAAGAGAAACCCACTCTCCACATGCTCTGAACAGTTACTGGAAACGAAGGGATGTGGGCTCGTGCTCCAGCCTGCGCTGCAGTGGGTCCTGAGCTGCAGGATGGGGCAGGTCTGTTCGTAAGGTGATGTGTTCGCAGGACTCCCCACAGGGCATCTCGAACCAACTCCCCTCTGGCCTCTGCCACCGCAGCCCTCCCTGTGGAAGCTGAGGCTTCCCCGCTGCCCCTCCCCACGCTCAGGGCCAGCGGCACCACAGGGAGCAGTTTAGGAGCCCTGTTTTCCATGAAGCCAAGATGCCCAGCATCCCTCGCCTGCCCTTAACAAAGGACATTTTATGAACAGAGGCTGTGGGAACCTCAGTTACTCAAGCGCCAGTATCTCCTTATAGGCAGCATGGAAGAAATGACACCAGTTATTTACCATATCGAGCCATTTCTAAGTTCTCTGCTCCTGAGAAGACGGAAGGGAGGCAGAAAAATAGGAATTCAGTAAAGCAGGCTTAAAGCCCGAGTCCATCATTAAAACTCTTCGTGAACCGTTTCTGCGGTTTGTTGAACTTTCCCTGTTTATAAAACCAAATGAGTTTTCACATTCCTATCTCCACTTAACGCAAGAAGCCTGGAAGCCCCCAAATAAGATGATTTCCTCCGGTTATTTTCTGCCCCAGGTGGAATAAAAGAAGTCGTAAATTTCTCAAACAAAGCTCATCTCACCAAACAAAATCTTCAATGCGGTTTTGCAAGCCCAAGGGGCTCAAATAACGCATTTGCATTTTGCGTCTCCCTTTCAATCAACAGAAAAGGAGCCTGCGAATCCTTCTGAAACTGGCTATCTCTACAAGACACTTCAGACAACACAGAGTACCGGTGCTGTGGCTCCAAGCACAGCTTTCCCCAGCAGAAACAGCCATTAGGACCAAAACAAATGGAAAGGCAGAAGATTAAGTAATGGAAAACCAAAAGAAAAATCTATAGAGATGCAGAGATTGCAAGAAAGATGGAAGAGGAAATAAGAGAGGCACCAATGAGGCCAAAAAAAAAGATGCAGAGGCACAGCCAGGCAGCAGGATGGCTGAGGCAGCTCAGGCAGGGGGAGAAAAGGCTACCGGAGCAGAGGGATCCTCAGCAGTGGCACCATGAGCATCGCGGGAGCGGGGCAGCCCCCATAGGCAGATCAGAGCCAGGCCACTAACTGGAGAGATAAGGGAGGGGGGAGCAGTGCCCAGATGGAGACCACGAACGCAGCAAACTAGAGAGATGCTGGTGGTGCACAGTGCGGGTGCAGTTACCAGGGAGGGCATCTATGGAGGAGATGTCCCACTCCAAAGGAGGGTCCCACTCCCCACAGCTAGGGGAACAGAAGCCCCTCAATTGTTGCTTGCTAAGACTTCTGCCCATTTCCTTCTCCTCCCCAGCCTCATTTTCTCTTGCTCCAGTTGATGCGTGCGGCCACTGGTTTAAGCACGCATCAAGTAGTAACTGGGTAAAAAAAACCAACAAAAAAACAGCAAGAGGAGCATCATTTAAGGAGTTCAAAGCTTAATCCTGCTGCATCCCATCTAGTTAGACTAGTTTCCCCTGACGCTGCTGGTCCATTTGTAAATACTCTGTGAAGGGTCAGTAAGGTGACAAGTAGCAGAGCTGGCTTGGAGCTTTCTATCAAAATGTTATCCCAACAGAAACACCAGCTTCTGTAAGATAAAAGAAGAGCAAAAAGCGTTTTCCAGCAAAAGAGAAAAAATTGAGAGCAGGGTATGGGTATTTTTAGAGTCAGGCTGAATCAATACTATTCAGCATGCTGTGGCTAATTGAAATACTCCATTTTGGGCAATTTTGACATTAATTTGCATCGGCACCAATGACCAAACACTCTGGGAAATTGCATTTCAAGTGTCTGAGGTTTGCTCCTCCAGGGATCGTCGGATCCCACCTCTCACAAAGTCGCTTGGCCTCTGGATTTTAGCAAACCAATACCTGCTATCATGGGAGAACTGGTCAAAGCCAGGAAGCTCAGCCTACAAGAGCCTGATGAGGGTAATAAAATGCTTAAACTGCAGTTCCCATAGGGCATGGGGGATGAGGCATGGTCAGGAAAACACCCATCCCAGCCCTGATGTAACCTGGCAGATTTAAAACATCGAAACACGGCTGATATTACAGACTGCATCACAGCCTTCAAGACTTCCCATTCGAATCAGAACACCAGCTTTGGCTTTTCATCTGGACTTGAAATATTTGAAATATCTGAACTCCCTGCAGGTAAGTAGAATTTTGAGGAATTTAACAAATGCCTACTGTAATTAGTGAGGTTTCAATTGCACCAGCTTTCAATAGATGTCACGGTTAAAAGCAATCTGTACCAGCGTCTGCTGATGGGTATATAACCATCTATAACTTATGAATAGCTAGCATGCTCGTGAAAGCTCATTCATTAATGTTTTATAAGCTATCTTTAAAAATTACCCGTAATATAAAGAGTGAGAGGACAGATTTTTGTGAAGGAACTCCTGGTGGAGGCTCAGCGGTGATGGGGAGAAAAAAAAAAAGTTTACAAATTTCAAAGCCGTTTTACTTAGCCTGACATTTGAGGCTTCGACTTCAATGCGAGCAGCGTGGGATTCACTCGGGAGGTGCCGGGGAGAGAGCCAGCAGCACCTCCGCCTGGCACCCGATTTGGGCTTTCTCCCCTCCAGCCGAGGTCCGGGCTGGCTCACCTAACCTTAACATAAAGCTAAAGCTGCCCTTTAGCAAGGTGTAAAAAAAAAAAAAAAANGACGTTTTTTTCATGCATGAAAATCCTTGATCGTGGCTGGACTCGTAACTCAGCAGACAGCACTTCAGTGTCCGTCCCTGGCACTCTAAAGGCTTTCCTAAATTTTTTATAGAAGTCATGTATTATTTGCATTTCTCTCCCTCCAGGCAGCGGTTGTTCCTCCCCACGGCTGGCAGGCTGTGCTGGGGGTGGCTCTGCCTCCCTTCCTCGAAAGGCTCTCCCAGCTCACCAAGCCTCAGGAGGGGCTCCGTCGGGATGCAGAGGACGGACGCAGAGCCTGTCACGGACTAACAGGCTTTCATCTTCTCCCGACGGCTCCCAGAGGCCAGGAAGTCGAGGCTGGTGGCAGCACACTCTATGCCGGGACAGCCGGAGCCTGGACGCCCACAGACACCCACCCAGGCAGAAGGGGGGCAGCAACCCCAACCAGGACTGGCCAGAGCCCCCCCCCAGTCCTGCAGCAGATCAGAGTACACCGCTCGTAGGTCATTATACCATAAACAGCCAAACAGCTGAAGCAGTTTAATTTTCTTTTCTTTAAAAGAGTATTAAAA
>VXBO01005584.1:271666-287962 GCA_013400135.1 Rhinoptilus africanus
CCCACCCGCTTTGTGCGGCCCTGCTGCCCTCCCCGCACCGCGGGCGGCGGGGACCGAGCGCTGCCGCCCTCCCTGCCCCGTTTTGGGGCCAACCCCCCCAAGCGATGCCCCGACGTCCCCCCCCAGCCAAACCCCGGCCTCGCAGCCCCCGCCATCCCTTCCGCGCAGGAGGATGAGCAGAGCACGGCTGGCTGCTCCCAGCCTCTACCTGTTGAAAAGGGGGAGCTCCCCAAGGCGCTGGTGCTTCTGGAAGGAGGGGGCCAGCACCCCAAGGGGTGCGCTGCACCCCAGCTCCCGCCAACCCACCTCCTCCCTGCAAGGCCTGGCTCAATCCCGGGTCCGCCGGTGGGGCAGGGAAGTTTAGCCCGCAAGTTGGAATTGCCGAGGTTTATATTGCCAGAAAACGGCACACAAAGGGAAAGAACTGCGGAGAAGAGGGGAGGAGGAAGAGAGGTTCAAACGCAGCAAGGAGTAGGCAGCGAAGGGCAGATTCAGCGTGGCAGCGCGGGGATCCCAGAGGAAAGGGGATGGGAGATGCGCTGGCTGGGCTTGGAGGTTCTGTGGAGCCACACGACGGTGAAGCTGGGAAGGCGAAAGCTGACAGTAAGGCGCACTCAAAATATATTGTCCCTGCAGAGCTCTCCTTGCTAAACACGCGCTGCAAGACTCAGCCGCAGCTGTGACTCCAAGGTACATAACCATTCCTCCGTTGCTGTGGATGAAGAATGAGATCAAGGACCATTACCACAGGCATTAATGACCACCCCAAAATTCCTCTTAAATACTCTTGGTTTTGAATACTTAAAATAACACGCAAAAATACTTCAGGGCAAGGGCCCTGAAGGCACGAGTGATTAAATCCAGTTTAACTGTCAGTTCTCTCCCTTTTGATATCAGAAAATGACCCAGTTCTTGCTTCCAGGAGGAAGTTAGGGGCAATATTCTACCTTATCCCTACAGACCACAGCTATCCTGACTTTGGTGAGATAGGACCATTCATGATGACCTGTATCTGGGAAGTAGGAAGAGAACATAGGCTCTCTTTCAAAGCAAAATTTCATCTGCCTATGATCTGAGCATGGTCTTTACTAATCCAAGTATCCAGACTTATATTAGGATGTCAGCAGTTCAAATGCCACAAGTTCTGCTTTCCTCTGCTGGATAGGGGCCTGATAAGGCAAGGGGCAAGGCCCTTGCCATAGGGGCAAGACCTGATAAGCCTCACAAGGTCTGAAGACCAACATATTGAGCAAAACCTGAGCTTAATCCAAGACAGTGCCCCCACAATCAAACCTGACATCTCTTAGACCAGAGGAGGAAGAGTCTTCACTGTTACTGCAGCACTTGGCTGTCTTACAGGAACTTTGTGGCTACCACAAACCATATATAATCAAGATAAGTTTCTCCAGTCTTCAACACCACATCCAACCCTAGCCGATGGATATTAAATACTCACAGGACAATTTTGAAACATCAGCAAACAGGCTTTCGAGTTATTATTTTCTGATCTCTGAAAGATATCGTGCCCAAGCTGCAGGGACCTTACTTTTGAGATCTCATGCAGACAGCTAACATTTTAATGGTCCTTAGACTGGTCGTACGTGAATGACAGCAACCGGTACATGGTGTGGGGCTGTTCCCGTTTTAAAACGTCTGTTTCTGCACTGAATTCCTCCTGCCACAATCTAAAGCATCACTCAAGAAGAGAGCTGTGTGTGCCTGCCAGCAGAGGAGCATTTTGCTAGTCTCCACACGCGGGGCAAATCATAGGATCATAGGAAAATTCATTTTGGAAGAGATTTCAGGACATCATCTAGTTCAACCTCCTACTCAAAGCACGGTCAGCTAAGGAAGAGCCCTTGAGCAACATAAGTTGTCCATACTTATTCACACTGAATTTCTGCTTACATCTAAGTTTCCTCCAAGGCACATCTTCTGTTGCTGATTTATATGCTTGCGAACACAAGAGTGTTGGCAAGGGAACAAGGAAGAGCTCAGCAGGAGTCCAAAGGCGCAGCCATTCCCTTGGCTAAAAGCCCCAAGCATCTGGTCCACCATCTTCCCCCTCCATTGGAGAGTGTCACTGAAATGCCCATGCCCAGAGGTGGGACCAGACACAGGACCAGGCTAACTCAAGAACATTGGTTGCCTGGAGGCTGGGAGCAGAAAAGGCACTAATACTTGTTCTTCCCCCTTTCCAAACTGACTCAGCTGCTGGCATGAACTGCCTTGGATATGAGAACAGGCATGAAAAAATCAGCGAGACAAACATATCCGGAGACAGAAATGACTCAGGATTTTAAATGGCTCATATAGAAGAGCATTCCAAACTCTATAGGTTTAAGTAGTGCTAACAGTAGTCACAGGCAATGGAAACCATGCTTCTCTTGAGGCCTGTTCATCCACGAGCAACAGTGATACAGGCTTCCCCAGGAGCGACATATCTCACTCCACTCTGAGATGCCTTTGCCAAAGACTGCTTCCTCCACTCTGATCGCCTCTGACACTGCCAGCAACCTGAAATAGTCTTGGGTATGAAGCCCTTCATTGGAAAAGTTTTTCCAAGAATCTAAAAATCAAATTAAACTCCTCCCCTTGTAGCCACACTGCATGCCAAGTTCTCCTTACAAAGGTGGAGGAAGCGTCTATAACTGAGGTCAGACGTGAAAGAAAGGACAAGGTAAGGAATTACAAAGGTGTAGCCACATGAACAGTGAATTGCTAAGAGCAGAGGAAGAGATACAGCACCTAAAAAGCACCCTAAATGAGGAGGTCAGTAGACATGCACACTGCAACCCTTTCCGCCGCTCCAGATGTGCTGATCCACACCACATCAGCTCACACGAACCCTTGGCAGAGCAGGCACCCACGCACCACAGCAAGGCCTGCTTCTAGCTGCCAAACAGCAATAATCAAAATCTCCCACCAGGCAAATCCCTCCTGGATTGTAGAGGCTGCACCAGAGCTTTGCATGGTCTGTGCCTCTTGTGGTTTGGCTGGAGCAGTGAGGGCTGGCTGGCTCATCGCACCAGCTAGCCCTGCAGAACATTGCGCGGAGGCCCTGTTAACGATGGAGGCAGCGGAAGACCTCCTTCATCCCAGCCAGTGCCGAAAGCCAACTGATCCGTAAAGGAGGGGAGCACTCCAACCATCTGGCTAGTGCGTGGTGACAGAGTTAAAGCCACAAGGGCTGTTCAGCAGTAGCACAGGATGGCTTTGAACAACGGGATGCTGTCAGGGGGTGGTGGTGGGGAAGGCTTTGGCTGGGGAGGGCTGCACTCACTACCTCAAGAAGTCCATCTTTAGAGAACCTTTTCTTTGCGGGGTAGGGGTAGTGTCATTAACAGCTGGCATTAGCTAGCTGGAATTGTCTTGATCTCTGCTCCGTTCAGAAGGAAAGATAACCCTCCACTGAGAGCATCAGTCTCTGCGGGTACATCCATCAATTCAGGAGACATAAAAACATCTTGTGAAATCTGTAAGCAATTGTCTTTTAATGCATCACTCCACCATAAGACTTTTTATTCCCTTCTTAAAATATATAAGCTCCCTCCCTCCCCACTCTGCTCTCCTTTACCTGCTGGAACATCTACCTGAACTCTGTCACACTCCAGGAGAGATGGCTTTGAAGCAAAACCCTTCTTGTGGTGATCAAGGTTAAAATATAGTTGTTACCATATTACTGAAGAGTAATCTCTCAAAATGGAAGCACTGCAGCCTGGGAATATCTTGCTAATAATTAGCTAAGCCTTTCCCCCCCATCACCCTGCTCAAATAGCCACAATAAAAGTATGCTTAGTTTTAGGTCCATGCTACAGCACCCTCGAACTGAATGGGATTTCAGACTTAACTCCTACTACAGCAAAGCAGAAGGGTCCTTTCTGAAGGCTCAGGCTGGAGCAAGAGCTTGGGGGCATGCAGCGGAGCTCCAGCACACTCGCCTCTGGAGGAAAGTCCGTGCCACCCCCATCCATGCCACCCATCAGTTATGTTACAATGGCTGGGATGGGGGACTGAGCCAGGGAAGAGTGACCGTTCCCAGTGCCGAAATGAAGAAGGGCAGAGCGCTGAGGGAGACGTGCCCCAGTAACACGCAGCTTCCCAGGAGCACTGGTGGTGCAGACCTGCTATGAGGCTGAAGGCTCATCAGCACAGGGAGGACACTGCAGTTGGAAAGGTCCTGGCTGCCTTGTGTGCAGGCACCTGCCTTGGCATGGAGTCAGCTAACCCTGAGCACAGCAGAGTGCTTTGCACCAGTCCTGCATGAAGTGGCCTCTGCAAGCTGGTGTACACATTCACTTTGAGGCCTTCTCATGCTGCCAGGGGTAGCAACCAGCCTACAGTCACTAAGCAGATAGGTGGCTGACGCAGGCAGGAGACCAGAACAAAAGATACTCTGGCTGCATAGTGGTCCAACCCCTTCCCTGAAAACCGCTGGTCTCACTCACCGCCAAGGAGCGCCATGCTGGCGCCCCCCTCCCAAAGAGCTAGGGGAAGGGGGCTCTCGTCTCCCATCACCCCTTCCTCTCTGAAAGCACCCAGGGCCACCTCAACAGCCCTACAGACCCGGCTCCTGCCCCGCTGCCCTGGCGTTACCCTGTTCTCTCCCTCCATCCCCACTGGGCAGCTGCCCCTTCTCTCCACCACCCGCTCCTTGCAACCGTAGCAGCGTCAGCAACGGCTGCTGCCTGGTGCTTTATTAGCCCATCTCCATGGCAACTCGCCTACAGCTTAACTCAGAGAGACCCCTATCTCACCTCGGCCATAAATCAGCCACCCGCCTGCATCCTCGGTCGGAGACGGGGGTCACCACGCATCCTGCGTGCTGCTGGGAGCCTTGCTGCCACCATTCCAGCCTCCCTGCTGGGGCTGTCCCGTGCAGGCAGCAGGGATGGCGGAGCTGCCGTTTGCCCTCTGTGGCACCACGTCTGCACCCCTCAAGCAAAGCCTAACAGTCACCCAAAGAAACAGCACTAAAAAGCTGTTGGCTTTCCCAGTTTGCAGGCAAACTGGAGCCGCCCATACAAACCAGCAACAAGCTGGTGCTCTTCCTCCTTTGGGCAGGGAGCAGAGTCCTGAGCCAGCCCCCAGAAAACAGGCAGAGCACTGGGCTGAGGCAGAAAGGCAGCACCTCCTTCTCCCCGTGGTAAGGCAGTCCCCTCCCCTCCTTGCCCATGGTGAAGATCCCAAGGGGCCAGGAGGGAACAAAGAGCCACCTAAAATGCAGTGTTGTCCCTTGGTATCCAGGAACAGCTCAAGAACAACCTTTTCCCCAGGACGGTTCAAAGGCAAGGCTCCCCTTCCAAGTGTTCTCTCATCAAGACTGTCCTTTGGGCACCACCACACCAGTAAAACAACATCACACCTGCTGGCGAGTTAAAAGGATGGTTAGAACCTGCTGGTCCCCACGAGAGCAGGTTTTCCCCCCCTACTTTTTCCCTCTGGCACTGGGAAGGGGCTGCACTACGTGCTGCTATTTTCGCCTTCTCAAACGCACAGCAAAGATGTGTTCTTTCTGCTGAAACTCTCCACTTCCGAACCTGAGACTTAGAAAATGGAGAGAGCTTTTTCTTTGTATCCCACGTGTTATGCAGTTTGTCACTTCATCCATACGTTTCAAGCGTCTAATAATGTTGGGGCTAAATCTTGGCAACACAAATGCAAGGATGATGGGCTAAGGCAGAGCCATCAAATGGCTCACCTGAGGTCACAGACACAATCCATGACAAGACAGACAGGTCTAACGTGCACTAGTAGAAAAGATGACAATTTTTCCTCACCTTTCCACATTCCCTGAGAGGTACTGATCGGCATATATAATTCCAAAGGATGCTTGAAGCACAATGCAATGTTTCTATACAAGATCACATAATCCTTACTGCTTTAGATAAGGGCTCTGTTCTATCTGGGGTTTTACCCATAGCTTAGATATGCCCAAGGAGATCCAGAAGTGGACACCACAATAGCTATATATATCTTCATTTTACATAGATGCTCGGCACGTATATGTATGCAACAACTCAAAGAGCTGAAAAACCCTTCTTGCAGGACACCGCAGAGCTTGAGGTCTGTGTCTCAGCAAATCCTGGCAAAGCAAAGAGCTGGAGCCTTGTTTCTGTGACAAAACATGTCCATCCAACTCTCCATAAGCCAGGTCCAACTACATGGAGAAGTACCAGAACTCTTTTAGCAGGGATAGCTGTCCTGAATTTCAAAAACTATATGCTGGCAGGAGAACAAATTCATAAAAGCTAATGGGCCTGAAAGAGACTGTAGTTGTCCTGCAGTCCCTTGGCAAGGGCAAAAATAAACCTGGAGAGAAAGACCTGTTCACATACTCTTTCTTTTCTCTTCTGCAGTTACAATAGCAGCATCAGTTCAAAAAACCCCCTGTGGAGCCATAAGGTTTTAGATGCCTCAGCATTTCTATTTCTAACATTGCGCAAGTTCAAATATGCTTAAGCAATTGCAGTACCTAACGCCCATCTAAATCAAGTGCTTAGGAAGGCTGGCTTTAAGAGCCTTGCTTGTTTGCTTTTCTGATCCAGGGTCCTTCTGGGTTTGTCTTGTCACCCACAAAGCTGTGAACCCATTTTTTTTTTTTGTTTCTAGAGGAAAAGGAGAGTGGCATGAAGCCAAACCCTGGAACCTGAAAGGGGGGCAAATATGAGGAGGTTCACACTAAAAATTGCTGGAGCTGACAACAGCTGAAGTGTTTGGAAAATGTCCTATGTTCATATTACATGGAATACATTATTCCAGGTCTTCCCACCCCTCCAGATACCTTCCTCATCTTTCTTTGTAAACTCAAAGGAGATGCTGGTGTCATTGTAGCTTGATAAAGTGAGCTCAGTTTACAGCTGCACACCGAACAGCAGTGAGCCTCCTGGTGCAAGGAGGATGCTGAGCTTCAGGTGCAGAGGCCATTAGGAGAAAAAAATCCTAAGGGAAGCTTGAACTCTGGTGCACTCAGGAACCTGCCACATCTGGAAACTGACTGTATTTTCATCAAAACAGCAATTTTAGGATCCTCTCCATCAAGCAGGATAGTTAGCCCTTGTAGATTGCGCCTGTCAGCAGGAGAGCAGAAGTTTCCTAAAGACTTTAGCCGAACCTGCTACTTTAGCAAGAGCTCTAAATGTCACCACATTGCATGTGCTATGGCCCCTGGAAGGATTAATATCTTGTCATGTTTGGTAAACTTTACAAGGAGCACAGGAAGCTGAGGGACAGGCAACTGCCTAACATTAAGTGGATCTCATCAGCTCTAATTAGCTGAAACAAAACAGCAGAGACCCAGGTAGTGAGAGCTCTTCATGATATTAGGGTGAGTGGTGGCTGCAGGAGACAGGACACTCCAACCATCGGCTCCTGGGGGCTCTCTTGTGGGAAGCTGAGGCTGAGACAGAAGCTCAGCAGTTAATGAAAGGAGAAACTGCTCAGGAGCGGTTCCTGTGTTACCCTTGTCCTGGCACATGGTGAAGCACAAAAAAGGGGACAGTTCAGAGCCCAAGCACTGTCCCCCCTGTCACTCGTACATCTTCTCATGCATACACCACCTGCACAGCTGCTGCCAGGGGTGGAAGGATGCTGGAGGACTTGCTTATCCATCAGTCCAGGTCCCCTCCATCCCTTGTTTCATTAGGATTGATGATGACCCCTGCTCTCAGAAACACCTTCAGACATGTGCATTGGAAAGCGCTACACCAGTTCCTGCCAGAGTTGGGCCAACACTGAGGCAGACAAACAAGTACTAGATGACCTTCAAAGGTCCCTTCCAACCCAACACACTCTGTGATTGGGTTATGGGTCCCAGGGTGGGCAGCTGGGACCCCTTCCTGACACAGTGCTTTGGAGCATCCAGCTGTAGTTGTGACTACAAACGTACCACCAATAGTTAATGCTCTCCCAGGGCCTGTCTGCTTCAGGAGGGGTTTTTTTTTAGTGTAAGCAGCTCAGGCACAAGGAGCAAGAGGAGCTGTGTATTTGATGATCAGAAAGCACACGGCAGAGCAAAGCAGCTATGCAATAGAGGAAGAGCTGCAGGACACAGGGACAGGCAGATGTTCTGCTGCTGCTATCAGCTGTCTGGCAATGGGACATGGAGCCTCTGGAAAGGCAGTCAGCCTCAGCCAAATAGGAGAACACGGGCCCAGGGAATCAAAGGACACTGAAGATGAGAAAAGAGATGGTGTAACTGCTCCCAAACCAGCAATAATCACAACAGGCCAAGTTGCATGACCCAGAGCAGCCATACACAGAGGGAAGCCCTGGGGCTGGTTGGACTGTGATGACCATCGTGGCTTCCTCTCAGACTCATATCCCAAAGCACACCAGGAAATTTGAAACAGCAACTTTTCCTATGTCTTTTCCCTCCCACACCAGCTGAAAACAGTCAGAACAAGACAGTCCTACAATGGCTTGGTCAAACACCTCCCAAAGATTCAGGTTAGTTATTTCCTTCATGTGCCTCCCTAGTCCCAGGCCCTGGGCTATTCAGCTGATGCCAGAGCAGCAGCCAGCCTGAGCCAGGGTCCGGGCTCTGGGTTACCCCCAGTACTGATACACTTCACGTGGGGTTCACTACACTTCAGGGCTGGACTTGGACCCCAACTGTTTGAGGACATCAGCTGCAGCATCCGAGCAACAAACTTTGCAGGGTTTACCGGAGCAAGCTTTACTTTGTTCCAACTGATAGGAGGAGAGAGGATAACAACTAGCAGGACCCATTCTGCTCTTCCCAGTCCAGGCAGCCCCACTGCTAGGGAGGGCAGCTCCTCCTGTCTGGGAGCCACTGCACACACCACCCTCTTGATTTGTAATTAGTGCAATAAGAATGCTCAGTCAGCTGGGAAAACTGCCTGAGTAAATGACATCCTCAAGTGCTTTCTAATCCAAGGAAGGCAGCCTCTCACTTCACTGCTAATGGGCTGCAGTGGGAAGCACCAAAGTTTCTGCTGCAGACCCGCATGCATCCAGAAACACTTCTTTAGCTAATTCCCTCCAGGATCCATGCCAGCGGCCTCAGCTGGTCACCTGGGAGAACCTCCTAGGTCCTGCCAAGAGTTTGTGTCAGTAATTAAAACTGCCTCAGTCTCAAAGCACTTGCCCCCTCCTCAAGGCATCGTGAGCATATACTGTTTAAGGAATGGTCCAGGCAGAAAGGACTCTCGCGTCAAGGAATACAGCAGCTACAGAGAGCCCAGAGCCAGGTTCAAGGACAGCTGCAGTGCTATTTTCCACGTACAGGGCTTTAGAAGTGAAAGAACCGAGGTTACGAGTCGAGACAGAAGCCGCACAGCACCTGGCAAATCACACATTGGAATATTAACTAAAATAACCCTCTGCCTCATCTCTTTTAAATTCAGATGCACAGGGGAATCCATCAAGGTAATTTATGGTGTGTAGCTGCTGATATGCCAATCAAAGGAAGCCCAAAGTAACAAGTGTGTTAAAAGAGACCTCATTGATCGTTATCTCCACAAACACAGGCTTAATTCCTTCAATCCCAGTTAATCAGGCTACTTTGTTACATTTCTTGTACAAAAGGGTAAGTGATCAGTGGGAAGCATTAGATATGCAACCCCCAGATAGCTTCCCTGCTCTGGAGGGAGGCTGTGGAGGTGGTGTTTAGTAGGGCACATGTTCTGGAGAAAATCTGAAAGGTCACCAGCCAGAGGTTTTCAATAGGACTTTTTTTTTCTTTTCTTTCATAAATGGAAATTTTTCCACACACAAACCCCCAAGATTTTGATGAAAACCTGACAATTTGCAGATGCCGAGATGATAATTAGGAAAGCAGAAAGAGAAGAAAGAGCTGTACTGAATTCCAGGAGCCCACGATCGGCTTCCGCAGAGGGAGCGGGCTCACGCTGTGCCAGGAGCAGCAGAGCGGACCTCGCTCCATGGATTGCAGACCTGGAGCCATCTGAGGTGCCAGGACCTGCAGCAGGAAAAATACCACTACAACGGCTTCACTTTCCACCTCCCATTTAACAGCACAAGCAGAGGTCTCTTTTCCTACATCTGAAATATTTTTTTACTTGAAAAGAAAGCCATTCTGCCTGCATCGATAGGGACATTTTCACGTGGACTGATGTGCTATTGCATCACTGTAAGCTGTAACATCATGGCAAGCTGAAAAGTCTTGAGAAAGCAAGAGGTAACGCACAGATCAGGACTAGATCTGGCCTTATTAAGTACAATAATTACCGATCTGGAAGAGGAAATAAGCAGCACATTAATTAAGCTTGAAGAGGATCTGAAACTGAGGAGCTGCCAATAACAAAAATGAAAAAAGCTTATAAAGAGAAGGGTGGGGGGGAATCAAGGAAGAAAAAGCAGAACCCATCAAAGGAAAAGACAGTAAAGAGAGGCTGGGGGTGAAGGAGGAGGTTCAACCCTACCTCACCCCAATAGCCCCAGAAGTCCCTTGCTTATATCTACATTTTTCCATGAAGCCAAAGCAGCCCCCAGGCAGAACGGGCTTTCCCACACCATTGTAGGAAGACAAGTCCTTCTGAGTTTTTTTACTTCGGCACTATTTGGAGGGAACAATGGAAGTGTCATCCCCAAATAAGACGGGAAATTTTGCCCACTGTTAACAAAGGTCCATTTTGGGAACTTGCAAGGAGTCATCCAAATTCGAGTCTCTTGCTGCAGAGCAAGGCGATAAAGCACAGCGCCGCTGCCTTGCGCGCAAACCAACACAAGATACTTGGCAAAACTTCACCCCTTCCTAAGGATGAAAATGAGGGGCTTTGGGGTTTTTTTGTGGGGGTTTGAGAAATTCAAAAGCTACAAAAAGCTTTTAGTGAAGCAGCCTCAGATGCTGAGGGAGCAGCATGCTGCAGAAAAGCTTTTGCTGAGCAGCTGGAGGACTGGATGAAGCTGCAGCCTCTCCAGGACAGAGATACACTCAGAGAGCCCAAGTGACCCCCCTCAGAGGGGCGCAGACACACACCCCTCTATCAGGTTGCAAAGTAAAAGGGCAAATTCCCTTTCCCTGCCCTGATAGTGGCAGCATTTCCAGCTTTGCTATGGCTGTCTTAAAGTTGCTACATGTTATAAGCTTCTTTAATGCAAACCACTCTGTTGAAGATTATATCTACATCCAAAGGTGGTGTTTCAGCTGGCCTGCCTTGGCATTGCTAACAGAATGACATCACCACTAATTAATCAGCCTCTGTCCTGGGCATTTCTCA
Organism: Rhinoptilus africanus; assembly: GCA_013400135.1. Classification (NCBI taxonomy): domain Eukaryota; kingdom Metazoa; phylum Chordata; class Aves; order Charadriiformes; family Glareolidae; genus Rhinoptilus; species Rhinoptilus africanus. Next base: position 282,871 of record VXBO01005584.1, read on the forward strand.
AATGCCCTGAATTCAAAGCACAGCAATTAGTCACACGTTCCAGCAGAAATCGCCACCTTCCTTTTGTCTTGCATTCATCTCCCATTTCTTGCTCACACACATGCTCAGTGGCTCTGTTGCTGAGCCAACCCAAGCACCTATCCACAAAGAAAACAATGACGTAGTATTGCTTAAAGTCCACATTTGTCTTGCTCATCATCATCCCTGATGGAGTGTTGGCCAACATCAGTATTAACAGAAGCAGAAATGCAAAACAGGACAAAGAAACAAATATTTCCCATACTGCTGCAGAGAGCTGGACTCCACTCAGCCCCCAAGCAACCTTTCTGAATGCCCTTCAAAAAGCAAGGGCATAAGCACATTCTGAACATGCACAGCAGGAATTCCAGATTGAAAGGGACAAGAGGGAGTTCAGTGGCTGACAGCTCTCCCTGTCAAGTCAGGGATGTTGGGACTGGCTGGGGAGGTAGGGACAACTGAGACAAGGCCACACTGATCAAATGCTGGGCTGAAGACAGGACCCCAGACCGTAAAGAGCAGCCAAAGCATGCGGGGAGGGGACTAAAGTCCATAAACATTGTTATGGCCACAAGCGTCTGCTGCCAACAGCCTGCGAAGCCTCTCCAGAAGTGATACCCAGAGGGTTGTAAAATCAAGCACTCAAATCAGAAGTGCCAGAACTGAGAGCAGCCCCGATGCCCTTACACACAAGTATAAAAGCAGCAAATTGTGGTACTGTTTAATTATACAATCCTATTACTTTCCCTACAGGACCTGCAGCTCTTCCCGCCAGCCAGATGCATCTATTCCAGACTGAATTAGAACAACAAAATCAGGAGCAGTTCCTGTTTACAGGGAACTCCTCTTTGTTGCAGATAATGAGGGACAAATAATAGATAGCCATAAAGCTGCAGAAAGACAGAGGGTGCTCATCTCATGAAGGCACATTTTGGGAGCAGATTCTGGCTCTTACATGGTACTAACAGAAGCATTAAAACCCAAGTTTCCATAGGAGACACTTAGTTTGGTTCCCAGAGGTACAAGAGATCTCCTGGGTCTGCCTTACAGATGTTCCTCGGGAGCAGCTGCAGCGCAGAGAGCCCTCTGGGGTGAAGTATTCCAAAATCACGACCCTAGCTATCTCCAGCTTGACAGCCAAAAGCATTCACTGCTTTTCTGCTTTAAGCTCTGCATGTCAGTTCTCACAAATTTAAAGAGAGGATAAAAATAACCTGTCTTCCAGTAGTGCTGGTGTGAAATTATATTCATTACCATGTGTGAAGCAGTCTGATACAATAGTGATGAGTACTACCGCGCAGCAAAGAAGCAGATCCTACAATAGACAAAAGAAAAAATCCTAAGAGCCACGTTGAATGCAAGCACTGGGCATTCTGTGCGCTCAGTGAGACAGAGGTGCTTCAGAAGATCCATGGGGGTCAGGTAATTGGGCTGTATTGATGCATATGCACGGCATGGGGTGGGATAAGGTACAAGAGACAGATTCCATTTTTATCACCCAACTCCTGAACATCACGCTTCACTGCCTGAAATTTCGGTAACAGCATCATACATAGTATAGAGAAGCTTGCTAAAGAGGAGAAGGTTAAAAATCAAGTTAGGGGAGGGGAAAAAAAAAAAACCAACAGAAAAAGTTGGGCCAAGAACACTGATGAAATCAAGGTAGAGAACACAAAGTTTGCAAAAAAGCTTGGCTACTTACAAGGAAGCACCACTTGAAAAAGGCTAATCCAAGAGCCAGTACTTTGTTTACTCTAAAAACCATAGCGATAAAAAGAAAAGCTATAAAGAGTGTAGAGGTCAGGAGAAAGGGAAGGTGGGCAAGTCGAAAGGTTTGCGTCTCTTGTGAGAAGGCACATGTGTGAAAGCAGGGCTGTCAGAGTGACTCCAGGCAGCCTAGAAGCCAGGCAAAGCACACTCAGCAAGCACTGCAAACCCCTCCTACGACTACAGCACCCATGAGGTCTCACCACAGGCTCTGGGGAGTCATTTCCAGCTGTCCGATGCCTTTGCCTGGCTTGCGTTTTGCTGCTGTGGCTTGAGCCTCGCGGATCAGCAGCCAGCTGTCCTTGGCCTCCAGCCCACAGCAAACACATCTGGAACAGTCGTGGATGGCAAACTCCTGTCGGCCAACGAAGGATTCATCACGTGGATTTATTTTACTGCCTTTGAAGGAGGTAGAGGGGAATTAGGAGGAAAAGACACCATGTAAAGGTGTGATGGAGCCATTGCCAAGAACCAGACAGACCTCACCGTACATTGGCTGCACCAGGTTTCAGCCCTGCCCTGCTCGTAAGAACCAGAGTTACAAGGATGTGATGCTGAGAGCTTTTTCATTTTAAAATGGATTCTGCTGGATTTTCTACTTTTTTGGAAAAAAAACACCAAACAAACAACTTTGACTTTAAAAATGTAAAATGAAACTTTTGAAAAACTGCATTTTTCTTCCTGGTCTTACCTTTCCACTTTAAGCTCCCTATGAGCCATGACAGCTGTAAGAAAGATGAATTTTTCAGAGGAGACAGAACAATCTCTTTCAGCTCTTTTCTCCTTTTTATCCTTCTGTCTTCACCTGAGTGACAAGGAAGTCAGAATATTTGAGCAAGTAGCTACTGCCTTAGTCCCTTTCTTCGCTCCCATTTTACCAACTAGAAAAGCAATGAGGGGTTTCCATCACTTTGAGGAAGGTGGAAAGGCCTGGTGAGTCTTCCCATTAGAAAATAAAAAATTAAACCAGAACAAAAAAGCTTTGTCAGGTGAAAATGGTTGAGAAAATTCAAAGAAAGAGAAAGTTATTTCTCGTTAAGAAACCACCTATTTGAACCAGCTTCCACTCTTGTGCTAAGAAATTCCTCTTAAAAAAAAAAGGTTTAGTGCTTGCTATTAAAAGTACTTTTTACATCCTGGGCTAATAATATCAACTACTTTGCAAAACCAAGCCCTATGATGAGAACCATGCCCCTCTACTCCGCTCTGGTGAGACCCCACCTGGAGTACTGCATCCAGCTCTGGAGTCCCCAGCACAAGAAGGACATGGACCTGTTGGAACGGGTCCAGTGAAGGGCCATGAAGATGATCAAAGGGCTTGGAGAACCTCTTCTATGAGGACAGGCTGAGAGAGTTGGGGTTGTTCATCCTGGAGAAGAGAAGGCTCTGGGGAGACCTTAGAGCCCCTTCCAGTCCCTAAAGGGGGCTACAGAAAAGCTGGGGAGGGACTCTTTATCAGTGAGTGCAATGATAGGATGAGGGGTAATGGTTTCAAACTGAAGAAGGGTAGGTTTAGGTTGGATATTAGGAAGAAATTCTTTACTGCGAGGGTGGTGAGGCAGTGGAACATCTTGCCCAGAGAAGCTGTGGCTGCCCCATCCCTGGAGAGGTTCAAGGCCAGGTTGGACGGGGCTTGGAGCAGCCTGGGCTGGTGGGAGGTGTCCCTGCCCAGGGCAGGGGGGGGCACTGGGTGGTCTTGAAAGTCTCTTCCAGCCCAAACCATTCTATGATTCTGTGCCTTCACCCCTTCACAGACAAAGCTCAGAGCCTGCGGAGCCGGGCAGTGCTGTGCACTAACTGCTGCACGGCAAGGAACAGACCCAGACCTGGGCCTGGCCATGGAGACAGGGCCAAAAAACACCACCACAGTCTGCAAGAGGGGTTTTACACTGGCATTAAACACCTGTGAAAGTTATTACTCAAGTATTGGGAGATCATAGCCTGCATGAGAGCAGCTGCAGGTTTTCCTAAAGTGCTGAGAGAATGGAAAGCCACATCTAGGGTGGCAGATCAGGACCTCTTCTCAAAAGGGACTGTTGTCCTTCAGCAGTGACTAGCACCAGAATACCCTGCTTCAGGAGACCTAGAAGGAGGCATCCGTAAAAAAGGAGGTTACTGAGGGATTCCCTCAGCTATTGACACACCGAGATACTTGGCAAGACGCTCGCTCTGGAAACTGCAGAGATACAGATGCTGTGCAAGCTCCCTCTGGGGCTTTTAAGAAGTGTCTGACTCAAATGGAAATCAATGTGAGGCCGGAGTCAACTGCTCTGGAGAGAAAAAGCTCCATCCAGAGCCAAGCCCAGGCCAGCCTCCTTGTGCCGCCCTGGGGCCGAGAGGCAGCATCCCTGCCTAGCTTGTGGCGAGGGAGCAGCACACACAGGGGTTTGCAACACATTTACAAGCGTTTCTCTTCACCACAGCACTGAGGTTTCCCCCTCCTTACTTGCTTCTCCTCTGCCCTTCCTCTTTATTTTCTCAGGCTCTACCCCCAGCCCTTGCCAGTCGCACTCCCAGCCCTGCGCCTGGGGCAGGACTGTGCCTTGCTCCCAGGACAGCCTCTGGCCAGCAAGCTACAGTGCTGCCTGCAAGGGTGCAGCAGCCCTCCTCCTGGGCATCCCCGCACCGACTGGCCACCGGCTGGGAAGTTTGTTTTGACAAACCCCAGAGGCTTCCCCTCCCAGTTCCCAGACAAGGCTGGAGGGGGGGAATTACTTGTAGTGCAAGGAAAGCTCCCTAAATCACAGCTGTATCAGAAGCTGCAGCAGTAACAGACAGGCTTGAAGGGCCAGCCAGGCCACAGCCATAAAATGGCTCAAGTTGGAAGGGACCTTAAAGACCATCTAGTTCCAACACCCCTGCCCTGGGCAGGGATACCTTCTGCTAGACCAGGTTTGCTCAAAGCCACTTCCAACCTGGCCTTGGATACCTCCAGGGATAGGGCATCCACAACTTCTCTGGGAAACCTGTTCCAGCATCTCAGCACCCTCACAGTAAAGAATTTCTTCCTAATATCCAATCTAAATCTACCCTCCTTCAGTTTGAGACTGTTACCCCTCATCCTATGACTATACTCCCTCATAAAGAGTCCCTCCCAATCTTTACTGTAGATTCACAGAATCGCTGAGGTTGGAAGGGACCTTTAAGATCATCAAGTCCAACCATTAACCCACCCTGACAAAAACCCCTTCTAAACCATGTCCCTCAGTACCACATCGACCCTTTTCTTAAACACCTCCAGGGATGGGGAATCCACCACATCCCTGGGCAGCCCATTCCAATGTTTAATAACCCTTTCAGTGAAAAA
>VXBO01005584.1:288052-312904 GCA_013400135.1 Rhinoptilus africanus
CCCCGCGCCGGCAGCAGCCCCCCCCCGGGAAAGGGGAGCGGGCTCTCGGAGCAGCGTCTGGCGGGGAAACCTCCTTCTTCCCACCCGCGCCGACCCTGCAGAGGGGGATGCCCATCCATCCCGGCTCCCAGACCAAAGCACCCCCGGGATAGGCACCGCTGTGGCAGCAGGTTGCCAGATGCGAGCAGTGCAGAGCAGAAGCAGCAGGGCTCTGCGCGCAAAAAGGTGCTGCTTGTTTTATTTGTGCGGATTTATTCCTGCGGAGAAGCGATCAAGCAGCAGGCAGGGAGCTCCCTGGGAATTTCTGTGCAATACCAGCACCTGGGTCCTGAGGAAGGAGGCGGATTCAAGACCCACTCTCTGGACTCTAGCAAAATCCAAAGTTCTCTAGTTGGATGGACACAGTCCTGTCTTCTCAGAGAGGCTTCCCCCTGGCTTTTGCACAGCGCTTCTGGCAGCCCTTAGCACACGCTTCCCGGAGTGCCTTCGCTAGGCTCGCTTGCTAAGAAAAAGCTGTAAAGCAATAGTAGTGTCACCTGCAGAGGTGTGCCACAGCCATTCAGGACAACCAGTGCATTTCCAGTAAGTGGACACGTCCACAGGAGACCTCTACTTTCCCAGATGAACTTACATTTTAAACTGAAGTTTATTCAAGCATTTACATCCCAGTGATGCATGAAAGTGTCCCTCTGCAGATAAAGTGACTCCAAGATGGCTTTTTTGTGTAGCTGGCCTTTTTTCCTGTTTTTAACGTGCTCAGCTATGGATAGTTCCTCCTTCACATTGCTGCCTTTCAGTAGAGTTAGGGTCTGAGCTACAAGCTCTACTGCCTCAGGCAGGGAAAACCCCAGGCTGTAAACCTACCCTGCAAGGTAAGGAGCAAAGCCATGGGGCTAAACCCCTTCCCAGCAACTGCAGATCCGCAGAAGTTCCCTGCCCACACAACTGTCCCAGTTGGACCTCTGAGAAATCATTGGCTGCGTTTTTGAGGGACAGGGAAATTCAGTCTCCCCACACCTGGATTAGCATCCCAGAGAGAGCGGGCAGCACTTCTGACCCTGGCTCTGCTGGAAGAAAGAGCTTCAGCACAAACTAGCATCATCCCTGCAGCTCCCAGCCATGGCCAGACAGCGACTTCGCACCAAGCATTTGACAGCTTGTGCTACTGCAGGCATCCCGTGGGCTCGCTGCAACAGGCTCATGCCTCTCCTTCAAGCTCCCCCTCGCCAAGCAGACAGCAGGACCCGTTGGAAGACAGGTCAGCTCACTGCCTTCAGGATAATGCCCCCCCACCAACCCACTGTGGTCCTAACCCTGTGCCTGCACCCACCATAAGCCACAGGTCCTCTCAGAAAGCCTTCACCTGCCATGCACTGCTCTGGAGAGCCCCCATAAACCTATAGGTTTTGCTTTCTTTTCCCGTTAGAACTCCTTGGCTACTCACAGCTTGTGGGCAAGCGGGTGGAAAAACCTTGGTTTGATCTCCAAGAGGAAGATCAGCCTTTAAGAACCGTTCAGACAAAGCGTGACATAACAGGGTATCTGTTTCTTCAACAGATCTGCTTCCCTGCATTTGTTTGAAGTCTGACCTGATTATTCTTGCAATTGTATTTTTAATGCTCATCAGGTATCCTTAGAGGAATGGATAGTCACTTTTTTTTAGATCATGCATATGCAATCAGACAAACAAAATATAGCTCACCTGCCCTGTTCTTCCCCTCTACAGCAAAAAGCACGTCCTTAACAATCGCTCTAGAGAAAGCAATAGCTATTCAGGTGGGATACAGCACCAGTTTCTGATCCGCCTTGGGCACAGGCACCAGAAGTGCCATCTGTCTTCATTGTAGGGATAAATACTGCCCTCATACTGGAATAAAACAAAAAAAAAGTTGTTTCCGTGTCACCCATGCGGTTGCTCTATTCATATTAGGAGGTCATCCATACACTGCTTTCCTCTAGTATTGTCCTCACATGTTTGTACAAGTTTATCTCGATTTTTAAATTGGCAAGTTCAGCTCCATGGGTACTTTTATTCCTGTTTTATACAGTCTATTAACCATTGCCTGGACAAAACAGAGGCAGGAAGGATCACTCTGGGTACTTTGCAGTAGTGACCTTCCCACGAATGCACCACCAAAAGGAAAGGGGCACTAATCCAGCAGGTGATGCAGTATTGGTTGAGCACTTCTCGCGGCCCATGAGATGGCACCCAGAGGTGCTGGGGCCACCTCCCCCTCAGGCAACCTAACCTTAGCAATGAGGGAATGAGGAAGAGAGGCTGGAAGACCTGCTGAGGAGGCAATCACCTACAAAAGCTCAGCCAGCCCACAGCGTGAACCTGGGACATCAGCTCCAACCTGTGAGCACACACCAAGCCCCAATGGTCTATGAGGCTTGGCACGTGTTGTAGTCCTAGGACATGGATAAGATCCACAGGCAGCCCCTGAGGTCAGGAAACACCATCTCACCCAGCTCCCTGACTAGCTCAGCCCCCAAGCCCCTCCCTGAGCTGTGGGCTCAAGGCTTCATCTCTCAGCCTTGCTGTTGAGCAGCTTCTCTGTCACAGATCAACATCCCCCCTCAATTCCTGCCTCAGCACTCCCTTCCCTGCTATTAAACCCCCCAGCCAGGCAGGGTTAGGGTCAGGGTCAGCAAGCCTGGGGGGCAGAGGAGCTCCACACAGCAGCCTCAGCAGCAAGAGCCACGGAAACCTCCCTCCAAGCCCGAGTTAGAGGCAGAAAGTTTGAGATGCTGCAGAGTGCTGCCATAAGCAGAAACCATGGACACAGGCAGTCTCTGCACCTCATAAATCATCAGGAGGGGGCAGAGAACTAGGCGCCATTTCATCAGTTAATTACAACTGTTAATCATATTTTCATTAACCTGAAATGAAACTGCCAGCCTTCCCCCCATTTCCACCCCATGCCCCAAATCCCATTTCTCAGACAGCGGTTCTCTATCAGCCAGGACACATGCTGCTCCTTCCAACATGCATCTGGCCAGCTGCCTACCTACAGTCATTTCCAGACCCTGCTATCTTACTTCTTTTCCACATCTGCACCCCTTCCTAGGCCTCACTAGGCACATATACTGCCTTTGCTGTACAGGTGACATGTTTAACCCCCTTGTACTCTCCCAACTTTGCTCCAGGTAACCTCCTAACACCGCTCAGGATGGGGAAAGCCTGCAAGGTTTTGGCTGTCAGACTAGTGACATGGTCTAGCGATGGTTTTTGTCACAGTTAGGGTGATAGCTGGACTTGATGATCTTAAAGGTCCCCTCTAACCTAGACAATTCTATGATGTGATGGCACTGTAATAGCATGCCTCAGTTTCCCCTGTTTTTTTAAAATAAGCTGGTGCTATAAACCTGCTCCTGTAAAGCATTTTGAGCTCTCCGTGTACACTTGTAAACAGAGCTGTTCATGCCATGGGATAGACAGGAGGGACAGGGAAGCCTTCACCCTCCGCAGGGCAGGAGGCAGCTGCATGGGCTGCTCTGCACCCCCCTAGGGATGGAAAGCAGAGTTAATAGCTCAGCAGTCATCTTGCAACAGCCAGGCCTTCCTCCCCTGTGGATGTAGGCATGTCCCACACTGCTCCAGACCCCTCCGCCGCCCCCAGCAGAGGCTCTGCACACTCCAGCTCTGCTCCTGCTCCCCGTCAGCTTCCACTCACAGCTCTCCGTGAGGAGGAGGGGTGTTAACTAATGTTAATTGACAGCTTCGGGTGCTACACTTACCCCCAGGGTACAGAGAAATAATGAGCAGCATGACATCTGAGCTCCCCTTTGCCTGTGCTGTGACAGCAGCGTGCCTCAGCCCTGCCCCAGGGGACAACTCACCTCTGGGGTGAGAAGGGGATTCAACATACCCATGCCTTAACTGCTCTCCCTTCCCTGCTCCAGCACTCAGCCCCACGCCTGGAAAACCCCCTCTTCCAGACTAAGGCATCACATCCCTCACATCTTTCTGCTCTTGGGAAAGCAGGTATAAGGAGTCCAGATGTTGCCTAGAGGAGCAGAGTAATCCCCAACCCTGCTAAGCACAAGGCACCACATCAGTGGAGCAGCAGCTACCAAAGGGTGAGGGAGAGTGAGGACATGAGAGCAACCACAGAGCTTACTGCTCAGCTCCCTCCGGTTCAGTCTCAGTCTACCAAGACCATTCCCAGTCTGAACTAGGTGGCATGAGAGAAAGTGGTGAACCCCTAATCAAAGCCAAGCCCTGCAAGGGGCAGGACAGCACTTCTTCAGCCTCCAGAGCTGTCCCAGACTTCTCAGATGGGGATGTTGCACCTCTTCCTCCATTTGCTTTGTCTCTTCACCCTCTCCTAACACCCACAGCGCTGAAAGGAGGTCAGAAAGGCAGCCAGAGAAGGGAGGAAAGCTTGGTTATAAACGAGAACCAGAGGCTCCAAGCTCTGCCTGCTTTTGCCTCCCCCTCCTCTCCCCCACCCCTCCAGGAGCCTCAGATGTGCTAAGCAGCCTGTAAAGGCGTTAATGGGGAACGTATCACCTCTATCACAATTGCGGTGCAACACGGCACCCAGCACAGAAATGAGTTATAAAGGGTGTACTTACTCTCCCAGTGTGAAAACTGCTGGGTTAAATATAACAGAGGCTTGCTGACTCCAGGAAGCGTGGCTGATCTCTTCATTTGATGGCTGAGCGCTTGCTTTGCCAAACAGCCCTCAATCCCTATGGAGCAGGCAATTTCTCCCATGTTAAATGTGTGTATACATTACCAGGTATGATAGAGGTGCGTAAATTGCCTTCATTATATGTATTTCCATGGATAGTATCACCACACAATGTGCTGCCAGCCAAGCCCAGCTTTTTTTTTTTGTTCAATGAAGATTTTTATTGTGCCCGAGTAACACTGGTTTCTGCAGATGCACAAATTAATGAAGGAAAGGAAAGGGGCCAGGAAAACTTTGACACCTCCCTGGCAGCATCAAGCCGAGACACAGCAAACAGGACAGAGGGTTGCTACCGATCAGGACCTGCTTCTGTGGCAGCTTTGAGAGAAAACTGCCTTCCAGTTAGAGCTTCAGCCACAGATTTCCTCTCCCCTTTGTGCATCAGACAGACTCTCTGAGTGAGGATAACCTGCATTTGTAATATATCATCACACCAAGCACAGACTACTTGGCATTCACCCTAGGTCTTCCACTTGTAAGCCCTTGGACCTGAATCCAGCACAGGCCATCCTTATCGGCCACCAGCGAGGAGAGCTTAAATGCCAAATAAACACTCCCATGAGTTAGAGACCTGTTCTCCCAGCTAAGCAACTCCCACACCTTACACCCGTGTTAGGAGGCTGCAGGCGCCCGCCATCATTAAAAATGAAGCTTCAAATGCAAAGCCCTCTAAATTCAGCAGTAAGCTGAGTTAGTTTAGCCATGGGGGAGGAAGGGGGAAGAAGGTGAGAAACAAGAGTTACTTCTACCAGAAGTGTCCATCGGAGTTTGAAATCAGCCAAGAAAAAAATTCACAAACCAAACATTTTTAGTGGCAAGGGTGATTAAGTACTGCATTCCCTGCAGCTGCATTCCTCATCTATCTGGTTGCATAGGAGCTTCTGTTTACAAGAGGTCTGCAAATCAAAATACAGCCGTTCTAAACAAGCTGGCCTTGCCAAACACTTATTCTGCCTTTGTTTCATTCAGCTAAAGTTATTGGGCTCATCAGCTGAGGAGTGTTAATCAGCTGAAACTTCAGGACACCCTGGATAGACCAACACATCAAATTACCCCTTCTGGCTTCAGACTCCAAGAGCTCAAACCTTATCAGAAGTTGAAGCACTATAAGCCATTTCTCATACCGGACTAGCTAACTGCCAACAACAGAAGAATACACCACTCACCTTAAAAAAGGCAGCATTAATATTAACTAACTGAATGCGAACTGCATAACAGCTCTCATCTGCGCTGCTTATCTGTGCCAGGTTTAAGAGCAGCCCAATAAAGACATGTCAGCAAGGCTTCTTTTTTAAAAAAAGAGTGCCAAGGGATCTTGTTGTAAGTGAAGATCTTTGAGAAAAAAATGAGGAGATTCATTGCATTAAGTGCGTGGTACAAAACTGGGTTAGACAGCACTGCTCTCCCCCGGGAGCTGGCTTTGCCAGTCACCTGGGGGGAAGTATCTTTTAGAGAAAAACCAACCAGTCCTCAAGTATTACTTAATGCATTTAAGATCATGGTCCTTTACCAACCCAGTTTTCCTCCTCAGCTGGGTGCAGCTCCCGGGTGGGTGGCACCCTCAGCCCCCTCTCTGCATTACCCTTGCTGGGTGAGGGCGTACCACAACGAAAGGCATAAGGCTACCACCCTCCTAACTCTCCTGCCACAGCCCACATCTTCTTGGCAGCTACAGCTTCAGCATCACCTTCCTTTGCAAGGCGTTAAGCTAATCCAGGTCATTCTCCATAGAAACCCTGAAGAGTAGCTGCTAATACATCCCAGCCCATTTTCAAGGAAAGACCACTTACAGAGCTTGCCAGCTTCCTTATATCCATGATAATTTTATATCACTTCGTTTTATTACCTAACACTGTGAGGCAGAGCAGTCCAGGCTGCAGCTGGAACACCGTGCCCAAATTTGCAGCAGCATCTAAGGGACTGTAGACTCACTGCCAGGAGGAATGAAAAGCAACGGAGGCTTATTAGCCTTGTTTCTTCAGGCTGAAAGAAGCGCTTTGAAGACACAGGCAACAAAGGGGGAAGTTTCGACTCACCTGAAGCATTTTGCTAAAAATAGCTACTCTTCCCCCATCACAAGCCTGTGTTAGACTGTTATAGTATTTTAAAAGGAAGGTTATACATACAGCTTCCTTCTCTTACCTCAAGAAATCTGTGATCAGCAGCTGCAGTACATATACACACACACACGACAGCACGCACAGCACCCTGGCAACCATTCTGCCTTTAGGGCTTGCCAAGTATTAGGTCCAGCTCAATAGGCAAAACCTAACACATTTGCAGCAGGGCAGTAATTGCTCAGGTCCCCTCAACGCTTTGCAGAGGAACCACAAAACTCATCAACTCACTGCAGACGGGAGAAAACTAAAATAAAAAGGCAGAAGTAAGAAATAGCACCTAATTAGAGCAGGGACTAAAATAACCCAGGGTCTGTAGTGCTTTAGACCCATGCTTCTGAGGGCACCTGGTTGCACTGCTGACATTGGGTCCCCCACCAAGGTCCAGAGCACCCTGCCCCATGGCTCTGCTGCAGGGTTGAACCAAGTCCAGCCTGTGAGACCTCCCACAGAAACACAGCACCTACCAATCGGTAAATATGCTGACTGTGATCTGCAGGTGATTAATTACAGAGGATTTTACTGCAGTCTGTGGGGTGGATACGGGGGCTCCCTACAGCATCACAGGTGGGCACGGTTTGCTGCTGGAGGCTGGCACCTCCCTGTGGCTGGAGAGGAGACGGATGCTGGCAGCAGTGCCAAGGCTGCTGCTGCTGCTCCTCCTAGGCTCAGATTTTGTTCCTGCTCAGGTTGGGAGTGCCCTGGGTGAACACAGCACTTTGCTAAAATAATCGGAGCTTAGAATAATTCCTCACCAAACACCCCACCTAGAGAGCAAAGCCTTCCTCTCTAATGCCCTGTTTTTGCAACAAGATGTTTTTGCAGGAGGGCTTTAAAGTCATCTAGTCTGCTACAGATTGCCGGTGAGAGATGATGTTTGGGCTAATGCTCAGCTACATCTCCTAGGGCAAAGGCCAGGGAGAAATACTGCAGGAGAGAGGAGAGGGAGGGAGAGGAATTCCCTGAGCAGAAATTATTTTGAGCAGAGGAAGCTGCAGAGCAGCGTGGAGTGAGGCAGAAGAAATGCAGGAGAGGGAGGTGGCTGTGCTGGGAGAGACAAAAGAACAGAGGAGAGTGGAAACTCAAAAGGCTCCTCCAGGGAGGATGAGGGGGGAGGTAGGATGCTGCTCACTGGGGCTCTGTAGAGGATCCCTGTCAGGAGCTGGCTGGGCTCAGCAGTGCTTCCCTCTGCAAAGGGATTCCCTCTGCCACCCGCTATTGGTCCTGGCGCAGTGACGAGCTGCTGGAGTGGATCTCTCTTCCCTGCGTATGTGGTAGAAGTATAGGAAAACAGCAGCCCCATCCCCCTCCAGAGAAGCAGGACGCCTTCCTCTGCCATTGCTGGATGCTCTGCACCAGGGCTGAGCACTCACACAAAACCACACGACCTGTCCTCAAGGAAATCCGCTGGGGTTTGTGCTCAGCCTGTCTGTGAGACGCAGGGGGGAAAGGCTGCTGTGCCAGCAGAGCGCTGGGGAAGGGGTTCATAAGCTCAATCCCTGGTGAGAACCAACACATCTCCATCTGCTGCTGGCACTGAGACACCCCCTCAACCATGCTACGGCCCTGTCAGTCCACGCAGAAGCAGACACCCAGACACTAATCAGCCTGGCAAGGCTGTGGTGCTCCTGCACACAGGAGGTGCAAGCAAGGCAGCCCAGGAGATGTGGGACCTGGGCTGTATGCTCCTCACCCACCACTCCTCCTGCCTTTTTCCACTTGTGAAGAAGGGATATGACTCTACAAACCTATACAGGATCATGCATGACCATGTCTGAGTGCAAAATATTACAGCCTAAAACCCTACCTTAAGTTCAAGTTTAATTTCAGTGACAAAACACGGATCTCTGACATAGACCTCCTGGGGGACCTTAGGACACTCCTCTTTTCTTTTCCCCCTCTTGTCAAGGGAAAGCTCTTCACTTATTACCTTGAGAGTTGCTTAGGAGCAGGAACCAGCTCCTGCTCTGCCCAGTCCCATGGAAGGCTCTACCCTACAGGGAAGTATTACAAGAGAAATTACAGTGTAGGAGACTGAACTGGTACCTTCTTTCCAGGAGCACATCTGCTATCTGCCTTCCTTCTTGGATATGAGCTACAGAAGGATCTTCAGGGACCTGTTCCCACTGAGTGCTGGGGAAGCAGCAAGAGCAGGGCTGCTCCATGAGCAGGAGAAAACCAGAAGCCAAAGAACTGAGGCGCAGCCCCACCATACCTGAACAGAGTGGGGCAGTCTCTCACGCAAGGCAACAGATCAGATCCAGGGAATCCAGCCACAGACAAGGGTGCAAAAACACATATGATGGTCCTCTAAGAAACAGATCCAGAGACAACTGGCCCAAAGCAAGAGGTAGCACTGTGGGCCTGATCTTAAAAGGCTTCATTGCCCAATGGTGGGTGGGTGTGGGTGGACATCCCAGGTGGGTCTGGCTGGGTCAGCTGGGGCTTGGTGGTGCACTCAGGGCCCTGACACAGCTGAAACATCATAAGGCAAAGCTCTCCAGGGGTGGGCGTCCTGACGGTTAGGTTGTTTTAGGAGTCACGGGTGACTTTTCTTCTCATCACCTCTTGCTTTGTGTAGTTGCCTGTGGTTTGGGAAGGAGCACCACTCAAAGCGCCGGGGTAAAGTGAGTGTCTCACAGATCCCCTGCAGAACTGGATGCTGCTCAGAGGCTGGAAGGAAACCTCAGGGAGCCCTTGTAAGAGACCTGAAGTGCAACCTGGACCAATCTGCAGTCCTGGCCAGGGAGGAACCAGAAACAGATTGAAACTTCACCTTGACATACCTGGACAAAAAGCAGCTGAATGTTTAACCTGTCATGAACCAAAACTGTGTAGAACTGTGTGGTGTGTCACACTGTCCCAAACTACATGCATGAGGGTAACACATGCCTGTCTGCCGCAGGTGCGTGGACAAACCCCTTTGGGTTGGGAGGTTCATCCCCGGGGTGGGATCAGAGACTGCTGCGGCTGACATTTGTGTGGGGAGTCCTGGTGCTCCCCAATATCTCAGAGATCCTGTGTGGAAGCAGTGAAGGTTTTGGCCATGCAGACAGACCTGCTTTTTTAACCTCTCTATCTCTTCACTCTTCTCTGCTTCTTAGGAAACACTGCATTATTTCTAATAGTGAACAAGTATTACCTAATGCTTGAAAGGCCCAGGATCTTGAACCATTTTTAAAAAAATGAAATTCAGAATCACCCACTCCATCGTGTGATTGGGAGGGTAAAGCGGTCCAGAATGGTGATGAGATTCGTGGGATGTCATGGCACAAAAAAAGCCTGAGTCTCCTGCTTGCACCCCAGGTCCCTGTCCGCCACTCAGCTTTGCCTTCCCAGGGAGACATGTTTGGAAGAAAATGGGGGGATATCAAGAAAAAAAAAGTGGTTAAACCCTCTCTCTCCCCTCTCCCTGACAGTCGGGACACAGATTATGCTGGTTTTCTCCCACCACAATAACATCGTTATTCAACTTGGCAGCACAAGGTGGAGTGAGTGAGTGAGCGAGGGAGGGAGAGTGCGTGCGGTTGGTATTTTTTTAAGCTATCAAACATTTCTGCCGATTGCAAACTCCTGCCCGGCCGTCCCCGCTGCCGCATCCCGCGTTGCCATGTCAACACAGGCTGTCATCCCCTGGGTCGGGAGGGAACGCTCCGCTTTCCCGAGGGCCGCAGGCTGGCGATGGAGGGATGTGCATGTGCCCGGCTGATGCTGACCCCTAGCCAGGGCATTTTTCGGTAATTTTTCCCCAGAGCTTACAGTGCCGGGACATGATTTACCCCTCATCAGCCCCTTTAAGATGTCATCATCGGTGCTTGACTTAATTGGGACATCTTGGCATGAAAAACAGCCTTCTCCTGACCCCTGCGCTTCCACTGCGAGTTCGATATCATAAAGCAAATGGCTCTTCCACTCCCCGCAATGCCTGGCCGCCTTCCTGCCCTCGCTGCTGCTGCAGGGGAGCAGGCAGGGCTGGAGGGAGTCCGTGGATCAGGCCAGGCTGCGGGGCCCCTGCCTGCTTATTTCAGCTCTCTCCTCTCCTCCTCGGGGGGGAGCGGGGAGCGGAGGCACCCCCAGAGCCAGGCTGCCCAGCCCTGTGCCCAGCAGGGTTTCTTTTAAAGCATGTTTAAAGCACCGGCTTCCCAGGGAGATGTCCTGCAGGGGTAGTCAGGAAACAAAGAAGAGAAAGTTTGACGAGATTTGCTGCTTTCCACCAGGGTGAAGACGCTCGCGGAAGAGTTGTGGGTGTAAATGTGAGTGCCACCACCAGGAGACCACAGCCTCCCACCGGGTGTTGGTTGACTCCAAGGACAGAGAAGCAGCGGATCTGCTGCCTGGTCCCAAGCTTACATCAGGCTGTTCTCCCTTCTGTCCCTGGAGGGGAGAAAGTGTCAGCATGGCAATGTGGGGAAGGGGTACAGGGCTTGTGCTAGAAGAGAAAGTAATGGCATGACAATCTGCCCTTACCTGGGACTGGGAAAACAAGAATCCCCTCGGGTCAAGAGCGTCTCATGCTTTGCCTGTTGGTTACAAGGTGTGGATGGCTTGCAGTGTGAGGGAAGGTTGGACTAGGTGGTCTCCAGATCTCCCTTGCAACCTGTGATTAAATCTCTGGGCATCTCCAACTTGTTGGTTCAATTTTCTCTGCAGAACTGGGCAGCAGTTGCTGGAAGAATTGTTATGTTGGCGGTCTGGAAAACAACTTCACAGCCAGAAGCTGGGATGGTGGGCTGGGAAGCAGGCTGGGAAGCCGCTGCTTCTCCTCAAATGTTGTAGGCCGAGACAGCCAAAAGTGCAGATTCCCTGGGACATGGGCATCCATCTCTGTCTTTGCTCCTGGGTTTCCTCCTGGAGGCTGTCCATTATGGTTTTGTCTACAGAGGGCTTTGTCCTCTCCAGCTGTGGAAGAAAAGTGGCCCCTGCTCTGGGTAACGGCAACTGGAGGAAGGGGATAGCAGGAATACTGGTCACTCACTTCAGTGTGAGTGTTGTGTTGTATCCTCCTTCAAAGAGGACCCAAGAAGATGTGAAGGTCTGGATTTAGCTTGAGCATTGAGTTATTTAGGCTTTGCAGTACATATCCGCTAGGGCCCCCAGGGAAGGCAGCAGTGGGATTTACTTTTATTCAATTAAAGAAACAAGACAAGATGCATCACTGATATCTGCGAGCCCAATATAGCTAGCTGCTGGCTTTGGAAAATCATGGCCAGCCAAACGTGCAACCACACCATGCATGCCTGTCTTTTAGCCTGCCCTCAGGTCACCTCCTATATAGCCTTTTGGTTTGCAAATGAGAGCCAGAAACGCCAAAGAAAGCAAAGAGAAAGACGAAGTTTGCAGGAACTGGGGGTTCAGGGTGAAATGGCAGCCTGTGGCAGCGTGGCAGAGGCCAGCGAGACCCCAGCGTTGGCACCCACCACTGACCCAGCCAGGAGCCAGGGTTCGCCCCGTCCCAGGGCAGCACAGCCCAGAGGTTCTGCTCACCTGGGTGCTGCTCCTCCATGCAAGCCCCTGCCTGCACATCCCACAGGAAGGCTGAGTGCTATGGCCATAGCTATTTCCCATTCATAAAGAAAACTGCCTTTCCCTCCCAGAGGAGATTTGTACCGAGCAGCGTTGCAGGAATGCTTTATACTTCCCTTTTCAGTTGCTTTGTTCTCTTGCCTCCCTGCTGTTTCCTCGGAAAAGTTAATTTTCCCTATGGACTTTCTTTAGATGGAAACATTTCCCCTCAATGGATTTTGTGAGCACAGAAAACATCAGTTTGGAACTTTAACGGAGGTAATTTGAAGCACCTTACTGAAGAAAAAATGGGCATGCACTGAGAAAGCTCGCACCCCTATATCCATGCCTCGGTTCACGAGATACGGCCTAAATTTTTGTCAATAGCATCCCAAAAGCTCTTGTGCTAGCTTCAACTCATTTTCTTCCACCTTCTGCAGCAGCTGGCACCAGCATAAAGCAAATGTAACATGCTACTAAAGTGTTATGTCTTTGCACTCACTTTAGGCTGATGCTAGCTGCAGCAGGAGGTGTTGGCTGCTGGAAAATCAGATGTTTCAGCTATTGCTTCAATTATAGATTCCCGAGAAAAGACTTATGTGCCTGAGGAAAAGGCAGTGGAGTGAGAGGGACAGCAGCCCAGCACGAGGACGGCTGAGGAAGGACTCACAGCTCCTCTCCAGCCTGCACAGGGAACGTGCTGTAACCCTCCTCTCTGTCAAGTTTTCTGGCTAATGCTCTTTAAAAAAAAAAAAAGTTATTTTCTTTATGAAACTCAGGCTATGGCAAGGACAGACATGGTTAGCAACACAAACTCAGTGTGACCAGCCCGCGTCCTGGTCTCGCAGATGCTTTACCCTGCAAGCACCAGTCCCAGGGAACGCTGCCTCCCCTTATGCTCTCGGGTGCTGTGCTGATCCTTGATTTTTAAAGAGAAAGCAATTGATTAATTTGCTCAGAAAACACTTATGGTACAAAATTGAAATGTTCTGTGGAGAGAGATTGTTTTTTTTTCCTTAATAGTCATGATAGAAGATTGTAAAGACTCTGTTCTGATAAGTGTTGCAGTCCTTATCAGTTTGAATATAGTTTTGCCTTATATTAGAAAAGACAAGAAAGGTGCAGCTAGAAAAAAACTTTATCCTGAACATCTTGGAAACACCTGCACTTAGAAAAAGTATTTTCATTCATCTTTCCAAATTGGGATGAATCAACTACTGGATTTGGGATTTCCTGCCAGGTCAAAGTCCTGTTACAAGCTGTTTTCAGTCAGGCTGGGTGGAAAAGCATTAAGATGGAAAGAACGGAGCTAAAAGGTTTATCTTAATTATTAAGACTCTAGAGCCGAGCACGGGGAAACCTCAGTCTATCACAACCCTTCTACTCCCTCACTGTATGAGCGCAAACAAGATACCTTGTTTTATGTGTCCCAGAGGTGACATGCATGAATGCCTCCTCCTGAGGACACTGCGAGATAGTGTGGTTACACTAAAAAAGCAAAAGAGAACGCCAGAGGGTGGCCAAAGGGAAGGCTGAAGTCCCTTTTGCATTGTGTTCTGTACAGGGGCAGTCTTGGCTGGCATCAGGGGACTGATGTGCAGGGCTGAGCTGTCAGGTTCCTGCCTGATTCAGAACTGAAAACCAGCTCAAATGTAAGCAAAGAGAGGTGGGGAAACCTCATGCATGGAACAAAACAGCACTCCAAATAATTTCTTTGGGATGTCTGGGGCAGAGGTCTGCAGCCAGGACTCATGGTGCGGCGCTCCAGGTAAGGGGGATTGCAGACATCCCCTGGGAAGGGATCAGCAGTGGTGAATGCGTGACCCACAAACAGGCTGGGATTTCCTGGTGAGAAAGGACTGAGAGTCACTTCAGTTGGCATGGTGGCCTTCCCTGGGGATCTTCCCAGGGTCTGGCTGTGCCCCCTCCCTGCCATGCCTTCCTGAGCTCAGCTCCAGGTGAGGCACCCTCTCCAGTCTGTCTGTTGATGTGGGGAAAGGGATCCCCAAAAGTTGTGGTTGCAAATGGGAGGACAGAGCTGCAAGGAGACCTGTGGCTTTGAGAGGGATTAACCAGACCAAAAGCATTTAGCACGGATAGTTAGCAATTGCTTTCCTTGTCTGTTTACCCTATTTCTCCCTCCTTCCCTTTTCCCTCCCTCTCTTTTCCTTCCTTCTTTCCTTTTTCATTTCCAAGCCATTAAAAGTGAAGGAAGCAAAGATCACTCATACCCTCTGTGCTGGCCAAGCCTCACCCCTCAGCCTGAGTGTGGTCCCTTTGGGACAGCTGAACCAGGGCTGGGATCCTCTCTGGGATTTGTCTGAAAAGTGGTGTTTGTTATTCCCGATGTAACCTTGTGTGGGTGCTCCTTGCTGAGAAAAAAAAAGTCCTTTATCCCAAATCAGTGCGATCAGCTTTGAAACTTGTCTCTGGGGGTTGTGAAGGCAGCAGGATGCGAATCCCTTCCTTAGAGGATGCTCAGAAGAAAACTGCTTTTTCGTGCAGTTCTTTGGGTCAAAGCTAGGACACATCTGAAGAGACACAGCAGCTGTCCCAGGGAGGACACAGCCAAGAGCCCTTGCAGCTCAGTGAATGCCCAGATAACTTCCCTGGGCTCCTTTTCTCTCTCTGACTTCTCTCTTTTCCCCTACCCTCAGTTAGATTTTTGTTTCCCTCTTGGTTCTCACATTTTTTGTTTGTGCCTGTGCTCCAAGACATGACCGTCTCTGGTGGAGCACGCTCCCCTTCCCTCTGCTGGGTGCACACATGCACCGGCACCGTGGCTGGAGATGCTCGTCTCCAGCACAGCCCTGGAGAAGACTTGCCCTGTGCTTCATCACTCCCAGCCTGTTGCCAGGCAACACTGCATCACACGGATTTAACTCCCAAGCTCCAAAATAAACTGTATATATGTGGGATTTTCCTCCTGTTCCTTCAAAGAGGGACTTCGTAGCAGGTCTGAGAGGGTGAGGGGTCTCCAGCAGTCGCTGTTGGCTGCTGGCTTTGCTGGGGTGCTGCTCTGCCCGGAGCAGGAAAGCTGGGACAAAGTCGGGTGGTGAAGGCAGAAAGGAGACACCTGTAACTCCTGTTGGAACCAGCCATGGTTTCCTTGTTCCCTCTGTGTGGCTTGCTCGTGCTTGGCATTACCTTCCACGCTGCAGTCACAAAGGATGGTCAGCGAGACCTGTGCCACCCTGCGGGACCAGCGCTGCGTTTTCTGTTACACTGGGTCAGATCAAGGCAGTTTCTTACCAGAGGAAGAGGGAACACAGAGCCCAACTCAGCTGTTTTCTCTGCCACGGTGGAGATATACCTAATACACAACTCCTCCCTTTACCTTCCCGACTGCCAGGTTTGCACCTGGGAAGTCCCACACTGGGGGATTTTTTTGAAGGCAGCATCTCCCTCCAGGCACAGCTCCACAGGCGGCTGGAAGCCAGAATCTTGGGAGCGGTAGGAAACACTGGCATGATCCTTGTCTCCCACAGAGGTGCGTTTAACAAGTGCCTCACCTTCAGCATGCGCAGGACTGGCAGTCTGCAGGCTTTAATGTGGTACTCTGCATACTTACACTGGAGTTATGTTTCCACATCTACAGAGTGAATGCTGAGATGACTTCAGCAGCGGAGGCATGACCCGAGCTTACTTGTTGTCAGCAGGCTGATGGACTGTCAGACCTATTTCAGGAGCTGTCTCGCTGTTTTCCATCCTATAATGTACAAATTGCATTTCATGACAGCCATATAACACTCCTGAGAGCAAATTTTGGCACAATTATCACCCTTTTCAGGTCGTAAAAGTCACTCAGCTCTCAGCCACCTGTTTTAGAGCTGTCAGCCAAAGGCCTTTGCAACCACTGCAGTGGTTAAACCCCATGGGAAAGCACACATGAATATTATCTCACATAAAATTCCGAGTTGGTGAGGAGCACACACCACGTTTCCAGTGAGAACATATTGCAAATACCCTGTCCCAGTCAGGAGGAGTCCTAGAGGAAGTATGCCTTTCCCAAAGCAGCATATGCCTTCAGAAAGCACATTTCAGATGTGTCCTCCTGCATTTCCACACTAAAAACTGGACTCAGTATACTCTCTCCATCACAGAAAAGAAGCCTGCCAGTTGGCTTAGGTGTCCAGTCAAAACTAAGAGAGACCAAATCTGGGAAGTCAGAGACCTCCCAAGTTGGAATGGGGCACTTGCACTACCAATGATGACCTCTCCATCCAGCACATAGTTAAGGGGGTCCTGGTCTGCTCCAGGGAAGCAGCTGAGCAGAGTGGCTTCCCAGCATGATGTGACACTGGGAAGCTGCAGGCTGACAGTGCTGAGGTGCAGGACTTTCTGTTGTGGTGGTCTCCATGGACCTGCCTGCAGGACTGTACTGTGCTAAAGGCTCTACGGGCATAAGTGCCTTCCTTTACGGGGGGCAACTGTGGCGTGAATCTCTTTGGAAGAGGTCATTGGGATTGGTGCTACCTGGCACCAAGGGAGTTTTTTCACCCAGTTTTGGATTCCCCGTGAAAGTAATCACTCATGCCCAGTCTCTGTAGCTCAGAACAAAATCAGAGCCTTCCCCAGGAGACAGACACGGCACCTGCCTCTCCTCCCTAACTGAAGCATTTTGTATATCTGATCACCAGAAGCATCAGCTTTTCATTCTGAACCTGGACTATGTGTTAAAAACCTCTGTGAAATCATCAGTGAGCTGAAATACCCTTGACAGACCCAAAGAACTCACCTTTGCCTCTTCAACTGCCCAAGTCCATCACATTTGGGCCTGAGAAGCCCTTGCAATGTGGCATTGCTCTGGCTGTGCTTTTCTGTATTCTTGGTCCCTCACAGAGCTGCCCCTGGATAGAGAACCTCCTGGCTCTCAATTCAAACCATCAACTCGGGGAAAGCTTCTCTTTCTTACTGTCTTTTTCTTCCTGTTAATCTCAAAAGTCATCTTACAAAGGCCTAGAGTTTTTTAAATCTTCTGCAAAGAGAATACTCTAATAGTTAAATAGGAGGCAGGAGTTTAGAGGACTGAAATTGTGCATTGTAGGCAGGTAATTAAGCTAGTATCTGCCTCCATTTCCCACCTGAAAAATAAAACCAGGAATTTATGATGAACAAAGAAGTAGGTGCATTCAGCCTTGGAAACTTTGAGTGCAGTTTTATGTTTATGTGAAGGACACCACCGTGAGCTTTGCCATGGGATAAAATACGGTCAAGGACTCACTCTCTCCTACTTGTGTGGGACACGGGAGACTTGGGCTTGACCTTCCTGAGGCTACTGGGGGAGTTGAGCGCGGGTGCCCCATGGTGTGCAGGAGGGATCTCTTTTATCGCATTTGCTGTGGCCCTCGGCGCAGGTGGTGGATGCTGCAAGGCTTTGGGAGGAGACAGCTCCAGGTGGCACCTGCTCTGGGAACACATTGTCCCCACAGCCAGTGGGGACCAGCAACTGGGTTTCACAGCTCCTCCTGCATGATGGTGTTGAGCCCTGGCCCTCCTCAGAGCACAAGAGCTGCAGGGACAGAGGGAGAAAGAGGAGCTGAAACAATCAGCACCTGCCTGCGGTGCTCAAGTGTGGTATTTTTACCTAGATCCTTGCAATCTGCTTCACTGCTGCTTTAACTTCTCTCCTGGTGCAAACGAGAAGGATCATTGCTAGGAGCAAGAGGTGCTGCACCCTCTGAAATAGGGATGCCTCATGTGAGCCTTGGCTCAACATATACACTTCATGTCAGAGCAGATCTCCATCGTTAACAATAATGAGCAGGGAGGCATTTTTTGGCACTTCTTAACTGTCTGCAGGGGCTGAAGGGCCTTTATCTTCCCTTGGGCCCTTCACGCTGCCAGTCATAATATGAACAGAAACGCCAGTCCCAAAGGGCATCGCTGCTGCTCCCAAGCACCATTGTGGACGTGCGAACAGAAAATAAACTTGGGGCCTTTTATGTGCAAATCTCAAACCTGAGCAGGCCTTTGCCATGGATCAGGAGTTTGTGTTTGCAGCCCCGAGGTGAGACGTGCAAGCAGGATGAGTCCATGACACGCCACTGCCGTAAGCAGGGCCAGGCAAGGTGACACCACCCAGGAGCTGCCCCCGATCTCTGCAGCAGTCAGTAGCCGGGGGACGTACAGCCATACATGCGTTCACGAGATGACTAAGGCTCTCCATCCCTCAACAAGCATACAGGAATGAATTCACACCTCCCGGGGTACCACAGCTCTGCTAGGGCTGCGTGTCAGCCCTAAGGCTGCCCTGCAGACCCATCTCACCTGCCTCCCCCATCACCAGCCTTCAGGTATGGCTGGAGCAGATTGTCCCTGTGCCAGAGGCTCAGCATGGTGTCACCGTCACCCTGCAGGTTGTCTGTGCACGGCAGGAGAAGGCTGCGGCACGGGGAGACTGGCACGCATAGGGCTATTCATTCATTGTAGATGTGGGAGTTAAACCACCTCAACAACCACAGCTATCACAGCACTTCTGCACTCCCACAATCAAAGGTCCTTCACTTGGCTATTTTTCAAGTGAAGGAAAGCCCAAACTAGACTGTGTCTACAGCCTCGTAAGCTAAAAGACAGGCTGGAATGGCAGCTGCTGCATGAACCCATCTCCACGGACAATCCTTTCTCCATTTTTAACCTCTAGCAAAAGAGATTTGAGCACAGAGGAGATACACTACTGCACGCAAGGCTCTGCTTAGCAGTTCACATATTCATGGTTTCTAGAAATGGTCAACATTTCTGCTTACCCTGGAGAAGTCTGCACTATCTTGCAAAGTGATGAACCATCTCTAACTCAGCAAAGATAGGAAGCCCTGTGTATAAACTATGTCTTTGGGATATTTCCTCAGGAATATGAAACATCTAGTATATGGTGTATCCAAGCAGGGGGGCTCCTGGGCTAATACATGAGGAGTGATTTGTGGGTTAGAGGGCACAGAGCTGCTGAAACAACAGACCCAGGTGTCCAAGCAGTTGCTGGTAGCTCTCAGCCCCATTGGCATATGGTGGCAGCGACTTGTGCTCTTCTCTTGCCTGAGGGTGATTAGGTGGCCCTGTAATTGCTGATGGAGCTTTTGTCCTGCAGGATAGCTTGCAAGAAAACCTTTCCTGCTGTAGCTGCAAAGGCTCCCTGGCTTGGTGAGTTCAGTCCTGGATGCAGCTGCAGCAGGAGACAAGGCTGCGTGCTACCCCAGGTGAGAAAGCGTCCCTTGCCTCTACCCTTCTCTATTTCCACCTCATGATGTACACTTCATTTACTTTCAGGGTGTTTTCGACCTTCCACACAGGAAAGCCAGCTTGGAGACTGAAGATTTTCTCCCTTCATGCAGGACTTAAAACTTCTTGTTTAGTGCCTGGTTTGTTTTACTTTCTCTTCTCTTGTCCTTTTTCTGCTTTAGAAGAACAACCATCTTCTGCTGGGAGTTGTTGACTTGACAGAAGAGCCAGCCATCCTGCCAACGGGGAGAAGGGGCCAGAAAGATTTTCCACCTTGATGGCAAGCTCTTGGGAAGCAGCACTTATGTGATAATAGCGATGGCAATGGAAAGAGCTCCTTGTTCCCTCCTGCTGTGAGGGACACATAACACCTTGCAGCAGGAGGTGACACAGATAAATGGTACTGGTGGACCTGTATTTTGGATGCTTCCTAGTGCTAGTTCTAATGACGGTGTTTCCTAATGTTGGGTACTTTCTACTGAAATATCTACCCAGAATCCGTTTGTTAAGTGCATCGGCATGCTTGGAGAGGAGGTCTAAAGCATGCCTTGGTGCTGGAAAAGCTCAGCCTCCCTCTCCTTCCCTGTTTTTGCTAAAAGGTAGAGACAATCTGATTCACTTCCTCACTGCTTTGCTCCTGCAAAACCCTCAGGACAGCACTGATCCTTCTCTCCCACGCCATGAACCCAAAGACAGAGGTAGCACACAGATGAAGATAAAGCAAGTGCTCAACTGTTAGACATTATGGAGAAAAAAAAAAGAAAAGGGGGGGGAGAAGAAAAAAAACATTAAAACAGGAAATTGCACTGTCTGTAGTGGCTGTAGATCATAAGCAATGGTGCCAAAAGCCTCTACAGACAACTGCAACTTGGAGTCAGTGGCGGACACGGGATGAGAAGGGCAGTCAGGGTGTGGAGGTTGCAGCAGAGCAACAAGTAAGAGAGGAGTGAAGATGAAACATTTAATAGTGGAGGACAGCAAATGGCCACAAACACGATCCTCCATGGCCTCTTCAGGGTGATTACAGCCACAACATGTCTTGCAGCTTTTTTTGGACTCCAGAAAAACCCATTGCTGGGCTCTCACTGGAGAGCAGATAGCCCCCAGCAGAGGAGGGAAACCCAGCATTTGGGATTCTGGGAGGGCCTCAAGGACAGCCATCTCCCAGAGAGCAAGAAACAAACACCTCAGTGAGCATCATCACATATCAACGTGCATCACCTTTAATGAGACTCAGCAGAGATGGGTGACTAATTCCAAAGCGGTCCTTTATTCATGAACATGGCTTCAGGTAGATTATTCAGAAGCACACAGCAGCTTCTTTGAATGCATTCACTGCTCAGCAATCGGCTTTCCAAAGTTTCCCGTTTTGGCTGAGTGGTCAGATAATTCATGTGACATGGTTTCTGCTCCCGACTGGGTGAACTTGCAAGCACAAATGTCACCATTTGTGAGAGTAATTTTTCCTCTTCATGTATGCCTCTGACATTTGCTTTCCACTTACCTTTTTGCCAGTAACACACACTCACAGCTGGTGGGAGAGAGCAGTGCTAAGGGGACAGAAAAGGCAGGACTGGAAGGGCCCAGGAGGGGCTAAATGGGGCCTTTGGTGCCCAGAGCCTTGGCAGAGGCAAATGCTTCTCATCTCCCCAGGAGCTCCTCACTGGTACCCAGCAGCTTAATTCAGAATAAGCGCTTCAGAAACACACTGCTGCCAGGAGACCTGTGCGCTGGCAGCAGCAGCTGAGAGCTGTACAAGTCGAGAGGAGCTGGGGCAGCTCATCCCAGGCTCAGGACTCCTGGTAGTACACACACGCATGGGGAGGATCTTGCGGGATCCCAGCATATCCATGCCACGGCTGGCCGTGCCCTGCACCATGGAGCCAGCCACAGCGGGTGAGGCACAAGTCACCACAGAGGGGACAATCCACCCTGTGGAAATGGTGGGACCGGCTGCTTTTCATGTTGGGGCTGAGCCTGAGCCAGCACAGCCCACATCTGCTGGGCTGGTCCCTCACCTTCAACAGACACATGGGCAAACCCTGTTGTTTTGGTCCATCTCCCCACAACCCTTTAGCAAAGGGGAAGCCCCCAACCAAAGGAATTAGGGAGCCACAAGCTTCTAGGGGAGTTGATGAAGCATGTCATGCCCACGATACGTGGAAGCTAGGGGACATCCTGAGGGCACACATCCTCGGCACAGCAGCCTGCCCAGCACTTTGGCAGATGGGCAGCAGTTACTCTGGGCTACGATGCAGCTAAATAGCACCAGCCATAGCTGGATGTCATGGTTGAGTCCCTGGGTCTAACTGCAGCCTGGGAGGCCACAGCCAGTGGTCTGTGGTGGGAGCCCGTGGGCAGCATGCTGCATCCCAGACCCACACACACTCACTGGCATGTGACAAGTGCCACTTAGATGCTTTGGCCTGAGAGAAAACACAGCGGGAGATCACTGCTTTGAGCTTAACTCACAGATGTCTGGAGAAGCAGGGGCAGTCCAGGCTCTAAACCAGGCAGAGATCATTTCCACTACCCTCAGCAGCAGGTGAGAAGATTTTTTCCCCCTCCCATTCTAGCACAGCCTTGTTGTGGATACAAAACCTTCCTGCAGCGCTCCCTTTCCCCACAAGCCTCACATACTGGCTGCCCCCAGGACCTCCCTGCTGTGACAGGAGCCACAGGGGAGATGGCCCGAGCTGCAACACCAGGACAGTGCATCACACAACCCAGCTTTTCCTTGTTTTGATGTCTCTGCATCGTAATAGCTCAGTCTGGCCTGTAATGGGGAAGCTCTTCAAAATGGTCACTCTCCAGCCCTCTTCGTGGGAGAAGGGGATGCAGAATACCTGATCTGTGGTGTGTCTCTGATGAGGAAACCATGAAGAGCCATGCCAAGCATGAGGAAAGGGAGTATTTTAAACCCTGGAGCCAAGGATTTGCCCATCTAGGGCAGGTCTCCCTGCAGAGAAAGGCAGGACGAGGGTGCTGCCCGGCAGTCACTGTGCATTGCCCTGTGCCCCCTTCAGAGGCATTTTAGACCTCGTCCTGCCCAGCTGCAGTGACACATCTGCTTTGCCCTGGTGGCCCAGACAGCTTTGGAGACCATCCACACACGGGTGTCAGCCAGCACCAGAGGAGAGGACACTTACCTGCAGGGAAGTTCTGCTCGGAGCTGCCTGGGAGGTACAGAGAAGACAGCATCCAGGACGGTCCTGGCATGACAGCTCACACCTTTCCTCCTCAGACCACGGCTTCTGCTCTGCATTCAAAGTGCTTCTGTGTCTCTTCTTTTTCCTAGGAAAAAATCCTCCATGGAAATGCATTACTGCATGCCCGACATAGAAATGTAAATCTCCTTAATTATATTACTTTTTAAAGATAAAAGTCAGAATCTGATGCACAGGAGATTGTGACTGTGAAGATTTCAATGGCTGTTACCATTTCAGCAGGCAAAGGCACAGCACCAGGAGCTGATCCTCAGCAGCGTTTCTGGAAGTTCAGGCTCCCTTTTCCCCACAAACTGCATTGTGCCCATAACACAGCACCCTCCAGGGAAAGCTGAGCATCCCTGCTGAGCTGGGCTTCCCTAGCCTGGGGAAGTCTCCAGCTCTGCCAGAGGCTTCAGATCTTCCCCAAGAGAAGGCCACCAGGCCACTCTGCCCCATGGCAGAGAGAGAGTCTCAGCACATCGCCTTCTTTTTTATCTCTGTGGCTCAAGGAAGAAGCTCAGCCTTTGCTGATCACACTATTTCAAGGCAACCACAGCACCCATCAGTGCTTGCAGCTGAGCCACTCTTGTCCAGGCACATCCCCCCGCTTGCCAAAATGCCATCACCTTTCCCATCCTCTCCCCTGCCCCCACCTCCCTGGGGGGGAAAAAAAAAGAAAAAAAAAAAATCGCCACTGCAAGCCAGCAGGGGTTAATGTTGTCAGCCATGACGTCAGGATCCCAGTTTGTCCGGAGAGTCCCCCTCCCCATCCACAAACTCCCTCTCTCCTCCCTTCCTCTTGTGACTTTGCAATGAGCAGCAAAACTCCACAGGAGCTGCGGCAACAGCACTAGGGAGACATCCAGTCCTCCCTCAGCGAGCAGCACTTTCTGCAGACAGGGATTTATTTATTTTTTACACATGCATACATGTATTTATTTATTTACTGGGTTGCATTTGTGTTTCCTTTTTTTTAACCCTTTCAAAAAAGCCCCAAACCTTCCAAGTGACGAGCCTGAGATTTCCCTAAAATAAAGAAATAAAAAGAAACAGCAGAGTGGGGTTGGGTTGCTTCCCCTTCCCCCTCGGAAAATAAAGAGGGAGGGGGAGAAAGTAGGGAAAATCCAGAATAAAATCATATTGCTAGATAACTCACACCTCCCCGCTCCCCCCTCTCACACACACACACACACACACGCACACACTCTCTCTCTCTTTCTCCTCCTCCTCTTCTCCGAAGGTGGGTAGCAGGAGCCATGCAACATCTGCAGAACCGGATGGCAAAAGAGCAGGAGGAAAAATAATCCAAGTGGAGTGCTCAGGGGACACTGAGTTCTTTTTTTTGTTTTTCTTTTTTCTTTTTTTTTTTTTTTAATTTTTTTTCTTCTTCTCCATCTTCTGCGTACCTGTGAGATTCGATTTCACATTTTGCTGAGCCCATTTTGGGGCATTTTATTTTTCTTTCTCTTGGGATTTTCTCCATTGCCAGAGGATGTCTCTTGTTGAGAGGATGCTGAAAGGAAGAAGAAACGAATTCTTTGACTGGCACTGAAGGAGGGGGGGGGATATTTTTCCCCCACAATTTTTAGTTTTTTTCATTATTCTTTTTCTCTAGGAAATCATTAACTGGGGGGGGTTGGTTTCTTTTTTTCCCTCCCCCCCTTTTTTTGGAGGGGGATTTCAGAAGATCCATCCTTCTTTCCCCTCCCCTCCAAAGATTTTTTTTTCATCCTTCGTCTTTGTGGAAATGTGGACATTTCAGGCAGACAGATTGAGTGGAATTGTCTCTGCTTTAGCAGCTCTTTGTCTCGCCTGCTGTGCGCAAAGGTAAGGATTGCGATCCCAGGCTGCAGGGACAGGGGGGTTGATACAGGATTTGTTTGTTTTGTTTGGGGTTTTCTCCATCGATCTGCATGTGGGGAAGGGGTGGGGGTTCTTTCCCCAAATTGCTTCCCCCGCTGCCTGCTGTTGTTATTTCCCAGCCCGTGTCATTTTAGGGGGAGGAGGGAAGCTCATACATGAGATGTGGAGCAGGCTCTCTGCAGACAGAGCCCACCTCGCAGCCCACTCGCAGCGCATCGTATGTGTGTGTCGTCCCCCCCCCCCCCC
>VXBO01005584.1:312928-374695 GCA_013400135.1 Rhinoptilus africanus
CTCATCTCTCTGCTACGCGACCTGGGGGAAAAATGGCAAAATGAAGTGTTTTGCTGGGAACATGGTGACGGCAGGAGCCGATGGAGTGCACCGAGCTGTCTGCATACGCAGCTGGCACAGGGCTGCCTTGGCCATGCCTGTGCCTGCACACACACAGGGCACACACGCAGCCACGCTCGCCCCCGAGCGCGCTGTGCCCCTACCAAAGCCCTGGCTCTGCCGCGTACGGCAGGCGATGCCTGCGCCTGTGCCTCCATGCGGATTTATGGCATGCAACATAATCGTCGGTGATCCACTAGGATGCATCCCTGCATGTGCGCATCCATCCGTGCCCGTTCGGGCGCTCACACGTGTATCACAGCACACCTACAGAGCGCAGCACGCTCTCCCTGCCCTGCGCATAGCCATGTCAGTGCTTGCACTGATACCCCGCACACTCGAGCTGCAGCTATTCCCAATAGATGCCTTGAGTGATCCAAGCAATCCAGGCATCCATCCAGCCTGGACAAGGTGCACAGAGCACACCTGTTTGCTCCGACACGGGCTTTTATCCGCTGCCTTCACTCAGGGGAGTAGCGCTGCCTGCTCCTCCTCATCCATGCGGGCAGGTGGGTTTGTACCTCTGCGCTGAAGTCTGCCGGGGAGGGAGGGAGCTGTGGCATTTCCTTGCTCGGCCGTGCACGCCGAGCAGCGCGTCCCCGGTGCACACATGCAGGTCCCCGCCACAGGCTTGCGGATCCGTGCATACAAAGATTTATGTTCCCATAGTTATAAACATGGACACGCTCAGGCTCGTGCCCACCTTACCCACACCATTCACGCATGGTTCCACTGTGCGTGGACACAGACGCAGGAAGGCTTAGTGTCCAAGCAAGCGTGTAAAGAGCGATGCCAGTATCAAAAGCCTTCGCTCAGACGTGTCCTTGCATGTGTTTACATCATGTTTATATCTGGACTGATATTTTCCCATAGTCTGCATGCATATGTGTGCACATCTTGGAGACCAAACACTCTCCCATGTGCACATGCCTCCAGCTACTCCCACACACCCCAGCCAGCAGCACGGTGCGCATGTATGTAGCTGCTTGGCTGCAAGTGTAGCGTATATGCACAGCACAGAGAGCCAGGGACACGCTGTTCAAAAATTCAGTTCACAGGCTGGATGTACGCGCTCCCGAAGTGGATGCAGACCCACATTTGCCAGGAATAGCACTTACACGCAGCTGCTCGCCCACAGCTGGGCGAATGCACAACTTGCCTGTTCAAGTGGGAGGGATGTGGCTTTTTGGATCAAAAGATGCGCAGAGACAAGAGGCCTTGCCCCTAATCAGGATGCCAGTTTATGCCCTCATTGGTGAGCCTCGTAGCTGAGAAGGAGAGAGTCCCTATATCCCTCTTCCCACTGTGCCCCTTTCTGCAGGCCCCCTGGCACATAGGTTACTGTCTCTGCCTCAATCCCCCTGCCTAAATTAAGAAGGTAACACTGCTTCCTGAGTTTCTGTCCTGTGTGAAGCTACACAGCAGTGTCTAAATCCCTTGAGGAATGCATAGTGTCTATATTATGAATATGGAAATCTATAAATATGGAAATCTGTGTACCTAGGAATGAGTGCCTAGAGATGAACAAATGTTGGGGCACACTGTTAATCCACAGTGGGCATAAATAGATAAGCATATTGCAAAACCTCGCATACCTGCCTAGAAATCCACAGGTTCAAGCAGACCTTGCAAGCCTGGACATGGTGTTCTGAAAATATCCACCTATGTGCAGCTCTCTGGCCTTTTTACAGTGAATAAAGCATTGCGATGAGAAGCTGTACCCCTGTAAGGTGCACGCTCAGGAGTGCAGCTCAGACACTCCCCCCACCCAGTACAAGCACTGAATGGTTTGTCCATGCACCAAAGCTGGGCCTGGGAAGTGTTCTCACATTTGCACATCCCTCTTTGGTTGAGAAATCTCTGCACATACACACAGACTGTGCATCCAGAGCCTTAACGCATGCCCAGACTCCCCAGTGGTCCCACATGCTTCCACCCACACCTACACAGAGCCTGGGCACCTGGGAACCCAGTCTCAGGCACCCCCAAATGCCTGTTTCCGTGCTCCTGGATCAAATGCATCCACAGCCCAGGGTCTCATCATAACCCGATGGGGCAAGATCTGCGCCCACACTCACCCCCACGCAGACTCGCATGTGGTCACACACATACACACGCACGTTAGTGCACGTTTCACAGCTGTACCCTTGAGCTCCAGCGCTTCCATGTGTCTGCATGCCTGGGTGCACAGGCAGGAGAGTCCGTACATCCTCCGTACAGTCAGGAGAGCATGTGCGTCTGTCTATCTGTCTGTGTATGTGCAGACACATGGACATGCCAGCGCAAACCCCAGTGTCCGGCCAGGCACCGGGCTGGCTGGCAGAGGCAGTGCTGTGCTGCAGCTCTCCAGCCTGACTTGGATGGATGTGGGAGGCGGTGTTGACAGGGAGACATGCTGTTGTGGTGGGTGACTGCATCGAGCAGCAGTTGTCACCGGCAGGGTCTCTATTCTCATGCAAAGCAAGGGAGGAGGGTGGCACAGAGGCTGGGTTCTCAGGCAGAGAAACTATATACCCCGCAGCACTGAATAGGTTCAGTATTTTTAGCATCCTCTGCTTTCTGGTTTCCCACCTTCAGTTTTGCTTTAGCTCTCGGGCTGTTATTAGAAGGAGCTTCCTTCTTGCTGAAATGGCTGGAGGAGCTGGATCGGTGTTAGGGAGGACGGCTGTCCCCCCTTTCTGCTGATCAGAGGGCTGGGAGGGAAGGGATGGCTGCCCTGGCACAGAGAGCAAAAGATGGACTCTCCTTCTCTGTCTGTTAATCTGCGTTGCTAAGAAGTCACCGTGATGCTGTGTGACAGAAGATGAGTTTTTAGGTGCCAAAGAACAGCCGTATGTTGAGGCCATAGGAGAAAAGGAGCTTTGGTTTTGCCTTTACTTTAATAATACGAAGAAATACCTGGGTCACTGAGAGGCAGGGCTTGCACTGGGATGTGTGACAGTGCAGGGCACCTGCTGGAGGGGGGACTCGTGCAGCGGGGACCTCAGCGTGTGACAAGTCTGTGCTGTGTGGTGTGAGAGCCGGACCAAGCTCCCGGTGTGGCAGGGGAAGGGAGAAGCTGCAGCCGCCCTGTGCACGCCTTGCTGGAACAGAAAGGATCATTTCTGCCTCTGTGTGTGTGTGTGTGCAGCCTCCCATGGGCAGGACATAGCGAGATGGCCTGAGCGTGCAGGTCGGTTGCCAGGAAGAGGGTGTCCATGGTGAACGGTGCCCACGCTGAGGGTGGGACCCACTCATTGGGACCACTGGGATGCAGGCAAGCACCAGGAGGGAGTGCGGTGGGAAGGAGTTTGGAGTACCCAGGAGTTGGGGTGAGCTGCAGAATAGGTGACAAAACACCTGCTGAGACTCCTGTGCCATCTCCAAGGATTGCTCAGGACCCCTGGCATCCCTGCAGAGCTCGTGTGCAAGCCAGGGGCGAGAGCTGCACCAGAGACAGAAAATAGGAGAGAGAAAGGAAATGGGGAGGCTGTGCCCATGGCTGGGTGTCTGTGGCACACAGGGGCACCGTGGTGCCATGCGGCACGAGGGATGCTCTGCGGTGCTGCCCAGCCAGGACCCCCTCCCGCAGGGATGGTGGCACACGGGATGACAAGGACTGTCTTCTTTTGTCTTTCAGCCCATCCACTGGGAATATTTCTGTGGTGAAAGAGATTGTGGACAAACTGCTGAAGGGCTATGACGTCCGCCTCAGGCCTGACTTTGGAGGTATGGTGACGGCCGGTCGCGGGGAGCAGAGCATGGGTGCTGTTGTGTGTCTGTGCTGCCGGCTCGGCTGCTCGCAGCACGCACTGACCTCACAAAACGCTCCCACTTGACTTCTCCCCCCCACGCTGTTTGCTAGCCCCATCTCCTCCTTGCCTTCTCCCTCATGTCTCTTTCTTGCCTCCTGATTCCCCCCTCCTCTCACCAGCTCCTCTCCTCCTGCCGTAACCAATTTCTGCAGACAGCTGGGGGGTTGTCCATGGTGGGATGTTTCTGGGGATGTTTTGCTGGGACAGAGACACTCTGCTTTTCCTCTACTTAAAACTTTCCTCCATTGAGAATAGCAGGTCACCCTCCTCCATGTCTATTCCCAGCGCCAGATTTTTTAGCCCTGCAGAGGGTTGGGTTGTCCGTTCCGTCTGTGTCGGCCAGTCTGCCAAGCTGCCCCCTCAGCAACAATATGGGAAAAAATATTCCCTGGGGAGGTGGTGGCCTCGCTGCTTACTCAGTAGGAGATGTGAGGATCTGCAGTTCCTCTCTTGTGTCCTGTGAGCAAAAAGGAAAATGGGAAGAGCCTTCTTTTTGTTGTCCTGGTGAAGATGAAACATGAAGTAATCCTTGGGTACCATCATACTCCAAGGTACAGTCGAGGACCATTTGCTGGAGGGGAGCAGGCAATGGGGAACCACAGCTGACCACACAAGGAGGGGCATTTGGAGGACTTCTGGCTTCAGCCTGCAAAGCTTGGCTGTTTTCAGTCTTTTCTGGGCAATTCTATTTCCTCCTCTTGAGGAGATGTGTGGAATTGGGAGATCTTCAGCCTGCAGGAGCTAGCTCCATCTCCTCCTTGCCTTCTCCCTCATGTTTGTTTCTTGTCTCCTGGTTTCCCCCTCCTCGTTCCTCCCTCCTGGTTCCCCCTCCTCTCACCAGCTCCTCTCCTCCTGCCGTAACCAATTTCTGCAGACAGCTGGGGGGTTGTCCATGGTGGGATGTCCCATGGTGGGACAACATTGAGTTGTCCTTCTCCAGATGACTCTTGGGAAACACATTCATGCTTTTGCTCTCGAGGTAGAGAGATGCCAGGGCCAAGTCCATGGTGATACAAGGGTATCAACATGTTTTCTCCCAAAGGGCCTGATCCAGAATTGCTTGAAAGTGGGGGTGGGTGAATATTCCCACTGATTTCTTCATGTTTTGACGTCACCTCAGTGTATTACAGTTTCCCACGACTCCATGAATGAACTCATCTCTCCCTGAAACCTCTGGTTTCCTTGTACCTCACCCAAACCTGCCCCCATTCACTCATTGCCCCTTTATCTGTGGCAGAGATTGCCTTCCCTGCCCGTGCTCACTGTTCCCACTGCCCTCGCCACCATCCCCTTCTCCAGCATGGAGCAGGGGTTTTCAGGCAGCAGCACCAAATGGAAGCACCAAGCTTCCTCATGGAATACTGGAGTGGGGGAGATGCTCATCCTTCCATAGCACGCAGGTCACTCCAGTGCAGTGGGGAACGCTTCGGGGAGGCTTGCAGTGCTCTGCAAGGAAACAGAGGTTCCCCCTCTCCCTTCTCTCCGTTGAACGTGTATTTGATTTAAAGGCTTTGTCTGGGAAACATGAAATGTCCCTATTAGCTGACCAGTCCCAATCACAGGAATTGGTGCAGTCATGTTTTACGAGGGGAAGAACTGCAGATACGACATAAAAACTGCAAGAAAACCATCTTGTAAGCCATTCAGATGGTTATGATACAGTAAAACAGTAGGCGATCTGGCTCCGCGGAGACACAGAGCAGAGGGGTGCAGCGGGGAACCGTGGGGCTGGAGGTCCAGCAGACCAGGTCCATTTCGCAGCCTGTGTACTTTGATGCCAGGTCCCCCGAGCATCCAGCCCCCCACTCCAGGACACGGATCACCCCTTCCTCCAGCCTGGAGAAGGCGGCGCAGGGCTCGGTGCAGGTGATGCTGCTGATCCTGCCAGGTCTGTGCGGCGCACGGGCTGGGCTCGGCAGGGACTGCGTCCTGCCTGACTGTAAAATGGATGGGTTCGGGCAACCACTGCGTTTCGTTTGATTTTGCTCTGAATTCCCAAAGTATAAACTGCATTTTCCTTCACTCAAGTAGAGAAACAGACAGATGATGGTAACCCTCTTTCCTGCACTTGTCTCACTGTTGCCTTTCACCCTTTCTTGTCCTTTTCTCTGCTCGTGAGTGCAATGTCCCGGCTGGCAGCACCAGTGACGGTGCCTTTGGTGCTCAATGTGCAGGGATGCCCCAACTCTCAGGATGTCTGGCACCATCTCCCTGAGGATAAACTTATTTGGGCAAAATTTCCCCTGCAGCATTCACAGATGAGGGAAGGGTGGGCTGAGAGGTGAGTCTGAATTCTGGAGATCATTAGCATTAGAAACGCAGGGCAAAGGGGTGGAAGTTTCCTTGCACTGTTACTGTCCCCAAAGCTCACCAGTTCTCTGAGATTTTGGGCCAAATTAATTCGTGGGACAAATCCAATGGGATCACACCAGGATGTGTCTAACCCTTTGTGGCTCCTAGCTCATCCACAGCCCTGTTGTGAAGCGGGCAAGATTCCCCCTAATAAACTGTGTGCAGCTGGAAAAGGCATACTTCAGGCAAAGCCCTGGAAGCACTATGTATGCGGACCTGCTGTCTCTCAGGGATGTGTGGGACTGGACTGAACCCCAGTTCCAGCACCCTGAGGACTGGGATGTTCTCCAGTACACTGCCCCGCATCCCATCTCGTGCTCCACTTGGACCATCCTGCCACCCTTCAGCTGCCTTCCAGCTGGGCAAGATGGGTGTAAGCATCTCTGCTGGGAGAGGCGAGGGCTCTTCACCCTACTTCTGTTCTCACCCCAGGACAACCAGTTCAGGTGAGCTGCAAAGAGCCGAGACAGCATCTTGAAGGGGTGACAGGTCCCTCTTAGAGCCATCTGCCCTGGAGGAACAACATGGGGCTGTCTCGGGGGTGTCCCAGCAGCGACTGAGGGGTCTGGCTGGAGAGGCAGGAGGAGTGGATAGGACTGGAGCGAAACCGCTCAGTTTCCTGTGAGCCAGGCTGAGCTGCTCCAGAGAGCACGTCTACAAGCCAGAGCCCTTGTTCCTCTGCAGCTCAAGGATGAGGGCATTGAGGGCAGGAAGATCAGAGCGGCCGGTGATGGGCACCCCAGACGTGCAGGCAGAGAAAGGTCTTTACCAAACAGATTGCCATGTGAGAAATGCAGCCCACAAAAGTGATAAACCAGGCTGCCCCCTCTTCCTCCCTTCTCTGCTCTTTCCCTGCTGGCTTTCTCCATCTCTTCCTCCTACAGGAGCGATATTTCCTTCTTGCCATCCTTCCCCCACATCGGTGGCAATCACCCCTGCATTGTCCCCCCCCTGCTCAGCCCTGCAGGCAGGGTACCACCTCCACAGCCTGGGACTCCTCCTCCATGCACCCACCGTTTCTGCCCGCAGAGCAGGAGGGAGCTGGGGACCTTTGGGTGCAGAGGCACTGGAAGAGCCTGTTCCCGTGTAGCGTTTGTGCTCCTTGCTATGGTGAGGCAGAACTTGCATTTGCCAACCTTTCTAAGAGAGCCAGTGCTTACATGGCACAGCAGCCACAGGCTGCCCGCTTCCTCCCAGCACCCCCGCCGTCCCCGGGATGTGGTGCTTCAACAACCCCAAATGCAACTCACGGCTCCCCGGTCCTCTTTTTTTTTTGAGAGAGAGAAAGAGAACTCCGACTAATGCCAAAAGGAGGACAGGCCTGCTGGGGATTGCAGTTCACTTTTTAATTTTGAGATGCCTCGTTAGCTCTGGGCCGAGCTGAGTGGCTGAGAAGCATCAGCCACTGGCTCTCCTCCCCTCTCCCCCCCCGCCTCGGAAACCCATGAGGCCGATGAGCAGGTCGGCTCTCAGGGGTGGTGCTGTGGCAATGAGTGTGTCTTGCTCAGATGGGGAGCTGGGCTGGATGGAGGGACACACGGGAGAAAGGGGGAAAGTTGGACCCTTTGTGGGAGTGATGGGAAAATCTGGGAGCAAGTCCTCTAGAAAGCCAACCCGGGTCAGCGGGGGCAGTCCAAAGGGGTCAAGCACTAGGCGAGGTGGGGTGGAGGGGCTGGCGTTGAAAGGCCAGCAGGTACATCAGTCCTTAGGGCACAGACTATAAATCTTTCCAGCCTGAGGAGCCCTGGACAATCCCTTCTTAATTCTCAGACACAGTCCCCCAGGCCCTAGAGTAAGGCACCAGGTTGGAGAGATGTGGGACAGTGGAAGGGTGGGACATACAGGGACCACAAAGCCCAAAGTTTTCATGGGCTGAGCAAGGAGATGGCCTGGGACTGAAAGGACAGGGGGTCATTGCAAAGCGGGTCAAAGGGGTTTGGCCAGGATTGTGGTGGGGCTCTTGGAGGAGGGATCTGCAGAGTAGGAGGAAGATCCAGCCAGGGCTCTTGGTCTGCTGAAGAGGGAGATGTCTGTCCTGGTACTGCTAGATCAGCAATAGTGCAGAGCGAGGCTTTTTGGCAGGGTGTGCTGGGGAGCTCTGGGGGAGCAGGGCAGCGTATCTCACAGGGAGATCAAATCTCAGGTGGGTGTCATCCAGCCAGCCCTGGCCTGGGAGATGGACAGTATGGGGGGCAACGTTCGGTGGGCATGTTGCCAGCCAAACTACAGTAAGGCAAGCAGGATGCTCACGATTTAGGGCTGGATGAGCAGGGGATGCTGCAGATGAGCTCTGGGAAGCATTGCAGTGCCACGGGAGCTTTCAGAGCAGCACCCTGTTCATGTTAAGTGCTCTTAGGCACTTACTTTCAGAAGCATTAGTTCCACAGGAGAAAAAAAAAAAAGAAAAGGAAAAAAAAGAACGCGAAGGAAGACTGTATTGCCCCAGGGTAGAGGAGGCAATGAAGGAATGGCAGGAGGATCCCACTTGAGCTGAGTGACTCAGCTGCTCTCTGTTGGTGCGACATTTCCAACCCAAAACTTTGCAACTTTCAGGCAGATGGCTCTGCTTCCCAGGAGCGGATGGAAAGGGGACCCTTTATGGAGTCATCATTTAGGGATCTTGTTAGCCAAAAGCAAGATGAGGGCATTCTCTGCTCCTTGACCCCACCCTAGAGTGCAGGGTTCCCGGTGTTTCTCCTGGGTGGTGTGCACAGTGTCTGAGAATGCCTGGTGAAAAAAGAATGACCAGTAAGCTCTCGGGATTATATAGTAAGTCCTATGTTTCCATGCCTGTGGATCCAGCAGCTTTCCCTGCCCCATTTTTTCGTTCAAATTTTCCTAAGGAGAATTGGTGCTTTGGGGGTCTTGGATTGAAACAAGCCTGTGTCCTGCTCTTCTGCTCTGCGGCATGGAGCTGGCTTCCCAGCTCTCGTCACCCTCGCCCAGTCTCGCCCCCCTTCTCTGACACCCAAACCCCTCCTTAGCTGCCATATCTTGGCCTCCCTCCTTTCTCTCCCCTGCCCCTCCTGCCATCAGCCCCTCTCTGCTCCGTCACACCTGCACCCCCCTGGGGACCCAGCCTGCCCCCACGTCCTGCTCGTTTCCCCATGTTTCCTCTTCAAAGGCCACTCCAAATTCAGTGGGCCTGGGGATTAAATCCTCAGCCCTTCCCTGCATAACAGCATCACTTGAAACCCAGAATCGTAAAAATAAATGATTGCTGATGCATAAAGTGTTGCAGTGAAGCGTCGTCGGTAGTTCAGGGCTGTGAAACTGGCGGGGCTGGCAGGCTGAGCAGCCGCCGGGGCTGGCACGAACGTGGCAGGAGGCGGAGGGGGGGACGAGCCCTGGCCCACCAGCCCCGTGTGGCTGGGAAACAGCTGGTCTTGGTGGTCCGGAACTGGAAGGAATGGAAATTTGGTTTCTTATGTAGTCAAGGCTGGTGGTATTGCACATTATCAAGGCTTCCCAAAAATGTCCCTGTTTTCTACTGCGTATATTAGGTTCAGGCACAGTGGTTGTGTTTTTTTCCGTGCAGCTAGCTTGCTTTGACTTTTCAAAGGGAAAGGGGATACTCTTAGGCGAAATGATTCAGAAATTCCTGAGAACGAGCTGAGGCACGTACATGCTGGGTATTTTTTCCTCTCCTAAAATGTTGGGAGGTGAAACTGGCAGCACCTCCAGCAGGGCTGGCCCAGGTACGTGTGTGGGGGCCCAGGGCCACCAGCGACCCAGCTGGCACTAGCACTGTGGTCCCACCGCCTCCGGTGCCGGTGCAGCATCCCAGGGTGGGGGTGTTGCTGCGGCAGGGCCCGGGTGTGGGGATGGGAGGGGGACAGCCCTGCAGGGGGGCAGGCACTGGTACTGGGCTACCTGCCCTGGGGGCATTAGGAGCTGCAAATCTACATTTCTAGGGCTTCTGCAAACCTACATTTCAAGGGCTTAGTCCCCAGCTCTCTGGCTCTCTCCTCCCCGTCTGTGGCAAAAAAGTTTAAATCTCAGCCAGATTAAATTTTCCCTATGCTTTTGAGATGCCTTGAGCCAACTGTTTTGCACGCTGTGGGGCAGGGAATTGAGACTTAGCAGGAAGGCATTCCTCCTGCCAGGGCTGTCTCCTTCACTGTCCGCAGGAGAAACAGCCCAGAGCTGGACACAAGGTTAACCTGAAATGCTGCCCTTCCCAGAGCCTTACTACAGCTGGAAGTATCACCCTTCCTTCCCTACACCCAGGCAGGGCTGAGGAGCAGCTCTGGATTTGAAAGCAGAGGGGGGAATACGGACCAGAGAGGAGGAAAGGAGTAAACCGAGGAAGGAGAGGCAGGAGCTGTCTGGAGAAGTCCACAATCCCCGGTGTCACCCAGGGCCAAAGAAAAGGTGGATATGCCACCACGCCTGCCAGCAATCCCACTTCTCTTCCTGTGAAAGAGTGTTAAGAAAAGGATGTTCTTGGTCAGTAAAATTGGTTGCAGATGTGCAGCACTCACTTCCTCCCCCATTTACATGACTTCTGGCTCCAGACCATGGGTCACATCCTCTCTAGGGCTAATCCAGAAGGAAGATGACAACCTCCTGCTGTTGTGTCTTACTTCATTAGCTGAAGTGGCAGGAAATGAAAGGATCCAGTCCTTCTTGGGACATATGTGGATGTTAACACGTTGCCACATGATGGAATTTCTATTTTTTTCACTTTGCTCTTTTTATAGGAAATACATGCTGTGAAAAGGACTTTGAGGCTGTAAAGTCAGACACTCAGGACTTCAGAAAAGCCAGAATTGGGGTTGCTCCCTGGAGCTGTATTTGGCTTTCTTCTGAGGGTGCCTCAGGAGGCAGGGTCCAACAGTCGCTTCCTCCTGAACACCTCTACAGAGCACACAAGAGATGCCATTTACACATGGAGCTGATCTTTCTTGTTCCCTTCATTCAAGAGGGGGACAGGCTGGCGGTGGGGACTAGCTGAGGTGGCCAAGGCAGGTGATTAGGACAGGTTGAGGCAGACCAGAGTGAGATGCACGTCTGATGAAAATCTTGGGACTGAGCAGGCAAAGACCATCTTGGACTCATGTTTTCTTGACTGCTTTGTATTCAGAACTGCTAATAACACAGAATTAGCTGGTTTTATAGGTGGTGTCAAGCACACCAGTACAGCATGAATGTGTTCACACATCCCCCCCGAGAAGTCAGAAGTAACCCCTGCTGTGGGGTGTCCAGCCCAAACACCTGATTTTCCAGAATACTTAGCAGCACTGTAGTCAGCACACGGCATGCTCAAAGCGCGGCTCCTATTGATTTCAGCCACAGCTGTGAGTGCTCAGCCCCAGTGCCCCAAGAGGGAGACACGCAGGGTTCACGAAAACCTGTGAGGTTTAGGTGATTTGCATAGAAAGGAGCACGTAGATGCTGGATGTATCCCTTGTGATACATCTGTTTTCCGAGAACAGGACTTGGCTACGCAAACATCTTCTTTTCTTTCCTGGGTGCCTCCCCCTCACTCACCGCATGGCTATCAGCTTCTTCAGCAAATCAGGCAGGGACCCCACTGTCAGCACTATCCGCTGGCATATAATCCTGCGTCATCCTCAGAGCAAATCCATCCTCTATCGAACAAGGAAAAGGAACGTACAAGGATCCTGCGGACTGTTTAATTAAGAACTGGCTCCATCACATCCATTCAGCAGTGGGCATCCTTCCACCTAACTTTCATCCATTTTGTTTTCCCCTGCATTTTTTTGACTGCAATAATATTTCAGAGCATTTGACCAGACCCTTCCTCCAGTGTGATAGAGCTTGCGAACTTCTTGCTGCATGTTGAGCATATTTGTTCATTCAACTGTGACCCCACAAGGTCCTTATTATCCTCCCTCAGAGGCAGGAAGGTCTGACAGAGGGGAGAGGAGGGAGTTTTGGGCGGTGTGATGAAGGGAGCACGAAGATGAGTTCCCCCGAATCTCAGCCCAGAGTCAAACTGTACTTGGGTTTCTGAGCAATCTGTGTGCCTGCCCTAGAGCTGTGCTTGGTAGTACCAAGCATAGTTTTCTGGATTTAGTATGGAGTGGAGGACGTGAAGGCTTGCTGCCATTCATTAAGCCACTACGCTTCCACGGAAACTGGAGGAGATGTTGAATCTCGTGTCTGTGCCAAATCCCATGTAGGAGAATTGCATTCCGTGCCCTCCTCCTTCCTTTTCACCCTTGGCTGGTGCAGCCTTTCCCTGCTGCTCTGCTCCACCCCGACACAGTCGCCTTCCAGCACTGCTGGAGCTGGTCCACGGTAGTCCACCATGGCTAACGAGGGACTCTGAGGTGTCTCTCTAAAAAACATCATCATCATTTTAACAAAGCATTTATTCCATTAATTTTGCCTCTTTCTTAGTCATAGATTTTTTCTGACTGAATACAATACATTCAAGTTATTGATTAGTAGACTAATTTGAATACTTCTTGATTAACTAATTGATTAAAAGCAGATTGTTGCTTATAGCTAGTCTGGTGGATGTTTTTCATCTCACCTGTCCCCGTCTTTCTCCTTGATTAACATCTACATAACACTCACCATTTCTGAGACTATTCCTGCTGGTAAACTTGCCTTCGAGGGACTGCCACTGAAAGCAAAATGTAAAAAGAGTGCAAAACCCCATTAGTACAAGTCCTTTTGATTACTCAAAATGTATTCTCGCAGCCCTAGAGCTGTTCATCAGAGCAGCTTTACATATCTGCATTGTTCATTTCCTAAGACTCCCGATATCCCAGTTAGGCAGAAAAATGTTTTTAACCCACATAGCACGAAATATAAAAGGCAAGGGATATGCTGTAGTTTTACTGCTACATGAAAAACAGACTGTGTGTGCATGTCACTTTTCTCACCTATGCCTGCTTCAAAGAAAAAAGAAGTCGGAGGCTACTAAAGTGTCAGGCTGAACTGATGTAATGTGGTTCTTCAGCCGTAGTGACAGCATTTGGTGCGGAAGTCTCTCAGATCCATTCTTGCGGATAGCCCTTGGTAGGGTTTGTTAAGTGTCTATTTATATCTTGATATTTCATGTGAAATATCATGCACTTGTTAAAACATGACTAGAAACACGGACAAGACAAATGATGTGCTTAATGATGGCATAAAGCCCATTAAAGGAATTCACATCACACACACGTGAAAGAGAAATGTTGTACCATGGAGCCCTATAGCATGAACAGATCTGTCAAATAAACAGGTGATCTGGAGATCCAGGCATTGATCTTGTTCCCATTAAGTGGAAAGAAATGCAGCTCTTCCCAGTCAGCCCTTCCTCCCAGGCTGGAGGAGCACCACTGTTTGCTTTGAGCAGAGTATGAATTTCAGAATGGTTTGGAGGACACCGATCATGAGTTCCTATAGGCTATTCTTCTGGTTTGGGCACTTATCCTTGGTTCTGTGAAAGAGCTAAAAACTCTTTTCCTTCTCTGATCTTTACCCCCTCCCCTTCCTGCTTCTCGTGCTCTTTGCAGTCCTACAGGAATAGTACCGTTAAGTAATAGTGCACTTAGAGATGACTGTGCTTGTGACAGGGGTGAGCCTCAGCAAAACCCACCATGGCTTGAATTTCCCTCCCTAGACCTCAGGACCTCTTACTTTGAGTCTAGGATGGTTCCTAGTACAGTTCTCGTTGGAAAAGAGCCTCTGTAAAAATTACATCTTGTTGTTCCATATTTATTCTCCCTCAGTGGTTTCCATGTCAAATTTGCTCAGTTTACCAGTCAAAACAAGATATTTCTACCTGCCAGCTCTGCCAGCTCAGCCTGGGCTCTGGAAATCAAGCTGTGCTCTCTCTGCTCTGGACATCATCACCAGCCAAAAAGGATTCTTGAATCAGGGCTGAGCTGGATGTGATTTTGATTATGCACGAATATAATTTGTTCTCAGGTAGTATTACAGGCTCTGTGTGACAGATAGCAGCAAGGCTTCTGCGCTGTACAAACATTGACTAACAAATCTTCCCCACTACCTGTGGGACGATGCGCCACCGCCAGGTCCATTTTACATCCAGGGGACACCAAGAGGGGGCAGCTTGTAGAGGATGACACAGAAAACCTGCGGCAGCACAAGGAATAACACTGGGAAGTTCTGCTTCCTACTACTGCTCTTTATTCATGGGAACGGACTTGAGCACCTTCAGCGCTCTGTTCCACTGCTTGGTCACCAAACCATGACCTTTCCTTCGACTGCGGTAGCCTGTGAAATCCCCAAAGGGAGCAGGCAGGTGGGCCCAGTTTTTGCTGCAGAGAAATGGAAGAGATATAGCCATAGGAAAGGATTTCACATGCAATGGGCATTATTTTTTTTTCACAGTTACCCTTCTGGCAGATGGAGCAGGAAGGCACTTCCCACCGTCTTTTTCAGAAAAACTGAAATTTTGGAAATTTGATCATTGGCTGAATATTAAAATATATATATATATGTGGCAGATAATATATT
Organism: Rhinoptilus africanus; assembly: GCA_013400135.1. Lineage (NCBI taxonomy): Eukaryota > Metazoa > Chordata > Aves > Charadriiformes > Glareolidae > Rhinoptilus > Rhinoptilus africanus. The sequence continues at coordinate 327,619 of VXBO01005584.1, forward strand.
CACTGTGTATGTTCACATCATGTAGTAGAAAAAGAGGGAAGGATGTCCTGGCTATTGCAGTTTCCAACCTCCGCTCTTCTTGTGCTTCTGTAATAAGCCTCACGTGGGCTGTCAGCAAGAAGGGACACCAGAGCCTTCCCGGTCCCAGTGAGAGGCTCCACTCTCTGAGCACCCACAGGGTCATTTCAGCCACTAAAAGCCATGGTAGGCTTTTATCCACTACACAGACCAACCCCTATCAAGGACAATGACCTTCCTCTTCCACAGGGCTTAGCGGCAGCTGTGTTGCAGAACCAGGATGGGTTTTCTGATCAGGAGACCATTCCAAACACATCTCCTCAGCTACCAGGCGGCTTCTTGGTGTTCTTCTTGCTCTTGTCTTCCGCATTGACCACAGCGAGAATCCACCTGCAGGCTGCTTTCTTTAAAGAGCTTTGCATTAGTGAGACCACAGCAGATGACTCCTCCAGGTTGGGGGAAGCTTGTGCCATGGGAAAGGCCAGGTTTGGGGGCTGCCCTGTGAAGTTCAGCAGGGAATGCATAAGGAAGGGCTGTCTCCCCACTGCAGGTGGCAAAGCTCTGGGTGTAACAGCAGAGGCTGTCACACCAGGAAAGGAGACCACCGAGGTTATGGATGGGAGCTTACTGGTGGGACATTGTCACCTGTAGAAGGAAACTCCAGCTAGGGAGAAGGTTTGCAGGAAAGCCCAGTCTTCTGGCCCCTGGGGAAGGGTCTCAGCTTGGTAAGAAAATTTTGGAAGTGAGTGAGAGGATAGGCTATGAGCTGAGTTTTTCTTCTTATTCTCCTTTCACAGCAAAAATAGAACATTCGTCACAAGTTCCTCTACATGTTTTTCTTCCCTATTGCACACTAGCTCCTTGCTAGTATTTGAAGCTAGAGAAGAAAATCTGATGAGTACTCAAGTTAATAATGCGTGATTATTATGTTGATGAATTGCTGGAGATGAATATATATGTAAAAGCTCTGCAAGATTCGCTCATCCATGCATCCTGACTGAAAGCAATTATTTTGGTGAACAAATGGCAGCCAGTTCTATCTCCTAATAAGGTGTCCTGGGGTAAAAGGTAACCTGGTAACTTTTGTCCTGCTGAATTCCCAGGACACTTTTGCAAACTGATCATTACTGAAATGATGGAAACACCAGCACAAGGATCAATCTTTCAAAAGTGACCAACTTGGAAACTTAAATTCTTCTCCCGACAAAACTCTTGCAATTCTCAGTCATCACTGAATTTTGTAAGATTTTCTCTGTCTGGAGACTGTGGAGAAAAAACAGAACAACCCGAACAAGGCACATCCAAGAGGTTTAAAAACTGGGAGATGAAAACATGTAAACCCATGTATAACATTTGGAAAGGAGGAGGCTTGTTTTCGTGTGTGCTTTGCTTCTCATGATTCCTAACTCAGACTCATGACTTTAATGTGAATGTCATGATATTTTTCATGCCTGACTCACTCCTTTTTTTTCAATACCTGCGCTGTAAATTGTCCTGACTGTCACTGAGCATAAGCCTTGGGCAATGTGTGACCCTAAAGCTCTGCCTCCAAGCCCTTTGTAGGGTAAGGAAAGGTCTGTGGTGGGAGGCATCTGAAGTCAGCATGAACAAAAGCCCTGATAACAGGCTCTGTCGGGAAAGATAAGGTGGGCACCGGGAAAGGGCTGTATCTCCACAAAGGACTTGGCAGGAGTAACAAGAAAGGAGTGACCTTCTCTCCCTTGGAGACCCCAGCCACTGACTTTGTACTGTGTTGGAGGATGAAGGACCACGTCCAGCATCATCACAAAATCATCTCATGGAAATATTGCCAAAGGGCCACAGCAGGACTGTCCCCTGCTGCTCCTGGATGTCCCATCACGGATTTCAATATTTGTGCAAGTTTGGCATGTCCTGACCTGGCCATCTTGTTTCTTTTCTTTTTTGCCCACGTGCCACGCGTGTCCAACTGGATTCAATCCAGGAGTTAGGTTCTGTGGTATCCTTTAAAGACAAGAGTCCGTAAACAGTGATGAGGAGGTGTGACTAACTCATTAAAAATTGAAAACAGGGGGAAAAAAAGGAAAACACCTTCTTGTTGTCACTTTGATAAAAATGACAAGTCCAGATATTTTGTTGTTGTTATAAATACTTCCAAGACGGAGTAATGGATTTGATATGAACGGAGAAGCTTGTGTTAACCCATTTAAATTAATTTTGTTCGGCTCATTTTCAGCTAAGGGGATTAGGTGGCTCAGGATTTGGTAATGTGTGAGTGTTTTCCCAGACAGGTCACATCCTCAAGTACAGGCCAGGTCTGCAGTGGTTTGGGGGATGATGCTTCCAGTGCTCATGAGAGTCTCCTCCATGTAGCAAACATTTATCAGTAACATGCCAAAAAAGCCCAGCACTGAAAAGGTGGATCGGGACCTTTGTGCTCTGGGTGGGGAGATGAGGGGTGAGGCAGCCTGATGGGCAACTTGGGAGAAATGGGAGAAACCAGCTGCCAGCTGGTATACAGGGAAAAATGCTAAATGGCCTCATCTGCCTGCCCTCTGGCAGCCCCACCTTAGGGGAGTGGAGGCTCCTGTGGAGGGAGGGAGCTGGGTGGTTGGATCCTGTGTCAGTCTCCTGTGAGTACTGGGATGGGATGGGATGGGATGGGATGTCCCGTCCCGTCCCGTCCCACATATAGCACCACCCCTGCTACTGAGAGCTGTTTGGCTGTAGGTGGAAGGAGGATGCTGTTGTTTCCCTGGGTAGTTTGTTGTACTCCTACCTCCTGGAAGGAGTGTCATGGTGCTGTGGGGGTCACAAATGTAGGGGTTCAGCCCTAATCCTGCTTGAAATAATCTATGTGCATTTTTGGACCTTGTAGCATTGGAGCTTGTGTAGGAATTAAGCGTTTTGGGTTTTAAAGAGTGTTTTCCAGGCTGTGAGGAAGCCCTGGGAGTGGGTCTGCTCTGAGACTAACCTGGGGAGATGGAGGTGAGGCAGGATGGGGCAGCTGCCTGTGCTGAGGCTTGTGGTGAGGGTGCTCTGGTGGAAAGCTGTAGGGACATGATTAAATACCCCGCTCCCTTTTGCACATTTACCTGTGGGGTTCAAAATACTTAATGTCTATATGCAACCCTTTCTGAAGACCTGCCTTCTTTGTGCCTAAAAAAGCAGGGTAACGGGCGGTGGGCTAGGAAATGAGGAACAGCAGGGTGGCAAAGGCTTCTGAGCCTGCCTGAGCTGGGGGAGCGGTGGCTCTGAGAGTACAGAAAACTGCCCAGGCTGGCTGCGAGGAGATGGAGCAAATGCAAGGTCTGAGGGCCCGAGTAAAATCAAAAGGGCTGGACTCCCCCCAAGCCCCCCACAGCTTCCCAGGCGGGCAGAGCTGTGCCCCATGGCTGCACCGGCAGGGCCCGCAGGGGAGAGGCACTTCCCTGCCAGGATCCTGACAGAGGTAGGAGGGAAGTCTTCTCAGGTGGAGAAATGTGGGGGTGGTTGATCAGTGTGGGTCTGATGCTTCAAATTGCTGCTGGGCGGGGGGGGCGAAAAATGCCTGGCTTGTGTTGATCTGCTGTCAGTCTACAATACATGCTTGCTCGGGAAGCCTTGTTGCACCTCCTGCAACTGCTTTTGGTGGAAAGTAAGAGCTGAAGGGATCTGGGGTGCTCTGTGCATCCCCTTTTCGTGGGGTTAGCTCAGTGTAACCACTGGGAAGTGCAACGTTTCATAGAAGTGCCCTGCTCTGCAGGAAGGGATGTAAAAGAAAACACTGCAGGCTGCAAAGCTAGAGCTCTGGTCTGTGTGGGTGCCCTGGAGAACACGGGGAGGAACGTCCCTGGAAGGGGAGGGCAGGTGATCAGTCCCTGCTCTAAGCAGCACAGTGCACCAGGAGTCCAGGGCACTGCCTGCATCTCCCGATGGTCAGATCTAGATCTGCTTTCTGCAACCACCCTGCTCTGACAGAGAAACTGATGGTTGTGGCAGCCCTGCAAAGTGAACTGGCTGCAGTCTGTGCTGGGTGTTGCCTGCTGCAAGGGATAGATGGTAGTTGGGAATTGGTGTTCCTGGTAATGTTGACTGCTTGGGACCCACTGGTGGTGCAAGGTTGTTAATGATCAGGTCCGGTAAGGTGATGCAGTTGTGTAAGTCTGTAAATGGGGGCAAATACACAGTATAACAACCCTGGGAACTTATTTTCCTCTCACTTTTCTATAACCTTACCAAACGTACATCACGCAGGCAAGAGACATGCATATGGAAGGTTTTGGAAGACTATCTTCATCGCTGAGGATGACACAGTTTTAAAAATCTGCCTTCTGAATATTGACCTAGGCCTCTCCCAAGAACAGATGGTATTCTGAGTGGTCAGTGGTTTTTCTTAATGGTGAAAGCCCTGTGTGCAAAGCATAGGTGCTCTGATGAACTGAGTCCACCAGTAGTACAGATGCTGTAAGGGTTGGTGTCTGCTCTCTTGTTCCATTTTTAAGCCTGTACATTTGAGACCTTGTTTTTTTTCAGCTTGGGCAACTGTCTACCAACATCTTTTAAAATCAACCTTGATTTAGCTTCCTCTATAATCCTTCAATACCTCTGGGACAACCTTTACGCTGTTTTTGCAGCCACTTGATTGTTCTCTCTCACTTCCAAATTTCCATGGGATATTTGCAATATCCCACTCTAATACCTACTAATCCATTAAAAATACCCATGAGATAGATTAGGTAATCCATTGTGCCTCACAGATTGTGCTCCTTAGCTCTCTGCTTTCCCTAGAACAGTCACAGAATGAGTGCTACATCTGCATCAGGAAAGCATTGCTCCTCCAAAAGGATCACAAGCACCGGCTCACAAGCAGGCACAGCTTGCGTGAGAAAATCCTCTTTATCTATTCAGATCTACAGGGAGAGCTGCTTTTGACAACATGCTGGAAATGTGGCTGCCTTTATCAAGGTTAACCTGTGCGTTTGCAAAGAGCATCACGGGATAGCAGTTCTTGACTGGTCAGTTCTGCCTGCTCTGCAAGTGCTGCGTCTCTTGGCTCCTTGCTTAAGAATTGGCCTTTGCTTGCTTGGAGGCAAGCTTGTCTCTTACTGAAGCTCTTGATTTGTTCAGTGTTGGGGTATTCCAAAGCTCTGCTTAAGAACTGTGCTATGGTTGTACCCTCCCTTAGATGTTCTATCAAACCTGTGTGCGGTCCTTGATATCACCATCTTGGTGAGAGCTTGCTCCAACTTTTTTGTTTGGGAAATCCCTAGTATTTCCCCATCTTAAACGAAGAGTTCAAACTCAGTCATCTGACTGGTTGGAAGTGAAAAGCCAGGCTACCAGGAAAGCAGAATTGTACAGGCTGGAAATCCTCATTAGCCTCCTTGCACAGGGTATTGTTGTGTCTGGTCTGATGTGGATGGATGGCAAGCCCAGCAAGGTTAGGCACAATCTTGTGTGCAGGCTCAGCGGCTTAAAAAGTGCCAAGCACTCCCAAAAGAAATATGGCAAAATGCAGGAAAACTGTCAGGCAGAATAAACTCTCTTCTGCCAGACCTACTTGGAGACTACCTGTAATCTCCATGAGAATCAGTAGTGGTAGATACCTCTCCTGCCGCAACAGAACAATGAATCCATGGGGAAGTAGCAGGCATTGACAGCCCCAGATATTCTGGAGACCAGTCTTTTAGCTCCAAAATACAATGTTTGCTTCCTGTGGAGTAGCTTTCTCAGCAGCAGCAAGTCCCTCATGCTCCCCGCTCCCCCACAGGCAAGAAGGCAATGTCATATTTGCTGACTTGCCATGAGACCATCTTTTTTTCTGGTAATGTACGACAGTGGCCAAAAGCATAATGTCATGGTATGCTTTGTTCTTTTAAATCCAACAGATGTCATGGAGTGACCTGCTAAGGGTAGGGGAAAAGCTTTGATATCAGCCTCTGAATGTGTTTGTTCCTGATTGTTGAGCTGAGCCTGCCAAGCAATGGCTGCAGGTGCGGGAGAGGGCATGGAAATAAGAGTAAAAAAAAAACAAGCGGGAAAAAATGGTTGGAGAGTGTTTACTGGGTATTTAAACCTAGATTTTGTTGGAAAAGTTTAAATAGGTTCTTAAGAGACCCTGCTGAGCTCGGCCCTTCTAGATGTCACTGCAAATCAGAGATGCTGGTTGAAAGGGGTTCCCAAAACATTTCTGCTTTCATGATACGTGGTTAACTTTTCTTGCTCCTGAAGTGATGTTAACATTTACTGAGTTTGTGCTTGATTCTGTACCTAAGCTAAAAAAATAAAAGGAAAGGAACAGGAAAATTAGGGTTGGGAAACTTCTTTGTGATTTGGCTTGTGTAGCCTTCTGGGATGGCATCTTTTAGTTATTCCCCTATTAATTGCTGCAGCAGAGCCTCAGGCTTGATCTGTGAGCACAGCTATTATGCAGATAGCAATTTGTGAACTTCTTTTACAATCCTTCTACATGCTGAAAACCCAAGAGCGTTTCTATTCTCCCTGTCCCGGGGGGTAGGTATAGGCTCCTCCACAGTGAATTTGAGTGTCCTGATAACAGTTTGGCCCCTGAGTTATCTTTTGGGTGGGTTTAAAAAACTATGGCCCAGGATTAATTAGTTCATCAGCTGAAAATTATTCAAGGGTATCTGCTATGGGAGCAGGATTTCTTTAGAGATTGTATGGTTGCATCCAAGCAGCAGCTCCTCAGTTAATGACAAGCCTCATGCTGAATGTGCTGCCTTCTGCACCTCTGAGTACCTGGGATCTCTTGCCTCCTAACTAACCGTGTCTGTCAGCCCTTGTATAACCAGCTCATCGCTGCACGTAGCAGTGACGTGGGTTGTGGTTTTCAAGTTGTAAACATAAAGCCAGGGTGCCCTGAGGTTCAGTGCTGTGAACAAAGCAGAGGCAGCGGCTTGGGCAAACCATTTTCTGCAGAAAGAGCAAGTAGGTACTGAGCAGTTCTCCCTTGTTCAGGAAAGCGAGGATGAGACTGAAGGAAGTCCTGGGAGTGAAATTACAGTCTGTGTGCTGGTCATGCCTTTGGCAAGCCTGACAATATCCTCACTGCTGATCCTTTTTTGTGGGGGGGGTCATTGAAAATGCAAGTAAGGCACCACAGTCCTGCAGCCGCATGTATCAGCAAACCTTGCCCTCTTCTTGCCTGGCTGTATTGCCCTGTGTCTGCTGAAAGAGTTCTGATGGCCAGCTCAGGGCAACCTTGTCTGGGACTTTCTGTTTCTGGGCTCTGGTGCCTCTGCTGTCCTCTGGCTTCTGGAGATCTGGGGGTGAGGAGCAGGGATTTGCAGGGATGGAGTCTTATGCCCGTGGGTATTTACCATTGCAGGGTAAGGCACAGACCTCTTCTATATGTAGGTTTAGTGGCTGAAACATCTGATTTTCTCTTGTTGGCTTTGTTTACTCAGCAGAAGACCTTAAAGCAGCTTTCCTGCCACTGCAGGGATCTCATAGACTGGTGATGCCACAGGCAGGTTGCAAGCAGGGAATGCTGGGGCTCACGCACAAAGCTGTCTTGAATAATCTTCCCTCTTGTCCAAAAGAGACAATGCTGTACTCCCTCTTCCTGCACGCATGATGCACTCTAATGGCAAGAGCCAGGCTGCCCCTCCAACACAAACTGAGCAGCTCCCAGGATGGGTGCAGTGGGTTTGGAGAGGCTTCTGTGGTTTTATGAGAATGCTGTACACAGGAGGTTGCTTTTTTCCTTTGTACTGGTGACATGTTATCTTTGCTTCAGTGGCTGGTTTCTGGATACCACACTTTAAAATAGAGATGTCGACAAATTGGCAAAGGGCCAGAGGAGAGCAGCGCTAATTGTCAGAGCTTTAGAGAACATGACCTCTGAGGGCAGGTTGAAGAAATCGGGTGCATTTGATCTAGGCACGGCAGTATTTGTGGGGAGGGAGAGGGATGTCATGGTTTCTCAGTACATAAAAGCTGTGATTAAGGAAGGATGATTGATTTATTCTTTCACTATCATTGGGGGAAATGATGAGACAAAACTGCATTTACACTGCAAAGAAGGTTTAGTTTGGATATTGAGGAAAAACCTTCAGGGCAGCAAAATGTAGGAATAGATTATCCAGGGGAGCCGTGGAATTTCTGACACTGGTGCCTTAAAGAAACTCCAGTCTGCTTCCATGAAAGATAAGGGCTGTGCAACCTCCCAAGATGCCTGGTAGTGCCTTTGTTCCTGTAGTTTAGGCTAAACAGTAGGTTTGAGGCTGATGCCAGTCCCTTAGCAACCGCAAGCTTTGGCTCTGCCAGCATTGCCAAGTTCACGTGGTCAGAAATGCACGAACCAGATTCCTCAAAGCACTGGCTGCAGTTCATGAAAATGGTGTGGCTTCAAGTAGATGATAGTATAAAGCAAGCTCTGTTTATCTGCCTGCTGTTTCTGAGTCTTTTTGGCTGTGCCTGTATTACAGTTGAAGATCCGATGGCAGAGAAACCCAGGCTTGCTCTAGTCGAACTTTCTTGTGTAGGAGTGAAGAGAGGGCAGCTTGGACCTTGGTCCAGGGCAGTTGCCCAAGTAAGCATCCACTGCCTGGAGACCCATTACACTGAATTTTGTGCTGTTGTCCTTGCTCTCTGCAACTGAGGTACCAGGCTGAGATGTAGAAGAGATGCACTGATCCAGCTGCCGTCACCCCTGGCTGTAGTGCAGGCAGACACGAGCTCGAAAACACGACTTTTCCTCTGCAGTCAGGCCATAGGAATTACTTCTGCAGCAACATGACTCTAGGTTCTGGGGCTTTTAAGAATTATAAAATAAAATGTGAAAGTAATCACTGGTTGCTGGGAAAATATTGCAGATTAGCACAACTTGTTCTCTACCTTGACTGTTTTTATATTTGACAAGTATCGCTTGCAGAAAAAGGGCAGGTTTTATTATAACTCTTTTGTCTGCTTCCCTTGCAACTTCCCGAGTTCGTTTTTCACAGGCATCAGACTACTTTCAGGGCAAAATGTTGGTGATTTCTCCAGTGGTGGTGAGAAACAGGAACGTGTGAGGGTGCCGTTCACTGGTGAAAGTGGCAGGATTTCTCACACTCGCTTGTGATCTTGCCTACAAACCTGTTCTGGGCTTAAGATTTTTCCTTAAGGGGTCTAGTTTTTTCCACCCATTGGCAAGGCACAAATAGAAGTATGGATTTTTAATATCAGGTTTGCTTCTTTTGCCTTGTCTCAGATCCACAAATGCAGAGTTCTGCCTTTTTGAACAAATTTGCGGATGACGTTATTCCATATTTTAAATACCCTACTTTTGTATCCCTCTTGCCTGAAGCTATTAACATTGGCAGAATTGATGTCCTTTGTTTATTTTGTGTACTACTTACAGCCTGAATGTTGGACACCAGCCGCTCTAGTTTTTTGCTGGGGTGCAGTAAGAGGTAGGGCATGATTTTTTCTGTTGGCTGTGTATATGCTCTCACTTATCCCTGTCCTGAGGAGACTTAAAGCCAGTCTCCCAACAGGGATGGAGAAGATAAAATGGCTCCCCTGTGATCAAGCTAAGGTAGGTTCAGTAAAGGCAGGACTTTGCATGCTTTCATCTTTAGGGTGTTTGTAGAACAATCACACGCTTCTGCCTGCGGACCGATGGGCACCCGCCCCAGGGGTTGCAAGCGGGCAGTGGAGCCTCCCCCTTGTCGTGAATGATGGGGTGCAGAGGCCTTGGCAGTGCCCAGAGTGGCCAAGAGGAACATTGCTGACTGCGCGCTGGGTGCAGCTGAGCCCAGGCTGACGGGGAGCAGCCTGATCTCCACTCCAGCGTTTGCCTTGGAGTTGGGAGTCGGGAGGTTTGGATCTTATCCATGGCTCTGACACTGAGTCACTGCATGACCTCAGGCACTCAGATACCATGGTGATGAACACAGCACAAATGTCTAGACAGATAGATTAGATTGGATAGACTCTGTATTTGACAAATATTTGTATATCAGTGCTGTCAGTGCTCTCCTGCTATAACCACCCATCCTGGTGGTTTCAGTGGGTCTCCTACATGGCAGGTGAGTGAAGAACCACTTTTTGCACTGAGGAAGGAGGGGACACACAACCATGGTGGCACAAGTGTGGATGGTGACAGGCTGGAAGCAAAGCAGAGAGTAAGGCAGCTCTTGGAGGAAATGGCACTGCATGGTAGAAAGTCTTGGGAGTCAGGAGCTGGCTTCTCCCCAGCTCTGCTGCAGCCCTGCGCATGGGCCTGTCTCCCCTCCTGTAACCAGTTAGTCTGTAAGATCCTCAGGTCAGTGGTGACCTCCTCCTCCTGCTATGGCTTCTATCACTAGCCCCTGATTCCAGAAAAAAAAAAAAAGAGAAACTACCAAAATGAGACTCCCGTAAAAGCTTTCCCGTGCCCCTGGCGCAAGGGAGGATGCAGAATTGACTCTCCCCGGAGTAACCTTGGTTGTTTTCCCACCTGGTTCCCTTGTGCAAGATGAACGTAGCAGCACAGCAATGATGTGGAGAGGGGTTTTCAGAGGCTCTGCAAGGGCTCCTGAGCACCCCTGTCTCCGGCACCCCGACAGCAAGCCCGGAGAGCTGGAGAAGAGCACTGCCTCTTTAAGGAGATTTGCATAGCAGGGCCTAATTACAGTTGTTGATTCTGATGTTTTCAGTGTTGTTCATATTCCATTAAAGGATAATGCTGCTTAATTTGCAGCAGAGGGTCTCGGTTAACAGTACACCCAATCACAAGGCAGCCCTAATGACACTACTTCCCTACTTCTGGTAACACATAATTAAAAAATCACTTCATTTCCAGTTGTGTGGTTCTCCCCTCTCCCCCAATCTCCTAATTACTTTCTAAGCCATTTCATGATTATCTGTAAATATTTCAGCACTTAGATCTACTAATGAGTCCATGGAAGAGTTAATACCTTGAGTGGCACAGCTCTTTGCCATTCCCTTTCTAGTACTGCATTGAAGGAATCATTTTCCACCTTGCATGTGCGAGAGGAGGAGCTTTGCTTGTGGTGGGATTGGGTTTGTGCTCTGGCTTTGGGGCTGACAGGAGAAGGGTAGAACAAAGAAACTCCATCTCAAGCTACAGAAGGGGTTTTGCTGGTATTGGTAGTGGATGTGTAACTCTGTAGATTGTTTTATGTGGCTTAAATACCCCTGAAAGGAGTGTCCTGTTGCCTGGCTGTGGGACCTGCTACTCAGAAGGGGTTATGTAGAACTGAGTGTGAGTCTGGGTCTAGCTGGGATGCCCCCGCATCTGGAAGAATTGGCTGAAATGCCTGGTGTCTGTTCGGACTCTACAGGTTTGTGGGAAGTGGTAGTAAAGCTCTTGGACAGGAGAGGTCTGGCAGTGCCTGCCCTTGCGTGGTGTTTTCTCACAAGCTCATCTTTGCGTGCTGCAGTCAGTGGCACTTACGGCGGTGCGAGGGTAGCTTGATCGCTGGGTAAGGGAACATGTGAATTTCCCAGCAAACCTGTGCACAGATGTCTACCACAGCTCTGTGGCTGCAGGCAAGAGGATGAGGGGTGACATGTGCCCTGATGCCTGTGGTAAAATGTGGAATCTGTTCTCCAATCCAAGTGCTGCTCTGCTCTGAGAAGCCACTACGCAAATGCTGCTTTCTCACTTCATAGATCTGGTCCCTGCACTTGTCTGGTACCTTGGGTATTAAAATTCACTTGGGGTTTCCAGACTGAGCACTCAGAGCTGACAGAGCGATGGAGGAGTGAGCTGGAGTATCTCTCTCGCCCATGTGTTGCATGGGCTTGATTGCTCTGTTCTTTGTATGGTCAATCAGTAACACCTTATGCAAGCCCACTGGGAGCCCACTGATGGTCTCTGAAGGCATTATTTGGAATAACCACAGATAATTGTATAACTAGGGGGTAATTAACTTCCAGGAATTAAAGAATCAAGCTTAGGCTGCACTACTGCTAGGGGTGAGTCTGTAAGACTGGGAGTTAGAGAAATCTACTCTAATCATTTGAGCACATATGACTTGGAAATCCTTGATACTTGGGGAATGTGAGGCTGCTTCAAATCATATCCATGCATTTTTAAGCAATTCTTTAATAGCAGATAAGGGAGGAGCGCTTGAATATGGTCCTAACATAGTCCATTTGTGTTTCAGGTAACCCTGTCACAGTGGGTATGAGCATCCATATCTCCAGCATTGACCAGATCTCTGAAGTCAACATGGTAAGTGTGGAAAGAAAAAAAGAAAAAAAAATTCCTAATAAAATGTTATTCCATTTTCTGGTCGGAATGTGCTTCTTGGAATGTGCTTCCGAGACAATGGTTTAGATTTCAGGGTGCGCTTCTGAAAAGCAGGGTAGTCACAACTCTGCTTCCTTCACCTCCTACTACAGATCTTCCGTGCAGCTGGGAAGTTGTTGGAGGCAGAGTGATATTTGTCTGGTACTGAAGAAGTATTTTTTCTTCTGCTTCGGACACAGTTTTGAGGGGTGATGGGATCTCTGATTTAAGACAGAAATCTTCCCCACTATAGCATAATGAATTCAAGGACGATTTCTCCATGCAATGAAAGAGAAAATCAAACACTTCACTGAGAGGTGGGAAATGAGGTTTTTTTCTCCAGATTTCTTTCTCAGCACACTGGTTTCATTCTGAGCCTTGCTCTTTCCACCCACTGAGTGACCTGTGTCATTCTGGCTGCCTGTCAGTTGTCCCCACACCCTCAGCCCAGCCCCGAGCTGAAACAATCTTGAACTCACTTGAAACAACACTTGAAAGAGAGGACTGGCATGTGGGACCTCTGAGTCCACATCTACCCCTGCTGGTGGTACTATAGGTGTGCTTGGGTGTGCTGAAAGACTGTAGTTCACTTCCTAATGCGGGCTAAATTCTAGCAGGGTTAGTGAGTGTCTGCACCGGCACATTGAAGTCACCCTGATGTTACCTGCCAGCACATGGATGGAGGATCTCTGCTGGCATCTCTGGAGCTAGTGACATCTTATCCGGAATAGATTCTCATGGTTGCACAGACACCTCTCCAAGCTATTAATGCTTATGCCTTAAAAGAGTAGATGTGAATTGTATTTTTCGGTTGACACAAAGACCGTGGTGGCTTTACTGTCAGTCTTTGTCTGCCAAGTTGAAAAACAGGTTGTGGCTTTTCGTGCTTGCTGGTGGTATTTTGGCATTTCTTTGGAGATCTGTACTGGAAAGGGAGGCATCTAATGGAGATCTGGTTTTGGGTGGCATTGGTAGACTGGAGCTTCTCATACCACTGAGAAGGAAAAATTTATCTGCTCAGACAGCAAGGGTTTGAAGTGAAATTTGTTAATTATTTTGGCCATGGTTTGGGCACACACCTGGACCTGTGCTATCTGTCTCTCAGAAGCTCTTAGTACATAGCAGAAGACATGGATTGTGCTGATCATTGCCTGACCTTGCCTTCCTCCCTCCTGCTCAGAGGCTTTTCCTCCAAACTCCTCTCATTTCCAAGAGGCTGAGTGGAGTGGAAGGCTGGTGGGGACCTCCTGGTGTCCCTCAGTTCCTGACCTATGCAGGAGAATCCTAGGCCAGTTTAGAGCTCTTGCTGTTCAAGTCAATTAAAACATTGGTCTCCCAATGCTCCTGTCCTATTTATCTCTTTCTGGACTCTGCTGCCCTGCTTCTCTGGCCCACCAGCTATTCTGCTGTTGCATGGTGGGGGGAGGAGGGGAGGTGAGACAATCTCACTTGTCGTTTTGGTTTCCAAACTGCTTGAAGATTTTGAATGTATATGTTGATATGACCCAGGGTGAAGGGCCAACTGTGAACCTTCAGGTTCTCATACGGAACAGTTTCTTTTGCAGACGCTGCTATCATCCCACCATTACCTCAGTTATCTGCGTGACATGTTACACCTCAGTCTAGAAACAGTGACATTGGACAGTGTGTACAATCAGGAATTCAGGTACTGACCCATGTCCCCGTTGCATTGGGTAGCTGTGCTTGAGGTTAGGCTCAACTTAGAAGAACCAGATGGCTTAACCTAGTTCCATCTATCTTGCCTGTCAGGGCAGAGCTCAACTTCGAGTCATCTCCTCCCCCGGTCTCAACTTGAACCTGAATTTTCCTATGCACTCAACCAGCTGTCACCCTCCTTCTCAGAGCCAGCATGAACAACTTGGGGTCTGGGCCTATGGCTTCAGACCCCACCTTGCACAAACATAACTGGGAGCCAGTGAGGGATTTGGCTCTTGGCTTACCTGTAACAACTGCCCTGGTCTTCCTCTGTAGACCTACAGAAAAGATAGCTGAGCACTGCAGAGGCTGCTTCAGGATGAACCTCCTGCTGGAGATGTGTCCGTGGGCTATAAAGGCGGATTGAGTGCTTTGTCATACACTTGTTGTGAGCAGCCGTGGCCAGGCATGCTGTGTCCTAGGCTAGTAGCCATTCTCTCAGCAACATTTTTCAACCCTCGCCATGTGAATGCGATGCTGCCCCCCTGTCCAGTGAACATCTGCTGCCCTCAGCCGCAGGATGGATAGCTGAGGCAAATCAGAGAATCCTCTAGGTTGGAAAGGGACCTTTAAGATCATTGAATCCAACCAATAACCTTACACTGCCAAAACCACCACTAAACCACGTCACTCAGCACCATAAAATGTGTGTGCTCAGGGATGTGGAGAAACAGCAACAAAAATAGCTCTGCAGGGCGCACGGGAGAGCAGGTTTCCTGGCATGGACCTTCACCTTCATGCTGCTCTGGATCTCGCAGGATTTGGGCAGCACTACTGATGGACGTGGAGTGCTTTGATGGTTGTGGCGTGGCGGTAATCAGGCTGGGCACCAGGCACTGTCCATGCCACTCTCCTGTTGATACTGTGGAGGCACTTCTGAGCTTTTGATTATTGCTCCTGGCTCTCTGTTCAACTTGACAAGCATGATCTCCTGCCCATCCTCCCTACATATATTGGGGCGGGGCAGGGAGGGAATGGGGGACAAAGTGACTATATGTGAGATCAAGATCTATAAGAACCACGGTGAGGCAGCTTCAGAAAGGGTTTAAAAATCAGAATCATCTTAAAGCACAAACATTTAGGGAGCAGAAGAGTTCTCATGTGATGTAAGTTTCCAGGCTGAAGGGATTTTATGTGCATCTTTCTTCTGTGTGACAGATGCCCCGGGGAAAGGGCTGTGTCTTACCCCTGCTCTGGACATGGATAACAAGAAAAACAAGTCATTTTTTGGCATCATGTGTGATTGGGAAAGGGACTGTGCAATGAATAAATTAAAGGCACACAAGTGAAGCTGCGTTGTCGTGGCAACCAAATAGCTTCTATTGTTCCACAAAGAGTGTTATTACTTACTGCCCCTTGTAGGATAATTAATTAATTCTCAAACATCCTTTTGGGAACAATGGCCCTGGTGCTGTGGCTGGGCAGGCTGAGGAGAGCCCCCAGCTCTCCCATGCCTTTCCCTGGGACTCTTGGTGTCTGCTGGCTGCATGATGGCAGGGAACAAGTGCTGTCAGTGACTAGCCATTGCATGATTCAAAAAGTTGTTTTCCAGAGGAGTCCAACTGGATGTGGTGCTGCGGAGGAATACAACTCCACCAATGATCTAAGGAGCACTCCTTGCCTTCACTCCCATGGGAGCTATATTCCCAAAATGATGATGTGGTGACATTTCAGTCCTGGAGGATACAGGGCGCTCTGCAAAGGCAGCACAGTTATGTCTTTATGCTGGAAGTTCCCAGACACTCTGATATACAAAATGCTTTGCAGCTGCCTGTACACGCTATGTGTTTCCTGGTGCCTTGCTATACAAAGTTGATGTCCCTCCATCTCCTTGAGGGTCATGCCCAGATACTGTGCCATTTTACAGCTCAGAAGATGGAGCCGTGTCAGGGTGCAGGAAGTTCATGGGTACAGTGCTGGCTTTGTAATGATCTCTCTCGATGATGAAGGAGCAAAACTCAAGTCCTTATTCTAAAAAAAATGGCACCTTCTTGTTCATGGCAGCTGCTGCCTGTGTGTGGTCAGCCGTATTTTCAAGCTCACTTGCTAGAATAATGCTTTATTACTGTGTACTCCTCTTAGCCCTGCTAAGCAACGCTGAGCTGCAGCCTCTGTTCTTGTCAGTGATTAGAAGGATTATTTGCTGAGCCAAGATCAGTGACATCAATTGAAATGCATGGGAAAGGATGCCAGGGGCCAGGCCAAATAGGTATTGAGGAGGGCACGTTTGACTGTCAGACCCTCTGGGAAGTGCTGATCCACGAAGATGAAAGGCCTAGCTGGAGTCTTTTCATATCCTGTCCAAATTTGCAAGTTGGGGATTTAAAGGCAGGCTGAAAGGAGGAACGTCTTCATAATGATGTTATGTAGCTCAGAATGGAAGCATTAGGTAGCAAAGAATGGAAGGATGGTTTCTCCTTAAAGGAAATGGGCTGCCTAAGTTCTCTGGTGAATGCCATTTTGTTACTAGTGGTTGAATTTCAGTAAGCACAGAGCAACATGCAGGTATTTATAGATGCTTGTTGGTGTAGTGGTATGTAGTGCTGTGTTCAGACCTCTTTGTATGGTACTTAAGTTACTGGGGAGTCTGGCGGTACTTCTGACTCGGGCGAATGAAGAGCACAGGCAGCCTGGAGCTCAAGTCTCTCTGCGGCTGAAGGAGCCTGCAGGTTTCTGTCCTGGTGGGACATGGCCTGAGTGCTGCTGAGGTCCCTGTCAGCTCTATGGTCTAACCTGCTTTGGTGGACCCAGTTCTGATGGTATCCGGTACCGATGGCTTCAGAAGAAGCTGGAAGTCTTCCCCCTCTCCTGCATGTCCTTTCAACAGACAGCCAAGGACTGGCCTGTTTGGGGTATGTTGTACTTGCTGCGTGGTGGGACTAGAGGCTAATACTTCCAACTGTAGCCTTCTCTCTGTCTAGATAATCTCTGGGGACATATTTTTGTAGTACCAGACGGTTTAGACTCCCTTCAAGCAATAATGAACTATTTCAATACGGGAAACAACCAGAAGTTTTGTATGCATTTGAAATAAGAGATGGTTACCCTTCATAACGCTTCAATTTTCCTGCCCTATGATCTGTGCAGTCCTAAACCTGTTCCCTCCTGTGTATCTGCACACCGTAGACAGCTCGGAGCATCCAGCCGTTATAGTTGTGATTTCTTTGTGGCTCCTATAATTTATTCATCCCAAGATGCTCTCCTACATCTGCAATAACATTGTTTCAGTTTGTTATAGCACCCGCTTTAAAGTTTTATAAACCTGGTGACAAGTTGAAAAGTTACAAGAGGATTGCTGTAGAGGGCTAGCGTAAGAAGCAAGGCTTCCAAATAGAAATGTTTGCAGGAGTACACGTGTTAATGGAATGATGTCCTTGGGATTGGCAATACCTTTTGCTGGGGGACAGTCTGCAGTGCAGGTAGGTTAGAGGTTGGTGCAGGATGCTTGGCAAAGCTGACCTTGATGCTTTGCTTCATTACCTCTTGCTCCCTACTCCTGTATCGCCTGTGGCCACCCTGCTGTCTTGTTGGAGTGAGTGCACTCATGCTGGCATTCTGCACTGGGTCTTGGGGGTTATGGAAGGAAGCATCATGCCTTCTATCTCCCAACTTCCCGAAGTTTGCTTGAAAAACAAGCTGCCTTGTTTGGCAAAGAAGTTCTCCCTGTTCATAGGAGACGTAAAGCATGTCCCAAGACACTGATGAGCTGCGAGGGTTTTGAACTGGCTTTTAACACTAAAGAAAGTGGTGTTCTTGACCAGGACAGTTCATCCTACAACCTGCTATGCCATCATCAGTGGGGCATCACTCTTCTCACTACGTCAAATTTTCCATCTATTAGGCGTGCTTGAAATAGCCTTTGTAGTGGAATCGTCCCTGATCAGGCTCTGCAATTCTGTTTTCACTGGAATATGCATACGCACTGGCTAGTTGAATCTCAGTTTCAGTGTAACCCTTTCACAGTACTGTATGGGCTTGACGCTGCTGTATGCTGGGTGTAGCTGCTGACAGAAGGCAGTGTGGAAGGCCTGGCTCCATAGGAGAGGCTTTCTCTGGTCCACAACACAGCAGCCTCTCAGGCTGTATGTTCTGGTCAGAGGTCTTGACCTTCGGGCACTTTCAGGAAAGGGGAAGGGAAAGGCAGGAAAATGTATATCCATGTGGGATTGTGGATCTGGATGTATGACATATGATCCATTCTTGAACTGTTCTGACAGTCAAATTGCGTATGCAAAACCCTGGTTTCTTTGAGGCTGGTGTGGCTTTGGCAGCAGCCTTTGAAGACTCAGCAGACCCTCTGTGGGCCCGTAATAAAGGACAGGAACAACTCTTCTGCAGTGTGTTCCTGAAAAGGATTTTCTATTCATATAGATGTTTTGAGCTTTATAAAAACATGACTTTTCAGAGGTTTCTACTATTATACTGTACCTTATACTTCCATATATTCTTTTCAAATACATCAGCATCTTTCTTATTCTATTCTGTTTTGTTGCCATCTCTTTTCAATGCAGAAATGACATACAGATATTTCCCAGTCAGTCTATTCTATGTCCCTGGATGTCCGAACGCTTTAAAAAAAGCAAATGTTAAAGCATTTAAATCCTACAGTCAGAAGTTTCTGGAGTTATATGTTGAGAGATACAAGTATGACATGGCACGCCGGTGCTGTAAGTGTTTTCCTGTAGCCTAGGGTATCTCCAGCCCTGTGACACTATGGTATCTAAACTGAGAGTGTGTGTGCACAATACATCTCGGTATTTAAGGTTACTGAATATTGAAGACTGCAAACATATGGTAAAACTACAAGGCAGCATTGGTGCTGAGCTAATGGTGATGTGCTGTGATGGTATTGCAGGGGCTGTAGTCCTGTTGGATGGCTGTAGGCTCCTGGGATGGTAGTGCTGCAGGTAGCAGAGGATGCTGTGGGGTCTTGGTGCTGGAGAAGGGCAAGATCCCTACCAGTGTGGCATAGTAAGAATAGTACAGCTCTGACTTAGGATGAGATATCCCCAGGCTCTGTGCTGGCGTGGGCAGGTAGGGGCTCTGTGCTTTTTTCACATGCTAGGGGCTTCTGCTTGCTGTGATTTAAATGAAGGTATTGCGAACGTGCAGCTGAGATGGAAGGTTTCTTCAGAGCTGGCAAGTGCCTGTGCCTTCCTCTGCCGATGATTGCTTCAGTACAACTTGGGTCACGCAGCTATTGTCGCTTCGCATCCTGGTGTGCAGGGCTGCAGAAATCAAACAGTGGCACTTCTCTATATGTGAAACAGCATTTTCCTGAAGGGGAGAGTTACCGGGGGTGCGAAGGGCAGCCCTGAACAATGGTTGTGTGCAGTGTCCCGTGCACTCTGCCATCAGTTGCATGTAGTCACCTTGGTGGCCTTCTCACGTCTCTACTTCTCCAGCAAGAGGAAGTAACTTGTGCATAAACACGCAACCACTTGGCTAGCTGAACGAAAGCAACAGCATCCTAATGCTTTTTTTTTTTTTTCCTTCTGCTAGAGGGATGTTTGGAGAAATAAAAGATGGTTGCAGCAGGGTGGAAAATAACCTCCAAATCACTCCAGACACAGCAGCTTTGAGCTGGTCTCTGCTTTTGGAGGCAGTAGGTACAACCGCCTGCTCTGTGGCTCATCTAGATAGATGGTAAGAGTAGAAATACACTGAACTAGAAACATGTTTGCAACTAAGCAGATGTCAGGGACCCATCTTATCTGACATTTCTAGATTTGAGGTTACTTTGTCTGTCCTTGCAGTGGTGACATCTTATGACTGCTGAGGCTCAGGGTGACTTTCACCAGCACTGATACAGACTAAAAAGTCAAGAATCGGATGTGGTGGATATCTGTTCACACCAAGTTGTGCTTTTCTTTAACAGAAATCCCACTGATTGTGCTGAAATACCTCTTGGACTAAGGTAGTGCATGAGGACAAGTAAAGCATCTGGCCTCAGGGGAGATCTGCAGTGTGATGGTATGGGGGAGTGGATGCTCAAGTGGTCCTCTTTCTGCCTTTAAACAAGCAATGGTCCTCTTTCTGCCCGAAAGACAGGAATGGACCTTCCGCAAGAGTTTGTGCAAAATAATTAAGAATAAAGCAAACTTGTGAAGGGGTCTGAAGTGCTCCCCATTCCTTGGTTCTGAAACTGGTTGCAAAGAGATTGTCCTGACTTAGAAACTAGAAAATAGGTCAGTGTGACTCATATGTCAATATTTACTGCATTTATGGCAAGGGGAAGGGGAAAATCTTATCTGTCTTCCATAATATTTCACAGATTATCCCATTCCTATGACAAAATTCTCCCTGTGCCCTTGATCCCGGTGTTGCTTGACTGCAGTGACAGCCCAGTGAATTCACTACATCTTAGAGTCAAGTTGCTAAGTAACAACCCAAAGATCACCATGCAGACTCTGCAAATGCCGTGGCCAGCTGAAAGCTGGGATCTGTACAAAGCACCAGCACTTCCTTCCGAGACAGAGGTCTCAAGGACTCAGCGCATATGTAGCAGAGAGCAGCCCTGCAGGTCCCTGCCACTGCACCACCTGGAGGAGTCCTCATGTTAGAGGGGACAGGTTATGGCTTCCCCTATAAAGGCATCTCCCATGCTTGTGCTGAAGGGCTCTGATGTTTTGTACATTAATCATGTCCTTGAATGAAATGGTTTTGTTGCCTGAACTGCATGGTTTTGCCATGTACATAGATGAGTAGATGGTGAACTGTGGAAACCTTGATGAAACAAGCTCTCAGTTGAGGACAGACCATGAACTGCTGGACTAGAGGATGACTTTCTGCCCCTGAGGCTTTCGATTCTGCCATGCTGGCTTCTTCCTAGGGATCTTGTAGCATTCATGTGATATCTGAATGGGAGAGTTTGCAGAAAGCTCTTTGTCTACATAACTGGAAATTCTTGGTTAAGGAAAAGCTGTTGGGTAGACCGGCTGATTCCTAGCCTAGACTGACTTTTGCAGCATGAATAAAATGTGGTGCCAATGCTTGTTGCAAATGATTCTCCCCTGTGCATCTTTCTGTGATGCTGTTATCCCTAAGGAGCTGCTCTGCAAGTCTTCCAGTACCACAAGTTCAAGCCTCAAGGAGCGCTGAGTCAACCCTGCTCCAGCACTGAGGAACAGAGTTCACATGTTTTGCTCACTAGGCGATTTCCCAAATGAGAACATTTCTGTTCTCTCCCTGAAGAGGCTAAGCTCACCCTGCTTTTCGTAGGCGACTCCACCCCACGGCAGGAGAGAAGTTATGCTGGAGAGGATGCGAGCCCATGGCTATACAGTTTGCAGCATGCTTTCAGCTGAACAGAGCTATGTATTGCGGTACTCCATCTGTTCCTGTATCAGCCGAGATATCTTTAGATCTGAACATGTCGGTGTTGTGTGGTGGTACAAACCACTTCAGCTCGCACCCCAGCATTCCTGTAGTAGTTAGAACTGCTACTGCAGAAAACTTTGCCCAGGATAAAAATGTCTTTTTTTTTTTTTTCCCCTCTTGCTTAAGTTTTTATTCAGGTTTTTACACAGGCAGAACTCCCACAGCCTTTATATATATTTTTTTATATATATTAAAAAGCTGTCTGTATTTGAGAGCAATGTTCCAAACTGCCACCTGTTTCAATAGCAATGCTGCGGCATTGGAGAGGATTACTGCAGAACGCTAAAGTATCTTCCCACAAGTGAAAGCTTCATCTGGTTTGATTGAAAACCAAATTAGATCTTGAGAATCTGACCTTCTGACATCCTGTCATATATACGTTTAAAGCATCCAGCAATACAGAGTGTATGTGCGCAAGAGTGCCAGCACCTCGATTTAGAACCTAGATCCAAATACAAGCGTGTGCGTGTCGTGTTGCTATTTGAATATGTAAATAAATGGGGCTATATATAGCTCTATATGTTATGTACATGTTAAGTGAAGGTGGCAGATACGACAGCTGAATAGCTTTGCTGTTTCTGAATGCTGGTAGAGGCTCTCTGCGTGCTCCCTACATCTCTCCTGCTTGCTCCTACCCCTCTCAGCCTTTCTGCTATCGCATTTTTCAGGCCTCTGGAGAAGATCATGTGTGGGGACAGGAGTTGTTAATATTCTGAGTCTGTGCTGAGTTGCTAGGCTACAGAGAAAAATGAACATCCAAGGAAAAGGGATGGTAAAAGGAAGAGGATCTGCTGAACTGCTCGGAGATCCAGAAAGGTCCTCCAGTCAGATGACAGGGATCATTTTGGGGAAGGAGAGTGTGCACATATGTGGGATGAAATGTGGGCAGTCCCTGCTGCCCTGGCACATGCAGAGTCTCGGGCCATCTCTAGCCAGAAAAATAACAGAGGAGGGAGTAAAAGGCAAAATCCCCTGTCCCCTTCCGTGTCACTGCTTCCAAGGTGTGCACAGCTGGCCACCTACTACCCGGGGTGCAGGTGGTGACCAGCCTGGAATATGTCCTCTTATACATCCTTTGCCCCCTCTTTGCCCACTGAGCTCCCATCTGAGACTCTGGTGAAGAGGGAAACAAACCCAAACCATACTCGCTGCTTACAGGTTGGACCTCATCTCCCTTTTCCACAGCAGCAACCTTCTGCCACAGTATCTCCTCTAAGTTCAGTGTGACTGCAGGGGAAGGCAGCCTGTGGCTTGTATCTCCCTGTCCATCCCCTCTGATGCATTCCTAGGTCATGGACACACAAAATATTGATGACTTTATGCATCTAGAGTTGGCAGCTAAAGTTCAAGGGGACCTGAGGTTTTACAGTACACAAGCTCTTGTCTGAGTCTGGTTCCTGAACACAAACCCTCTTCCTTTTAAGCTGTTTACCCCATATATGAGAGTCAGATATTTAGCTTTACAGTCTGTGAGCCATCAGACCTACCAGGTGCCTTGTATTCCACTCTTCTGGAAAGATGGCTTTGCGCTGTGCTCTGGTTCCTGTCTGCAAGATTTCTGTTCCCTCTCAATATTACTGGCCGTATCAGAACCCTCAGAAAAATTAAACAGTGCCTTTGGGTATTTTTATTATCTGGATACTTTATTTACCGAGCTCATATGGGCTCCCTGCCAATAACTTTCAGCCAGCTCTGCAAATAGAGCTCCTTGGCTCCGGGACTGTTGGTCCTGGTACTGCAGAGAGCATTCACTCAGCATGGACAGAGACTGCAGCTTGTTCTCCGCCATCCAGTTGGCCGTGAAGTCAAAGTCTGCTTGCTTGTAGACCTCCACAGCCTGCTGAAATCTCCTTTTTTTTTTTTTTTTTCCTGTCGTGCATCCTGTAATAAGCTCAACTTGTTCAGCAGAATCAGGAGTGTTTCATACAGCTGCATTTTGAATGCCATTGTCAGTTAACTACACTGCACCCGTCCATCAGGTTTATGATCCTGCAGCCAAGACTTGGATTGTTAAAGTGGAAGAATGACAGCGTGGGCCATACTGTGAGCACTGCTGCGGGTGGCAGCCTGGACTGGTTCCCTTGGCTTTACCCTGGCGTAACCAAGGTCAGACTAACCCATGGACGGAGACAGAGGTAGACTAAATCCATGATGATACACCATCTGGTCAGTACCCTTGACAGTAGAAATTGTTTCCTAGAACAGATCCGTTGATACTCCTGTACTTTATGGTTGTTCCAGCATGACTATACAGTGCTCTGTGCACACCGCAGTTGAGACGCTTGATTGCTAGCCCTCTTCTGTAATGATAAGTCAATGTTATTGAGTTTGTCAACTTAGGGGCCACACGAAGAATATTCATATGTAGAAGCAGTCACCCCCCAGATACAGAACTGTGTCTCTCTGTGCAGGAGTCTTGGGGTTTTTAAGTGCAATAGTTTGCATCCATTTTCAGGGGGCTTGTTGAAAAGTAGGCCTCATTTTTCAAATCACAAGGCTGCCATCGTCTGCCCTTAAGAGATCACCCTTGACCTAACTCATGCCAGAAATATGTTCTGCTCTTCTGCATTTCACCATCTTCTTTGCTTCCTCCCAGTTATCCTTCCTACATGCTCAAACTTCACTTTCTGCAGAAAATAAACACACCATTCTAAACTTTTGTTCAAGCCAGTCTGTGCCAGCCTAGTTGAGGTGACTGCTCCACCCAGGACTTGTTACTTGTCTTACAGCACTTAAAGAATTTGTTTGCCTCTGGCTACATCCTGGGAAATGCCATCTTTGTGGCAGTTTTTGGAAGCTGGAATATCAAACCTTCCTTCTCTAAGGGAAAACAGTGTCTTTAAGGCTCTGTGTGCCTTGATATTGTTGCAGAGTCTCACGGTTTCAGTGCTCAAAGCTGTATATACAGCATTTTATTCTGTCATGTAAAGTAGTAACATTGCTTCATTCATAACGTGATTCTCTACCTGTGCAGCCCCAAACTGCATTGGTGGTCTTGACTGCCACAGGGAATTACAAGCTCTATTTAATGATTTTCCACAGGGAGGAAAAGCCATTTCTGTTCATTACACACTTGCCTAGAGATGTGGGGACCCCAAACTGCAGCATGGAGGCAAGTTAGCATCAGTGGCTTATTTTTACAGATAAGAGAAAATGAAGCATAGTGCCCAAAGACTCTTACAGAAATAACATTGAGAGAACTGAAATTGATACCCAGAAGGGTTTTCTAGAGTACCTAATTCCAATGGGCTACTAAGCTGCTTTATTAACTGCTTTAATTCTGCATTCCTCTAGTTTTTATTCCCCATGATCTCTACTAGCCAGTGTCGATGTGGAGGACTGCAGAACCGTTTCTGCTTGAGGTAGAGTCTTACTGGATTGGTGTCCATTAAAATTCTTTGAAAAGTAAAGAGGATGTTTCATTTAAATATAAAAAAGGTAAAGAGAAGTAAAGAGAGTGTTTTGGAGAAATTCTATTTTTCCGTTACCAGGTTGCTCCTACTAGAAAGCCTGTTGAGTTTTAGCCACTTGAAGTGAACATCTCTCAACAAGCAGGAGGTTAAAAAGTCACTATAAGGTGAAAATTCTCTGAGGATACAGACAGAGATTGTGAAGCCTCTTTGAAAAGGTTTAGGGAGCATTGCTGGTTTTCCAGCATCACCTTTCCATTGGCATAATCCAGTTTTCTTCCCCTGTCCTTCTGAAGGCTTTAGAAACTGATATCTTCACTAGTCACTGTTCAAATGTCTCACTCAAATTTAATTTACTCTAATAGGCTAGTTGTTGCATGTTTAATTAAATACAGAGTGATTATTAAAAACATTTTTGAGCTTTAATGGCTGTATATTAGATATGCCCATATGTGTATGCAGGAGGGCACTGGCAACACATGCTGTAAGACAGTAAGGGTAGTGCTGGGAAAGCATGAAAAGATGAGTTGGGAGAAGCTGGGTGGGAGAGGGGAGGAGACGTGGGATACAGGCACCAGCACTGTTCCATGGCCCCTAGGTGTGCAGAAGGCAGTTGTGTAGCATATCGGACTAGTGCGGGCAAGCAGTGGAAGGCAAAGGTGGCCTTTCTGAAAGCACTGTGTTTTCCTGTCCTGGGTCATCAGAAGCCTAGGACATCATAATCGGTTTTAAATTACCGAATACTTCAAACCAGAAAGTTTGTTTGAATATAAGCATGTTCTTGGACTCCCTTTCTCAGCAATGGGATGCATGTTCATAACCCTTCTCTGAGATTCCACAGAGACAGTGCATTAATGCTTGTTTGTCTCGCACTGTGGTAATGGGTGACCTTGTGCATACCTAGAGAGAGTTTAAGACAACCAACAAAAGAGGCTAAGTTAAGGTTTTGCCTTATATAAATATGGTAAGAGCGAGAAAGTATTTGGGATGGTTTAATGAAGTCATTTGGAGATATCTGAGGCACTGACAGAACACAGATGTAAGCAATAAGCCTTTAAGGATCTCCAGGAGTGGGAAGAACCCATGTTAACTCTGCTGTCTGAGACCCACATCGTTCCTGGAATAGCCTTCACTTGGGAAAACATACGTTGTACTTGCTTGCTGCCCTCCTTGCACTATCTCAAGCCAGTCACCCCTCTAACTTGTAATTTTCTGGGAAGAAATTACTCAGCTGGGGACTTGCTGTCTGAGTTTTCTCCTTGTTTATGTATCTTACCTGTTTTCAGCTCTCCTGATACTACAATGAGTCCTTACCAGTTCCCAGTCCATCTATCAGTAAGAAGATTGTATAAGCACCATCCCTTTGACTTTCTGCCTGAAAACTGGTCAAATTCATGCATCACCTTTTTCTGAACTTAATACGTGCTGTTGCTTCTCTGGCCATAGTTGGCTGTCTGGACAAAGTATGCCCTTCTCTGCTGGTTTGGCATGGGAAGGTACAGGAACTAAAAATGAGTTTGACTATTTCTCTTTAAGTGGTTCATCTCTGGGAAAGACTGTTTCTCAAGTTATGATGAGATTTGGGGTGAGAGCTAGCTGGTGATGCAGAAATGGGAAGGTCAAACAATCCTGCTTTTGGAGGTAGAGTGGGCTCTGGGTTTTGCCCAGCTATTAGCTCACATGGAACCGAGTGAGGAGGCCAGACTGGCAGAAATGGTACGCAGTAGCTCACAGATTTTATGGCTTAAGAATAGAAACTGCCTGGCATTGTTTACTGAGAGCTTGCCTGAGGAAGATGTCATGCTGCAGGTGGTGATTTTGGGAGTGCTGCCTGTAACACAGAATAAGGTTGCTGTTTCGCATGTGCTGCTAGAGCAGGTGATACTCCTCCCTCTGCCCATCCGTTCTGCTTTTCTCCTCTTGACCTCTGCTTCCAGCATGACTGGGGCTGTTAAGCAGGTGACATACGGTGCTGCCTCCTGCTCACAAAGGGCATTGATATACAGGCTCTGAAGCCTGAAAGCCTTGTCATGGGCAGATCAATGCCCTTTTTGGTTTAGGACGCAGCTAGGTATATCCTCTATCTTATACCTGCAGGACCAGCATCAATCGAGGTGCTGCAGGTACAGGGCATGGCAGGAGAGAAATAGGGCAACAAACTGACACTTTACTTGCACACCCCTAATTGTTGAGGATATAGCTGGTATCTGTCCCAGTTTCTGGATGTGCATTCAGCAATTAAACACATGCAAATTACTACAAAAGTAGATCAGATTAGTGAGGTGAACATCTCCACACAAAGTATTTCTCAGGTCCTAAGAAAATGAGTTCAAGAGCACGAAGACCTGCAGCACAGAAGGGCACAGAGCACATCCCAGAAGCCAACACATTCCTACCCCCTTGCATTTGCTGGCAGAGGGACTGCAGGTGGAAGGTGCTCTTCCTGGTCCCCAAGTCAGTGTTGACATGTGGTTCTTCAAAAAAATAGGGGAGGTGGAAAAAGATCGTGGCATTCTCACCTGCTAAGCTGAAATACAGGGAGAAGGGCAGTATCAAAAATAGTTGTCGCTTTATGTATAAGAGTTGTCACGCAGAACTTCAGACTTGTAAACTGGGCACTGGCTTGCACCAAAACAGAAATTAAAAGCAGTGTTTTGGCAGAATACTCTCCCGTGAAAAGTACAGTAAGTACAAGAGCTGCTGCCTCTCACCATAAACAAAGGTGAGTGTCTGAATAGACTCTGTGTTATCTTAGAGATGGAAAAACTGCTATCAGGTATTTCCTTAGGTCAGATAAACCAGTGCTTGTTAAGGTCTGGGACCCATTGATCTATCTGTGTGGAAATGGACAATCCTTTATGACGACAAAATAGTTTTCTTAAACGAGCTTGCTAAGGAGGAACTGTGGCTGTCTTGCTCTGTCCTTCTCCTGTACATTTTACACTGCTCCAATTCTTTGCAACTGATTGCAGGCACATCCTCTCTCCTCCCCTTAAAAATAATTCCTCTTATTTCCCCTACCCCCTCCTTAAAATGAAACACACTTGAGGACTACTTTGTCCTTTAATTTCTTTCCGAAGAATGACGGGAACAGGAGATGGTGTTTAATCATCAAAGAAGTTGAAGCCAACAAACTGTTCATTAGTCTCTGGCAGTGGCAGCTTGGTTTTCACTAAGTCAGATGTTCCATTTTTCTCCCTCTTTCTGGAGCATCTTGGCTTTCCTAATGTTCTTTTGTGATCTTGGACAAGGAGACCATATGTCATTTGCTTATGTGGGGAAGGACTTTTATTTAGTCACTTCTCCAAAAGGAGCTGCTTTATCAAAGTCAGGGTGGAGGTGAAATGAGGGGGGAAGAAAGTCAAGTGGCACAGCTAGTGCTAGAGGCAAGTTGCAAATCCTCCTTTATCCCTCGTGCCCAAAGTCATGCAGCAGCCAAAGAGCAGCGTGTGCTCTCCCCTGCAGAGAATTTACTGCTTCCAGTACCTTACAAGTGCTTGGTGAAACACAACTTCCACTAGCAGCCTGGAATAATCACCTTTGTCTTCAAAGCCCCTCCAAGAGGTATCCGAGTCACCTGTTGTCCACAAAAATGGACTCGGAAGAGGAGAAATTCATGATGCCAGAAATACTGTATTCTGATCAAAGATCTGACCCTTTCACATACGTTGTTCCTTCCATTTCTAATCCTGGCTTCTGAGTCTAGTGTAGCTCCCAGTGAGCATGCACACTTCTGCCTCTGGACAAGTTTAATACTGGGGGCTCTGTAGGTCACAGCACAAAGGAAAATTATCTGACCCAACCTGCCAGTGATCCGTGTATCCCAGGAGCTGTGCTGAGGGTTTATGAAGCAGCCTGCCCAGGAGGGATGCTTCTGGTGACTTGCTATAGGAAGATGGAGCTTCTGCCTTGCAGCGGGAGGCTCTGCATCCTTGGGCTGTTCTTTCCTGTTAGTCCTTTCTTTTTATGACTTGGGCTGTATTTTCCACATTGATGCCTAGACCTTCCAAAACACTGTTGTGCTCCTGACTTCATGCTTTTGTAACAGCAAATTCCACAGGCTCTGTGGAAAATAATTTCCATTACCTTGCCTTCCGCCTGTTCTTGTGCAACAACCCATTGCAGAACGTCAGATACTGTCATCATACAGCTCTATTCTGTGTTTAACCCATGCGAGGTTTTCCCCTCCACCTTGCTGCTCCCTGCCTCTATCAGAGCCTTTATACTATTTTTGAGAGTGCTTGGAGTTATTTGTGTTCTGCTCAGTAACCCTTAAGTATCTAAAAGGAGTAAGACCCTGTAAGCATAGGGTTATGATTATTTACTGACCTAATGCAAGCACTACTGGGAATCAGAAAAGATTAACACTGATTTGTACTAATTTTAAAGGGATGTAAATGTAGTGAAGAGCTAAACTCACTACCACGAGGCTGCAGATGCCACAGTCTGAATGTTTTAGGAGATAACACAAACTCTCAGAAGAGAAACTGAGTATCTTCAATTTAGAAAGTACCAGCTCTGGCTCAGGGGATCCTTAAGCCTCAAATAACTGGAGAATTAAGTATCACAACAGAGACCCTGGTTTGCTTCTATTCCTCACTGCTATTCTCTTTACTGCTACTGAAGACAGAATACTAATGTAGGAAGACTTTTGCTCTGACACAGTACAACTGTGTTTCCAAAATCAGCACAGGCACACTTGTAAGAATACCACTTGGGACACATACCATGTGTGTGTTCTGCATGCTGACGTGAGACTGCACAGGAGAAGGGCAGCTTTTGCTGGGGAAAAGAGTGCTCCTTTTAATTTTGGACCCCCTCTCTCAGTACAGTGAGCAGACAGGGACAGGCGATGCTATCCTCCAAAGGAGCATCCTTGAGTCTGTGCACTCTAACAGAGTGCCTTAGGTGGCTTTCCAGTTAGAGACTGAAGCTGCTCTCTGCAGAATGCTGCCCTTCTTACTGATGTGCCTTAATTGGTCCTGCTCTACCCCTTGCTGCTCTTTGATCTGTAGAGAAGGAAGTTCAGATTCCCACCCTGAAGTACTGTGTCTCTTTGTGGTCTGGGCACATCCCTGCCCACTGCTCAATGTACGAGGCTGGCCCAAAAGCAACTGGTCACATGCCCACCGGGGTTGTGGTGGCTTCAGATAGCATGTGCTACCCCCAGGTTCTCCAGCTTTCTCCTGCCCTCTGGTTTGTCAGTGCTTCAGTGGCAACCAGCCTGTGCTCACAGCGCCAGGAGCGACCCACTCTCCTGTATTAGTCGTCTTTTCTGGACCCACGTGCCCTCTCACTGTCTCAGCCTCCTTAAACTTTGCCTTTCCCTGCACGAGAGGGTTTGTTCCCATCAGTCTGAGATCTGACATCCTTCTCCTGGGACACTTCTGCTCCAAGAGGCAGCTTTGGTCTCTCGTGACAGTGGACTCACTTCAGCTCCCAGACTGTGCAGAGCCAGCACAAGTAGGGAAGGGTCCAGGATGAGTCCAGGTTTGCTTTCTAAGGATAGGGGAGCATTGCACTCCCAAAGGGGCTCTATAAGATGAAGGGGGTCATATGGTAGATGCTAATAAAGGTGTTTGGAATATGAGCCAGCAGAAATTCATTCTTGAATTCATACTAACGATGCCAGCTTATTTCCCTTCTTGCTGTGCCCCAGCTGCTGTTCCCTTAGACTTATCTACCCTGTCCTCTGAGAAACTGGGGAATCCCTGTGCATGCTTGACTGAATGTTTTGCCTCTGGGGTTCTGCAGGAAATACTTTCCTCCATCCATGACCCTCTCGTGTCAACATTTCAGCCTTTCACTGTTCAGTCCTCTTACATCATCTTTGGTTTGGGGTGTCTGCTGAGTTTCAGGAAAGGCTGTAATTATCAGGCTCCTTCTCTTGCTTGGAGATGGATGCTCGCAACTCTATCATAGAATGGTTTGGGTTGGAANTCCTCAGAAGCTGGTAGGATGCACTGTCATTTCAGCATGTGAGGCCCCTAGGTAAGCTCCTCTTCTTCCTCCGGGGCTTTTGTGGCACTCTAAGTTCCTCTCTCTTTGCAAGGCACCAGTGCCTGCCAGCTCCAGGTGTTGCCCTCACCTTTGTTTTGTGTGCGTCACACGCAGCGAGGAGGAGGAGAGAAAAAGAGAGCAAAAGAGGGCGAAGCCTTTGCAAAAACCCGGGAGCGGGGGAGGCGAAGGGGGCTGGGGCTGATAGCTGGCAAGAAGCTGCTCAGCGGAGCAGAGCGAATGGAGGCATGTGGAGGGGAGGTCCCGCGGGGAGGGTTACGCTGAGCAGTTTTCCAGCAGGCTCAGGTGCCACCTTGGCTTCGTGAGGGGCTGAAGGACAGCTGTCGTGCCCAATGCGGTCCCGCAGGCAGCTGGGCCACGAGGTCTGGCCAGCAAGGCAGGGAGGGCAGCGCAGGGGTGCTGCGGTAAATAAAAAGACTGGAAGCAGGGTTGGAGATGCGCAGATCGTGAGCTACTGAGTACTGGACTTATGGGACAGACCAAGGGATCTGGCTACCACTGGGCTAGCAGAGATGGAAGAGAGACGAACAGCTTGTTTTGAAACACACAAACTCTTTTGGCATAAGATGCGTGTGCTTTGTAGGTCAGCAAGGCTCGGTAGGGCTTATCTGGGTCTGAAACAGGCTTTCCCCTCGCCAGCAATGTTGTTGACAGCGTTTCAGCTTCCCACAATGGATCAGGGTAGGTACATGCTGACATGGCCAGTTAAGCTGCAGTAGCAAAGCCCAGCTAGAGAAGGTTTGCAGGTATCTTTGGAAAACTTGCTTTCCCTGGGGGTGGAAAACAGAGGACCCGGTAGAGGCATGTGCATGCTGGTCATGCCCACCCTTCAGAAGCCCCCTTTCCCTGTCCCAGCCTGTGTTTTTTAAAACTGAAATCCAGGTTCACACTGAACGATTTCCAAAGGTCTTTGCAGTGCGATGCACACAGAGCTTCTGATGACGTACCTCCGTTTCTCCACACTTGCCTCTGTTCTCCCAGTAGCCACCAGTTGAAGAGGGGGGTTGCACAGGGTGGCCTGGCACACGCGTGCTCCCTCCAGCCTGGGTCCTGCCTTTCCTGCCCCGTGCAGGAGCTGTACCTGGCAGGGTGAGCTGGGAGCTCCCTGCACAGCTCCCCCATCCTGCCCGCAGCAGGGACTGGCCTTGGCCAGACTCTGTTCCTGCCTGAGCATTTTATGGCCCTCCAGAAAGACCCAGTGGAATCTGGAACAGGAAATTTGGAAGCATTTTTGTTGCTACTGGAGCTGCAGAGTGGAGCGGGTTGAGGCTGCTAGTTTAGAGACAAGCAGAAAGTCATATTGGCCTGCACCACCCGCTTGCCCCTCCAGCAGCAGCGGTGGAGAAAGCTGTTTACTGGGTACGTGTGACCCCTGGTTTCATGGGGCACAGATGTCAGGGAATTTCCGCTGTCTTGTCCCACAAAGTGCTTCAGTGGTGAGCTGGAAGGAAGAGCTGGAGGGGTGCATGGGCTCCAGGTTTGTTTGGTTTCGAAGCTCTTCACTGAGCCTGGTAAATGGGCCAACTTTCTATCTGCTAGTGATGCTGGGAAACCCAGCTTGTGGTATCTGTGGCATCAGTAGGTTTGTGAAACCAATGACAGATAAAACCCTACAACAAAGGGATTGCCGTTGAAGGCTTGGAGGAAAATCAGGCTCATTACTTCTGATTCCTGAACTTATGAACCACTGCATGCATTGGCTCCATCTGGCCATTCTGCTTCTGCAGAACGATGTCACCCTTGGTCATTATTTTATCCGCCTCTGAAAGGAAGGCTATGATTAAGAACTCATCAGCTCTGGAGCCTGGCCAGGTGGTGATGCCAGGGTGTCACGCAGGTGCTTCACAACTGCCTGACCGGACCTACTGCCCAAAAGGGGAAGAGAAGCTCACTGCTTTCTCTCCTGAGTACTGGTCCCTCTCACTTCCTGTAGTGGGCCATATTAAGGCTTGCTCCAGTCCCCTGTCCCAGACTGACCTCAGTGGTGTGGACACTTGTCCTGCTCTTTTCCTCCTGCCCAGAAATCCTGTGCACAGTTCAACAATGAGGTGGGGTAGGAAGAGCAGGAGAATGAGAAGTGGAGCAGGGACTAGATGAACCATGATTATCAAGTGCTCCAGACTTCCATGATACTGCCCAAAGAAATCTATTGTGAAAAAAGGTCCAGGAAGATTGGAGAACAGAACTCAGCCCAGGGCTGGGCTGGCTGTTCTTCCCCAGAAAGGTCTCTGCACCTCAAGAACATCATCAGCATGATGGCTAGGGTGTCAGCTTCTATTTCTGCACCCTTCTTTGTTCCCATCAGTCCTGGAAATACAGAAGGTGCGTTTAGTAGGTGTATCTCTTGGGTGCTAACGACTGTTCACTTTGTAAGCAGCTTGCCCTTTTTGACTTACGGAGGTGAGTGCCACCTCTCCTCTGCTGCTGCCTGAAGGCTGGCAGGAGCCTGCAATGAGAGCGGGGTGGCCTGGTTAGGGGTGAGGGGGTGCAGGGCTCTGTCAAGGGTTAGGAAAATGCAGGTCAGTGAAGCAGCTTGTCGAGATGTGCGGGTGGAGTTCTCAAAGGGGAAGAATGGAAATGATTTTCCCACATCATTTAACAGAGTTTCCCACAGGCAGGGGAAGAGTCCGTTAGCAAGGAGGGTAAGAGGCTCTGGGAACTCTGGCGCTCTGCTCCTCTCTGCTTTCGCTGCAATGCAGATCCAAACACCCTGGGAGGGGTACGGAGGAGAACATTTTCCTTTGCAAGGTCTTGACCAAAATGAAAATGTCTGTGCCCCTGAGAGATGGACTGTGAGCCTTCTGAGGCAGGAGTTTAGCAGTCCTTTAAAAAGCAAAGCAAAACAGTTTCTTGGCCAGAAAGCTGTCAGTGTGGTTTTGTTCTTTTCAATATAACACAGAAAGTGACAGATATAGCTTTTGTATCCAGTCTACACCACAGATTTACTCTGTGACCTTTCGGATACGCACGTGGGTCTAGGTTTCTGAATCATAGTTGGATACCCAAAAGCTGGCATACCCATAATGTGGGATTATTTGAGCTTGTTTTCAGAGGTGCTAATTGAACCTGGCTTCAAGAGAAGTCAGTGGGAGAAGACAGGCAGGCAGGAGGCCTCTCTGCGCAGCCCAGATGTTGGTGCATGAGCAAGGTCCTCACCAGCCCCTTGCAGAGAGCTGGAATTTGCAGAGCAGAAAGGCCCATCCTGCGAACCTGTGGTCAGGAGGATTCCAGTGGCACTGTAGGCACCTGCTTGGGAAGAGACGACGTGTCTCGGCCCCCACCTGTTCTAGGTCACTTGCATGCATTTGCAAAAATGCTTTTGATTTAAGGACTCGTGAAAAATCACTGAATTCTGTAAGGCCACGCTCAGTAAGACTTGTGCCTGCTTCCTAATCAACATCCTGCTCTTTTAATGCTAGCTGGTTTACCCTCAAAAATGTTGGCTCCTAGCCTATTTAAGACCTATTGTGAGAATGTTTTCTGTCATTGGTGTGTACAAGACCCCTTCCTGTACTGCTCATTTATGTGAGAAGGAATAATTGTTCTTCTAGTATGGTGCCACAATACTGTGTCTCTGAACAGGCTGATTCGGGGCCTCTGGATCTCCCCTGGATGTGCTGTTACTGCCCAGCAGCCCATATGGTTTCGGCAGAGCTACAGCTGTGGGCCACCAAACAGCTCTCCCTGCCCTCTATAAAATTCTTGTCTTAGCAGCAGTTTTACGTGCCAACTTTTTACTATTGAGCAGGAGAGGAGCAGGAGATGCGAATGGCATTGTGCTAGCTGGGGATGGTTAAGGCACTGCCCCTTTACCAGTGGATCATGCTCCGCTGGTGACAGATTTCCTCCACATATGTCCCTTCCTGAGAAATCGCAATGAACTCCCAACTTAGCTCATATAACAAGGCAAGTGCTAATAGCTTGTCACGGCTGGCCTGGGTTGACTTTGAAACCTTGGCCTCGAGGTGAGATTCTCCACATGCCCTTGGGAATCTCCTGAGTTTTTGCTCAAAATAAAATTGGCTTTTACCAACTGCATGGTAACAAGCAATAGCTGAACGTGACAGCATTGTGTCCAGACACCTTTCCATGACTTAGTTGAGAGATCAGTCCTTCAAGTCTTTGGCACAGTTGGTTGACATCCTTTAGTGCCATCGTAGTCCTAACTAATACTCGTTTTGCAGCCAAACTCTCAGCAGAACGGGACAAGGTGAGTGGGATGAAATTTGGTTTGATCGGAGTCCTGTAATGTTGGTTTTTCCCCTGCAAAGCTCAGGCTGTTTCCATTTTCCCAGCACAAAGCACAGTCCACCCAACTGGTGGAGGTGTGGACACAAACTTTTGGGTATCAAGGAATTTGGAGACCCACCAAAGGTGTCAGCAGTGAAGGGACTGAGTTACATCCCCACCCTGGAGCCAGGCTGATGTTTGCATGTTTCTCTTCCAGGACTACACCATCACCATGTATTTCCAGCAGAGCTGGAGGGACAAACGCCTGGCGTATAACGACCTTCCTCTCAACTTGACCCTGGACAACCGGGTGGCTGACCAGTTGTGGCTGCCTGACACCTATTTCCTGAATGACAAGAAGTCTTTTCTGCATGGGGTGACGGTGAAGAATCGCATG
The DNA here is from genome assembly GCA_013400135.1 of Rhinoptilus africanus. Lineage (NCBI taxonomy): Eukaryota > Metazoa > Chordata > Aves > Charadriiformes > Glareolidae > Rhinoptilus > Rhinoptilus africanus. Next base: position 362,993 of record VXBO01005584.1, read on the forward strand.
ATTCGGCTCCACCCTGATGGGACTGTCCTGTATGGCCTGAGGTATGTCTAAGGGGAATCTTTGTCCGCTGTGATTGAGAATGACATCTCATCATCTAAACTTCCTCCATTTCCAAAGACATTCCAGCACGGCAAGGACCTAAAAGCCCAAAAGACACTCCAGTGTTGCACAGTTTGAAGTATCTGTTCTTTTCCCAAGCTGGAAATGGTTGTTTCTTTCAGGCCTCCAAAGTTTCCTGTGCTGCTACAGGCAAATGCTGGAGAAGGGAATAGTCTGCTCTGAGATTTTCAGGTCACTGTCACTCACGTTGCATAACGCTTTCATTTGAAACCCTCATTTTCAGTTGCTTATAATTTTCCGCAAGTTTGGCCTATGGAGATGAGACTTTGTTACTCTTGTATCTAAGGCTGAATTTCTGCAGAATTTGAGTCAAATCACTTCAGTCATTTTTGAGTATGAGATAGGAGACATGGTTTTGTACAGTTAAAAAAAAAAAAAAAAAGGTCTCTTTACCAGAGCAATTCTGAAGATTGAGGCTTGAAAGTTGATACCTAGTAGGGGAACGGTCCTCAGTGAGGCTGCTTTTTGTGGTGTCTGGAATAAATTAACGCAGGCAAGTGCACAGCCTTTGAAAGTGCTGTGCTTGTCGGTTGGCCTTACCGTATTATCTGGATAAGTGGAGGTGCCAAGGTAGGTAAGAAAGTTAAATGGAGAGGGCAGAGGGCTAAAAGAGGAGTTTGCAGCTATAGGTAAGAGTGCAGGCTTTGGGTGCGGTAGCTGAAATCTAGGCAATGATTTTTCCAAACCCCTTATTTGTCTGCTTTCAGCTTTTCTCCTAGTTTTTTTTTTTTTTTCCCCTTTTTGACTACCAAAATTCACAGCTGGCTTTTTAGACCTGCCTCCACATTCACAAGTGATTGTGATAGCAGCTCTGGGCTTACGTCCCAGTGCAGCAAAGGGGGAGGAAGGACCTTTCTCCTTCAAAGAGGGTACACCCACCCTTCCCATTTACAGTATCAGCTCCTCTGCTGCTTCGTGTTTTGTAGCAAGGTCTGACCTTTTATGATTTTTTTTTTTCCCTTCTCTTTAAGTAGCAGGGCTGTTTTGGGCAGGGTAGGACGGGCTGTAGGCATAGCAAAGTAGAAGGCTGCCCAGGGGATCATCCTGCCAGGGCAGCAAGGTGGCTGTGCCCTGTGCTTTCCCGATGGCAGAGCCCTGGGAAGCCAAGAGAGCAGCAGTCACTGCTGGTGCTGCGGGACAGGCTGTGTGTACGTGGGGTGAGGTGTGTATACTTTTTCCTTCCAATTAGTGGATGTCTTTTGCTCCAGGCCCAGAGACAGCAAAATGTGCAACAAGCCCAACTGTGTGGCTCTGTCCCTCTCCCTTCCCAGGACAGGTACATCCATCTCTCTACCTTGGGCTGGTGATGTTTTTTGGCTGACATTGCCAGGGACCCCTGAGCCAGCTTTACTGGCCCACCGGAAAGATTGCAGCCTTCCCATGGCTGACTACCCCAAATTTCCTCAGTGTGTTAAAAGAAGAGTGAAAGCTGGGCAAGAAGATGTTTTGACTTGGGGTAGGTAGGAGCATAAGTTCAGCCTGTTGGGTGGGAGGGGGCAAAGAATGCTGTTAAGCTCAGGCTGCTCTCTGCTGCTGGGCCAGCTCACCTGAGCCTCCCCCAGGCTGGTGGGAAGGCTTTGCACACACCTGCACAGCAAAAGCAGCGGTATTTTTATCAGCTGTCATTTAGTCAAATCATGAGCAATGTGAACCCTGCAGTGGAAGTCCTTGGAGGGTTTGTGCTCAGGCTGGGACACCACACAGGCACCTCCTGCCCTGTCCCCTTCCCTTCCCCTCCCGCGGGGCCCAGCAGCGCAGGGATGGGAGCTCGGCTCCCTCGCCTGACCTGTGTAAACGAGTGAGATGAGGAAAACTGCATGTGGGACAAAAGAAAGGAGATGACAGCTGTTTGCCCCTCTTATTTCCAGGGCCATAGTAAGAGCTGCCTGTGTTGTTTTATCTTCTGGCTGGTTTTCCTGGAAGCTGCTCTCTTGTCTCTGGAGAAAATGGCAGTTGCAAAAAACCAAAGCACTGAGCAACTGCAGGTCCTGTTCCCAAATGGTACCTCAGGTCATCAGGGATGGCTTTTAAAGCATCTTTTTTAAAGCCACACTGAAAGCACTGGGGTTTTGGGGGACAAGCCAGGTGCCCTGCATGCTTGAAGTTCCTCTAGCTTTATTCATAGTGGTACGGGCAATATTTTCTTTAAGTCTGCTTTCTGTACTGACTCCTGCACCTGCGATTTTGCTGACAACAGAAGCGCTAAGTGCAGTCTTGCAGGTGCAAATAACTGTGATCCTATTCAAAAACACTCAGCCACGTGCACAGCAGGTGTAAGCAGGTACGAAAACAGCCATTGAATACTCACCTGTGCTCCCTTTATCTCCGGAAAAATGCACCCACGCTTGTCCTGCAAACAGGAAGAAAAGTGCAGGTCCCCCTGTGTTTTCAAGCCTGGTCTTGTCTTTTCCTGCATTTTTTCAGAAGGATTCATAAAATGGAGTTGCCCTAAAGGAAGGAGGCCAAAAGAAGCAATTTCTGTATCTTTTCCTTTGTTTGCCTGTTTGTTTTTCCCCGAGCGAGGTACCACAGCTCTTCCTCTTCTCCTGCTACCTTCTCTCCAGTCACTTCCCCCTCCTTTGAGCTGATCCTGTAGCAAAGTGACTCAATCATGCTATTTGTGGCACAACAGTCATTTTTCTTTCCAGCAGTCTCTGATGTCAGAGACCAGGGAGGATGACATCCTGGCAGGCCCCTGCCTTCAGCAATGTTCAAGGGACTGGCAGGATCAGACCCAAGCGCTGGATCAGACCCCAACGGTCCAAGTTAGCTCACACGGGATTCGATGGGTGTTTTGTTTCTGACTTCAGTGAGAACAAGATCAGGCTTCAGATAACTTGTTTTCATGAGTAAATGAAGCCCTTTTTTCCTCCGCTCCACTCTATTGTGAAAGTTGTGTATCAGAAAAGCATATGCTTGGTTTTGGTAGAATTAGCAAATTAGTGGATGAAGGCAGGGTAGCAGATGTAATATAGCTACGTCTTAGGAAAGCATTCGATACAAAAGCTTACTCCAAAATTAATTCACACTGGGCTCGGATTAAAAGCTGGTTGCCAGGGCTCCAACAAAAGGAATGCATAAACAGCAGCGGGCTGTGCTGGGGGGGTGATGCTGGGCTGCTGTGGGGCTGGAGTGGGCACTGGTGCTCCCTACCCCCTTCCCCAACGCCTTCACCCTGGATCCCAGATCCAGTAAAAATCCCTGGAGCCCAGATCCAGCCCGGAGGGCACTCTTATCTCCGCAAACACTGCGGTGGGAAGACACAAACGGGCAGAGCTGGCAGGGATTTCAGGCGGTGTAACTGAACGTGATGGTGCCTGAGCTGGCCAGGCACCCTCCAAACACCTTGCAGGAATTAAAAGTGGCTGTGAAGCATAGGAGAGCTGGTCACCTGTGGCACGCAGCGGGAAAGTGCTTAAAATGATGTGGAAATCCTGCAATATGAAGGGAGGATTAAAGGAGCTACCCTCAAAGACAAAGCAATCGGCTATGGGGTAGTGGAGGGAGAAGGAAAAAGTAGTGAGGAAGAACTGGATAGCACCGGCTGAATTCAATATATTTTTCCTCCTAATGGCTTTTTGTCAGAAATTGCATTGGTTTCATCAAATTTTAAACAAAAAATTAGGGAGAAATTTTTCACTTAAGAAAAAGCATTTCAGAGAATGTTGATGTTTCACTCCTAATTTTACGTGGAGAATTTTTCACTCATGTCAATATTTCCCTCACTATTTCAAGCTGCTTTATTACCACTATTGATATTTGAGAGGAATGTAGAGAATCATCAGGGCTTTCTCTGTACCTCCAGAGACTGTCTAGTCCACCCCTGCCGCAATATTCAATAAGCTTTAAATTATCACACATACACGCTATACATTATGGTCTGAGATTTTTATTTCCTTTTCTAGACCGTGTAGCATCCATTTGGTAGTGAAACGAGTCGACACTTGACAAATGCTGATGTCACCGGTATTTTCCTATCTGTTTTCAGAGTCCTAAAAATAGAAACAACTGTAACAATGCTGAAATTCTCATATGGTAATTCGAAATCATATTTGAAACCAGCTTTAAAACAGCCGTCAGGGGAATGTGGAAGCTATTTGATTTCATTCTAATCAGGGACAAAAGTGGATACCAGCAAACCAGGTGCTTTGAGGAGCCCAGGCTGCATCCCTGAGCTTGCAGGGGGAGCGGGCGGGCTGGGATGCTGGGATGAAGCAGGCGCGAAGCCGGGTGGACAGCAAGCGAGATGCAGTGCCGGGCTGGCGAGGAGCCCAGGCGATGTAAACTGAGCAACCAAAAAACTGCAGAGGAATTTGATGATGGAGACTAAATCCTGTGCAGAGAGACTGAGGGATCTCCTCCTGCGAAGGTGGTAGTGGTGGTGGGGAGCATGTTTCATGGTTTTGGGTTTTTTTTTTTAATTCCTGTCCATAATAGTCACTGCAATGAGGTGTGATTTAGAGATGAGGCAGTTTGGATGCATGCAAAAGTGCCAAGGCATAGAGGGACACCTCTCCTGGGGTGCTCTCCTGGGGAAACAGACCCCTGCTATCCTCATTAGTGTAAATACCTCTTCAGTGCTTAAAGCGAGGGGGAGAGAACTGCCATACTTCAAACTCAAAATTTGCAGTTTTACACTGAGATAAGCTGGGCATATCTGCTTTGGCAGCCCTTAGTTTCTGCTTTTCACGGGGGTAAGTTCCATCAGTCACCCGCTCCCTGCACGGTAGTGGCTCCTGGGGGACGTCAGCCCTCGCATTGCAGCAAGCTACTGCTGGCCTGCTTGCGGACCAGACCTTGTTCCCGGGCAAGGCAGCAGCTAGAACACCACTTCTGAGCTCACCTTACACAGGGAAGCAGCGCAGGTTAATAGATGTGTGTCAAGAATCCCACCCGCTCGCTCATCCACCCCCAGGTACGCTGTCAGACCCCTCCATGCCGCCCTGCTCCGCGATGTCTCCAGGGCTGCCCTGCTCCTCCTCACGGCTCTGCTGGAGCTCAGCTTGGGGACTTCATGGCTCCCATCTCCAACCTGCCTCTTGATCAGGACCCAGCCCTCTCTGTATTACACTCCCCAGGGCCCAGCCTGGGGTTATTGGGTTTTCCAGCTGGTAGAAAGGTTTCTCCTGCTCCTGTCTCACTTGAAGCCTGCTGTTTGCAGCCATGTCCTTGTTCTCTCCATGGATGCTATTTGGTCTTCAGCAGAGAAGCTGGCCTGATGGGTTAAGACTGAGGAGCTTTTTCTGTACTGAGACCCCTGAGCAATTTTCTTCTCCCATCTTCCAGAAGGGAAGAAATCCACTATTCGTGCTTCCTCCTCCCTCCCTGAGAGAGGTTTTCTCTGGAAATGTGAGAGATGATTCAGGCTCTACCCTGTCTCCAGTAGCTCTGCCTGCTCCCTCCGCAGATTAGGCAAAGGCAACAGAAATCTCTCCTTTGGCAGCCTGGGTGCAAAGAGTCCACCCAGCCCCTTGGAGTTAGTCCTGCAGCCTTGTACTGCTCCCAGCACGGAGCTCTGCCTGGGGGCAGCTCCTTAGCACAAGGATGTGAGGGTGGGAGAAGACTTCCTTAGGTGGGCAAGGGGAAATGAGAATTTAATTAGCTTCCCGGTTGAGGACAGATCACCTTCTGCGTTTTTGCCTCCTAAGGTCAGGATGGGGGACTTAGCTGGAAACACTGGAAGGAAATTCAATAATGTTGAATTTCAGAATAATCTTAGAAGCTGTGGAAGAAATTGGAGCTCATCAAAACAGGATAAAGCAGCAAGCCAGAGCTGTTTCTCCATCCTTAATGTTGGAAGAACAGAGTCAAGCACCATCAGGGATGGAATTGCTGCCTGTGCTACACTGCTTATAAGTCTGACCTGTTTGTTAGCAAAAATAGTGGTCAAAGAGTATCCACAAACAGCTGATTCCACCTGTCTCCTCACAGATCACCGAACATTTTGCATGCCTTGAACCCCCTGCTCATCCTGGTAGCATCTCTTAGTCTTCCTACTTATCCTATCCTATCCCAGCCACCAGTCTGAGCCCATCCCTGGACCCTCTCTATTCTTCGCCAAGTCCCACAGGTTTACATCATGGATTACTGTTTTATTAATTCAACCTCACCCCAGCCTGACACTGTTAAAGGAAGAGACCTCCTGCTCTGTTCAGTGCAGGTCACTGTTGTCTGAAGCAACCGTAAACAAAAGAACTTCTTTTTAAACATGTTCCACTTGGGTCTCTCTTGTCCCCTTATCCAGTTGACAACTTGCCAGACGCACAGCGCATTTGGAATACAATAAAGAGGCAGAAAAGCAAAACCTTGCCGCCAAGGCAACTCTGCTTTGTACTCTCTCAGGGTGGAAAAACAGTAGATTTAGATGACTGGTACCCTGAGTGCTAGTTTAGAAGAGTTTTTTTTTTTTTCTCCCCCATCTGAGTGCAGTGCACACTGTTATTTATCAAAGGATGCCTATGCAAGCACAGATGCTTTTGGAAACAGAGTGACCTTAGTAGGATTGTGCCAAGGCTTATAGAGTCAGTTTTGGGCAAACAGACACAAGGGGACAATATTCCATATCCTTCCTTGCTCTTGGTTTTAACATGACCTCCAGGAGTTTGCAAAGATCAGACTGTGTTACAAGAATGGCAAAATTCACCACGGGTTTATAAATCCCTCCAGGCCTTTCGAAGTTTGTGCTTACTGCCAGGCAGAAGGTGACATTTGCCAGCATGTTTTTATGACTGACTTTGAGAATGTACGGAGTAAAAATTCAATTTTGGGTTTTTTTTCCATGTTCAGCAAAACAGCAATTTTGCCTCTGTCTCCCTCTGTTTAGGAGACTCCCTTATGAGTCCAACATGCCCCATGGGGAGAGCCTGCACAAGTCCTGCAAAACCCAAGCTCCTTCCATCCATTCTCCCTATGGCTGCAAACCATTGTGAGCTTTGGGAGTCTGTATCCCGGGGGGACAGGAGCATCCTCAGCTTCTCAGGAGATCTGAAATCCGAAAAGTTGCAACCAACAACTTAAAAAAATGTTTATCTTTTTCTGTGAGAGTCTTTGTGTTAGTCCCTGCATAATGACACTTAATCCATACCTGCAAAACAGAGTAAGTACCTGAACAGCTGGCTCTGTCTCCCCTTGAATTAGGGAGGCAATGGTGGGAGTATTTGTGTTACACTCCTCCTCGTCTCATCCATACTGAATTTTAGGCAGCATCATTTTCAAGGCAAAGGTATCAGGGAACTTTCCTGGGCACTGGATATGAGCAGCCCACATAGTTAATTTTTTTCCTGGGTTTGGTCTGTGTCCATGAACAGTCTCTTGAGCATTTCCCAGTAAGAGCACAGCCAAGGCTGGTGACCATTATCGATAGGCATTTTACGTGCAGCCAGACCCTTTTTCTGCAGGGTAAGAATTTAAGTGTGGACGAAGGCTGTTCTGTACCAATTGACACTGGCCCCAGAAACCAGCAGCAGGCATGTTTAGTTTGCTGGTATAGTCACAATTGTGATGCAGGCAGGGCAGTAGTTTATTCTGTAAGGATGTGTTTAAGGAGAAAGGACTTGCTTTAGGAACCCCTCAAAGGTAATAGTCTTCCCCTCTTTCCCACCCAGTCCTCCTTAGAGAGTCTGGACCTGCTCCTTTTGAAATCAAATGGTATTCTGGGGAATCTTTTGCCCCTCCCACTTGTAGCTGGTCAGTTGGGTTCTCCTAATGCACTGGAGATGATCCAGAGGATGAACGGGTGGTTGAGAGCTGAAATTTGGTAGAAAGCGGTCTGACCAGGGCGGGAGCTGAAAGGGCAGCTACCGTGGAGGAGGCCAGCAACGGGATAAGGAGGCGATGGAAAGAAGACCCTCCACCACAGCAGGTTTTAATAGCAGGTGGGAGCTCTACGCTGCTCTGTGGCTGTGAACTTATACAATCATTCCAAACAAGACAGAAGCCATTAATAAGTAAACAGCGATGAGGAGGATCAGAGAGGGAATGAAATGGCTGGTAGTGTTCGTGTCAGAGGACTGAAATGTTTGTGGAGGACTGACTGCTTGCAGAACCTTGAGCGTGCCCGTTTGAGCCGCAGCCGTGGCGGGACAGTCCTCTGCTGCCGCCGGGGTCAGCCGGCGGAGGGACAGCCGGGGGAGGTTCTGTGCCAGCATCTGCTTTGTCAGTGCAAGCTTCAGGTGGTCAGAGCTTTCCTCGTCCTAACGAACAGACCTAGCACTCACCCTGTGTGACTTAAAGCTGTGTGGCTGCTTTTCTAGAGATGGTCTTTACCTTTCCTGGGATTGAAGGATGCTCCAGAGTGAGGTATCCGTGCTACTTTGGCTTCTGCTTGGATCCACTAGGTGCTGGCAGAGAAGGGGGATCTCCATCAGCCCACAGCCTGCCAGAGTTGCTCGACATCTCATGAATGCATGGCCCTTTTTTCCTTTTTTTTTCTTTTTATTTTTTTGGGGATGTAGTTTCTCCACAGCCCTGTCTCCGCCCAGACGAACTGTGTCCGCCTGCCAGCTGTGCAGTGGAGTGGCAGGGCAGTGAGGACTTGGCTGCTTGATAGCACAACTGCCTACGGACCTCAGGAGAAACAATTTAGGGCAAGGGCATGAATGTGTTTTCTGAGGCGCAGGGGGTGTAAAGGTTGTGACATGTGAAGGGGGCTGTCCCGGAGACCCACAGAGTGGGCAGAGGTTGAGGGAGGAAAGGGGAATGTGAGCTGGAGATGGAGGGGGGCGGTGGTGGCCGGGCTCGGCGGCTGGAGGAAGCAGGACCGCTTCATTGAGCGCATCATGCAGAGCGCAGGCAAGCCTCTCTCCTCCGATGGGCAGCGTCTCTGTGAATCGCCGTCAAAGCAGATGAAAATTCACACCACACAAATTTTTGAATTTAAAAGGGGGGAAGGAGGTGGGTAGAGAAGTGGGAGAGGAGGAGGGGGAGGGAGAAGATGCAGCCTGGCCAGGTGCCAGCGCCTCTTGCTAATGCCACGGGGAAGGTGGCATCTTTCCCCGGCGTTCCCTGCGGCCCCCGCAAATTAAATACCTTTTCACTTTGGTCGTGTCTCCTGGAGGCAGTGTGCTGTGTCTAGAGCTGTTTACAGAGGAATGGTTTGTTCTCTGTCTCCTCATCTCCTTTCTCACAGAGTGAGTACCCATTCCTCTTCTGCTTTCTGTATTTTAACCTCTTGTTTCTTCTCCAGCATTCCTTCCCTAAATTGCTTCACCCCTTGCTTCCCCTGATCCCTCTCCTCTCTTCCCTTACCCCGGTGGCCTTCTGTCCTGCCCTATCTTCTCTCCTGTCTCTCATCCTCACTCCTGCCTCCCCCATCACTGTACTTGCCGTCATCGCTCTTTGATCCACCCCTCATTTTTCCACTTCTTACTTTCCTTCCACCATTATTGCCTATTAACCCTGTTAAGACACCCAGGAGCTCCCCAGAACCAATTCCCCCCATCTATCTCTCCATACGGTCCTCCCTATACTGTCTTCTATATGCCAAACAAACGCATCCCTTCACACAACAGCTCAGAGCGTATCAAGGCAATACATTTATATCCATCAAAGCATGAGGCAGAGGTCAGTCCTGGGGGCTCCTGGACCAGACATGGCATGTGCTGTGACCCCACAAGGTTGTTGGGGTGCCTGAGTTTTGCTCCCGCTCCCCTTTGGCCGCGAGAGGTGAGCGGAGCCTCTCATCCCTTTCTGAGTCCCACCTGCCCATAGCACACAGCCACCAAAGGAGCTAGAGAAATCTCTTGTTGGCCTCTCTAGGAGCCAAGTGAATGCTGAGTCAGTCACAGAGGCCACAGGTGAACGTTTCACCAACAGTGGGAGGTGCTGTGTAAAGCAGTGACCGGGTTGCGATGCTGTGGGTCACCCATGGACTTCAGGCAGGGTATGGCAAAGGGAAGCTGGTGCCCAGGATGCTTTTTGAGATCTGAAGTCTAAAAAATTAAATACCTCTTTCTTCTCTGGGCTACCAGTTGCTTTATCCCATGTAGGGATGATTTATCAGGGTTCAGGAAGCCCAGAGGCAGGACCTGAGCTGAACCTGGCGCCCCGGGCCAGCTGCCCCTCGCATCTTGTCGTGCTGCAGGAGCCCCACATCCAGGTGGTCCGGGGTGCTGGTGTCCCTGGGCTTCCAGGAGCATCTCACCATGGGTACAGCACCGCAGCTGAAATGCTCCAGAGGAGCAGATGGCTACAGCCCAGGAGAGATGCCTGCGGCTGTGCTACCTCTGCTCTGAAAGCAGAACAAAACCTTCACCCTACATGGTCCCAGTTCTCACCTGCCTGAGCAGCGTTACATGGGCAGATCACCAGGAGTTTGAGACCTGCAGCCAACTGGGTTACCTCTGGAGGATGCTGAATTATACAGTGTGGATACACCTGCCCTTTAATTGGAAGGAAAGAGAAATTATCTGGCTTTTGTGGACAGATGCCCTCTTAATCTTGTTTTTCTCCTTTCTGTCCTACCTGTCCTAAGGTTCTCTTCTTTTTGAATCAACAGGGCTAAATTCTGGCCTGATGTAAATCTCTGCTGCTATAAATTGGTGTGATCTTGCAAAAATCACTGGGGTGGCTCTGGATTTATGCTGGCTGTTAGTGTGAGCAGGATTTGGCGCATGGAGCGTGGTAGCCATAGCTCACTGTGTCGTGCTCTGCATTCCCAACCAGCACTGCAGGTGATAAGCAAATCGAGGCAAGAAGGTCCCTCTTGAACCAGAAAAGGCTTCCCCTGGCTGTCCTTTGTGTGGCCAAGTTAGCCAGCCCGGCTGCGATTTTGGGATGGACACTATGGAAAGGTTTTAGCCCACAGGGTCCCGCAAATGGGGTGGAAAATTTTCATTTAATACATTTTTGCATCTCACACTTTAGGGAAAACAGGAAAACGCGTTTGTAACTGCTATTTCCCACGGGTGCAGTATAATATATACAGTATATGCCATGTGCGGCACAGGGGGATGAGTCATACCCGTTCGTGACTCTTTCGTCTCAGCGCCTGGCGAGGATGGACTCTGCTCCTGCCACTCTGGGCTTTCCTGGCAAGGGGCAGCTCCCCCCAAGGTGTGCTTGGGATCTGCTCCTCCACCATGGCCTCCTGTGCCCAGTTACCCTGGAGTGGGGCGGGAGAGACGTTGCGTTTCCAGCAGCCCTCCTAGAGATGCCAAACCGGGAGGCTGTAAAAGCAATACGCGCAAGCCCAGAGCCACGGTGATAATTTTTAAGCGGCTCCTGTCCTGTTATCCTTCACCCCCCCGTTCCGAGCTTTCTCCTCCACCCTAACCGCATTACAGATAAAAGGGTTAAGAGCTCACTTGGGCCCCCTGCTCCGAGAGAGGGCAGTTGCAATGTTGTATCTAGACCCAGTGAGGATATATATAAATTCCCTCCGTCTCTTCGTGTCTATTTATAGCACGGCAGGCAGTGGCAAAGGCTCTCCTCAAGGCTTCATCTCCTACAAACAGTCTTCACAGACAGCAGAGAGATAAATTTAGCACACGAGATTTCTTAAAGAGCCAGCCGCTCTGCGGGGCCGCTCGCCTGCCCTGCTGCAGCCCCTGCCCCGATCCCCCCACCGCGGCCGGCCTCCCCCGC
>VXBO01005584.1:376739-392522 GCA_013400135.1 Rhinoptilus africanus
CCCCGAGCCTGTAGCGCTGCTGGGGGTTGGTGTGACCCAAGTGCAGGACGTGGCACTTGCCCTTGTTGAACCTCATGCCATTGCCCTCAGCCCATCGATCCAGCCTGTCCAGATCCCTCTGCAGAGCCAACCTACCCTCCAGCAGATCAACACTCCCGCCTGGTTTAGTGTCATCTGCGAACTGACTGAGGGTGCATTCGATCCCCTCGTCCAGATCATTGATAAAGATAATCAGTTCAGTCCCTCCCCACCTGGATCTTGCCCTGACTCCTATAGAAAGCCTCCTCCGACCATGCTGGCGGAGGAGGTCCGGCTCTCCCTCATAAAAATGCACCGCAGTATCCCCACAGGAGCGGTCCAGAGCAGCAGATCTCACAGTAATGATGATGCAGCTTCAGTGGTGATTATCAGAGAATTGCTTTTTTCATAAAAGAGATCCCACAGCATCCATCGTTAGAAGGCGCCGTGCCACCTTACCAGCCCTGCCTGCGCCCGGGAGCCCCCGTCCCCCTCGCCCCTCGGGTTGCTCGGGATGCGCAGCCATCGCAGCACTTGGCGTGGCGGGTAATAGGATGTAAATTAGGTCCTGCTGGAGGCACTAATGGCATGTCATTTCTGGCACTCCTTAGCATTTTGAGAATAGTTTACAGTACGACCAAGAAAACAGAAGGCAGAGAATTACCCACAGTTCCCCATGTTGTGATTTTGTTCTTAATGGGACATGTCAAGCCAATTTGTTAGTCGAAGCTATGTTTCCTTATGATATTTCTAAGATCCACGCAGAGATGAAGAGATTCAGTCATTTACTTCCTCAGAGCTTTTGTTTTTTACACACTTGCACACTGGAAATCTGCAGGGCTCCATTTTGTTTGCTTCCAAGTCCACACAACTCTGAAATAACAGTCCTTTTACGGCTGGCTTAAAAAACCAAATTATATATTAAAAAATACAGAAACAAACCCACCAAAATATCCCTTTTGTGGTGCAGGGGTTCCGGGTTTGTAAAGCAGCAGCAGGCAGCTGGGTCTCCTTCTCCACAGCATCTTGGGGCACTTACCTGCAGGAGATAAGCCAGGGCTGGTGCTGCCTGTTGATCCCATCCCTCCATCCCCAAAACATCCCCCTCCACATGTACCCCTGCCTACCTGTGTGCCAGGATTCAACAACAACCTGATGAGGCAGGCAGCAAACGGGCTGTTAATCTGACGTTTTAAGACGTCGTATCAATACTTTATGATATTTCGGGTTGAAATGACTTGTCTTTGTGAAAGTTCTTTTACTTTTTAGAAGTAAAATGGAAATTTGGTTTTCTTTTTAAAGCTAGAAATCAAAGCGAAGCATTTATTTTTAGAGAGAAAAACCTTTCCCTTTAGAATAATTTTAAAAAATGGCTTCCTGAAAAACATGTTTGATTTCATATTGCATAATGCCATAATAAAAAAAAAAAGTACAAAAAATTGTTTCCCAATACCAGTAGGTCATAGAATAAATGGAATAGAGCTAGTTAACTGCGAGATTTCCTAAAATTAGTTACTGTAATTTGACATTTTCATTGCTGATCAGGAAGTAAATTTGAAGTCACTGCTGTTAAATTTGTGGATGATGAAGATAGCAGCCTGCGTGGCTCGCTTGCTGCACATTTGAATACCTCCCTATTTGAATACATCCAGAATGCATTTGAATACAGCTAAATGCGGAGGTCTGTGCCTGGCTGCGGGAGAGCGGGCCAGGCTGCCAGAGCGAGGGACCAGTACCTGCACGGGTATGGACCGGGGGGAAAGGATGAAGGGCTGGCAGCCCCGAGCATCGCTGCTGGAGGTTTCGTAGCGGGGCTGGAGTGAGCCTTGCTTATATAAACCAGGGGAGCCGTGAGTCAGAGCAGGGAATCGATTGGCCTCTGAATATGTCGCCAGTGAGACAGGGAAAAGGGGCTCTGTCTATATTTGGTTGCCAAAATTTAGGAAGGAAGTTGAGAAAGCAGAAGAGGTTGAGAAAAGACACTAAAAAGTGGTTCAAGGGCTAGGGCAGATGTTTTGCAGTGAGAAACCTGAATAGCTCCATCTGGTTTGTTTACTGCAAAGGAGGTGGGGAGGTGACTTGTTTACAGGCTGGGTGCACCTCTGCAGAGGGGGAGCGCTGGGTGGAAAGGGCTTGGTAACCTCCTGGAAAAATTCAGAGTAACCACCAGAGTCTCAAAGCTTGAGCCAGATGAATTGAAATGTAAAATCGCGCACAATGTTTTTTTGCTGCGAGACTGTTGGAGCCACTGGAATCAACAACCGGGAGGAGCGGGGGGCTTGGCTATTTCTTGCTGCTTTCCACACTTGGTCTCGGTGTTCTGGGAGAGATGCTGCAGCCAGATGCAAGTACCAGTTCCTCTGCACAAAGCTGGGGTACTCGAGGCAGTGCAATAGCCTGTGACACTCCAGTGTCTGCAGCAGATGAGATGGTAACATAAGGGTCCTGAATCTCTGTGGGTTTGTGAATGCTTTACCACTTACTGCCTTGGGAGCAGGAGCATGCCATGGGGGGAGGAGGTGGAGCCCTGGCTTAGCTGATTTACATCAGAAACAGATCTGGCATGCCATTTGGAAGATGGTTGTTATTTTTTATCACTCGTGAATAAGCGCAGAAATGACTGAGAGTGCAGGATGTGGGCTTGGAGACTACACAGTCATCAAATAATTCAGTTTGGGAAGAGACCTCAGGGTGTCTCTAGTCCAGCCTCCAGCTCAAAGCAGGGTCAGCTGTGAGATAAGACCACGTTGCTCAGCTCTTTGTCCACTCGGGAGCTGCAGGATGACACCATCCTCAAAGGTTCACCTCAGACCTGGGGTAACCCTTGGTCCCTAAGGCTAGGTAGAAGAATTTTTCTTCCGTGATACGTTCAACAGCTCTTCGCTCCCCTGATCCCACTAATACACTGGTGCTGGGTTTGGTGGCAGCCTTCCCTAGTGGCTGTTAGCCTTGCTGGGTATTGCTAGCCAACTGCCTCTCTGCTGCAAGGGCCTGTGGATAAGGCAGGCTGTTGTGCTGCAGAGCAGGTTGTGAATAAAAGCTGTCTGTGGGCATAGGTGAAGTTCATGCTTTAAAGGAAGCCTTGCACCATGCTGTGCCAAAACCTGCACATACCTTACTGTTTCTTTGCGCACAGAGGTGATCTGCAGCTCTGCACTTTGCTTAGAATAAGAGGCCACCCCTCGTGCAGCAAGAGCCACAGTGCTTCAAAACCCAGCTTGCCACAAGCAGCATTAATTTTCAAGTGGAGATGAATCCTTGCCCACAGGAGCAACGGGCAGGGGTGTAAACATCCCACTGACAGGAAGGGAGCTGTGTGATTTCGTCCCCTGGGCCTCATTCCCCGTGAGTCCAGAGCATCTGGAGAACCTCCTGGGACTGTGGCTTTGGGCTCCTCAGCGCTTCCACCCCATGCAGCCCTGTCTGGCATGTGTGGTTTGGGGTTGAAGTAAGAGGCTGTACCCTTAGCTGAGGTAATAAATCCATTACCCTGAAACTCAAGGGATGAGTATTTGCTACCAGCCTGATGTCCCTTCCTCTCTTTTCCCACTACTGCTCTTTTCAGCCAGCACTTGGTACAAGCCCCATCTCAGAGACTCCGTCCACTTCCCGGCTCCAAATTTTGACTGAGAGTACTAAGAAGAGGGAGACGCTCTGATGTTCAAATTTCTTTTCAGCTGCTGTTGTAAATCTTTTTCTCGCTGGGAATTTTTGATGCTTAGATGCCTGTTCACCTGTTCCCCATCAGGATGTATTGTGTGGTCTCCCCCTTCTGGTAAAAGGAGGCAGTTTTTAAAAAGCGAAATGCTGCATTTTGTGCATTTGACAGAGGTTTCTGATGCACAAGTCCCTGTCATGTCAGCCATGGAGATTATGTAGTGAGAGTCAAGGTTTGATGGGCTGCTTCTCACCTTTTTCTGCTGAATTCTAGCCAGAATTGAGAGTTCTGACCATTTTTTTCACCTCCTCCTGGAGACTACTACCAAGATCAGCTGAAGAAAAGCATTTCAGCAGGGAGGGGCTGTGCTTGCTATCTGATGGTGTGGGCTTTCCTTTGGATCCTCCTCCAGATCACCTTAGTGAAAATGGGGGTGTCATCTGCTCAAGCTTGACAGCTTAGTTCTCTCTCTGTGCTTCATCTCTGCAGATGGTTACACGGTTGATGACATTGTCTTCTTCTGGCAAGGAAATGACTCTGCTGTCACGGGGATGGAGGTGCTAGAACTGCCCCAGTTCACCATTATTGAGCAGAGGCTGGTCAGCAGGGAAGTGGTCTTCACCACCGGTGAGTCTCTGCTGAAGGGATGCAACGGAATCTGCAAACCTTCTGCTGATCGGCTTCAATGTGGTTGTTCCTTTGGTTCAGTTGCTGAGACACTAACTCAGGATCTAGGCTTCTACTTAGGGTATGGTTCCTTTGGAAAAGAGGCATCTTCTGTGCCCACCAAGTTTGGTTTTTTATTTGGCTGCTTCTCTTCAGAGACTTATTGGGATCTTGGGGTTTTTGCTGCAGTTCTCATTTCTTAAGCAAAACACCAACTAAGCTCAAAACAGAACCTCTTTAGAAGGTTCTCAGCCTCTACCTTGTTTTTATGTGGTTTGCAATGGGCTCTCAAAGATAACGTGGGTGCAATAGTGAGCAGAAGAATGTATGAGCTGAAAAGAAAGTGGTCTATGAAACGATGCAAACCCATCTGTTCACGGCAACAAAGAGATCTGGTGAGAATATCTTGGAAGATTCAGATACTGCCAGTTGGAAAACTGTAGGGGTTTGGATTTTGGTTTCTGTCTTCACTTTGATCTGGCATGGAGTTCACTGCTGAAGGAGCGTGCCACACACCTGTTAAATAGGACAATTTTTGAAATGCCATGAAATCACTGCCTGAGTCTATGAGTGGCGGTGGCAGATGGTGATGTTGTTACAATAGCGCCTTGGGGGTATGCTGGGAGCAGGGTCCCATTGCAATGGTAATCTAGAGACCCACAACAAGAGGCAGTATTCCTCCAAAAAAGGTTTGCAGCCTAAATAGGTAAGACCTTCAAAAAAAACCTGGTAAAATACTGTGTTCAAGCTATGCAAATGGCACACAATGGTGAGAGAACACAACCTCCTTTCTCCCAGTATTCCTCCTTAATCATTAAAGACTGTTGTTCTCTTGTTACCTTAGCTGCCAACCCACGATTACACCCATATTTCAGGCTGCTGTGTTGCCTAAGGGACGGAGGTGGGAAGGAGGAATGATTTGGACTTTGCTTCACAGCAATGAGAGAGGCCCTGCTTTGTCCTTATCAAAATGACCCTGCTCCAGTGGAAGGACTGTAAAATACTTATTGTCATCAGTATGCCCATTAGGTTTGCTAAAAGATTAGGAGGAAGTTGCAACAACTTGAGAAAAAAAAAAAAAAGGCCTATAGATTAACTAACAGTACTCTATTTGCATATGAATTTGCCCAGTCTGACCATAACCCATTTTTAGAACAGCATGGGAAAAATACGATTCAGATCTTCATTGCTGTTTGGAGGAAAAGCTAGCACATGAAACATTGGAAAATCATCTCACTGTATCCAGATATAGTGTTAGAGTCTCCTGTGTAAGCCTGTATCAAGCTGGCACGTACCATAATAGCAGTTTCAGCAGTGAACAGACATCCTCCCATGATGTCTGATATAATAATGTAACTTATGTAGAGTTTCCTTTCTTCTTAATATTCTGAGCCAAGTGAGCAGACTCTGAAGAGCCCCTTCCGAAAACTGATGAGTCTGCAAAACCAAATGAAGAAAAAAAGAGGTTTCTCATTATCCCTGCCTCTTGAGAACACTTTCCAAATAAAAATTCAATTCCTAACCTAAGCTCTTACCATAAATACATCTTTGCCGTCCTCTCAAACAGCATCTCCCTTTAATATCTCATTGATAGGTTCATATCTGCGCTTATCCTTGAGTTTCCGGATTAAGAGGAACATTGGTTACTTCATCCTGCAGACTTACATGCCATCTATTCTCATCACCATCCTGTCCTGGGTCTCCTTCTGGATCAATTACGATGCTTCTGCTGCACGAGTGGCACTGGGTATGTACTTTTTCATTATATGTTGAAGAATGTAGGCTTTTGAGGGGGATCAGCTAGGACAGCTGGAAGAAAGAACACACCTTTTTCTTTATTAGGTATCAGCTAAGCAAGCCACAAAATTCTGTCAAACTTGTCATCCCAAAGAGTTGGGACTCTAGAGAGTTGGACTAGATGATCTCTAGAGATCCCTTCCAACTCTGAAATTCCATGATTCCATGAAAGGAAGGAAGTTTTTTTTGAGAACAAACTTCAAATTTTCAGCCAGAAAAGCTAGGGTTTTTTGTTCAGAAGTATCAGTACTTCCTAAGCTTGACTATGTATTATTTGAATCAGTAAAAGTTCTACCATAAATTTCTGTGGACGTGAGTTTAAACTCCTTAAAAAAGTATAAATGGTCACAGTATCTCAGACATGTGAGATTGACATGCCATGAGCCCTCCAGTTCCTTCACTCTGGTTTGTACTTCTTTTCTTGAAAAATCTGGGCACCTCTTAGTCAACAGGTGTGCCAAGACCAGTTGGTTGGATGATAAATGCTGAGAATGGGTGGCCAAAGAGTAGTAAGAATGGTGAGTGAATGGCTAAAATATGAAAAAAATAAAGGAAGTGCCATTACACATTTTCACGATAGTTTAGGCCCCACACAGACATTTTTGTAGCTGAAGACCTTCATAGCCAAGGCGAATGTGGGACAGTAGTTAAAGTCCAAGTTCTTAAGCACATGCTCCCCTAACTAGGAATGTTTTCCTGTAAGAGGAAAAAAAATACTTTTAAGCAACAGAAGGGAAGTGGGAGTGGATTGCAGATGAGGATTTTGAAGAAGGAACAGGAGAAAGAGGGGATAGCTGGCATATGAGAATGGGGCTGTGCAACATGATAGAAAGTTCAGAGGAAATTGGAGAGCCAAGGAAGGAGAAGGATTTCATCTGTGAGTGGGAAAAGTCTCAGAGAGGCAATGAAGCATAGGTTAGGGGCTGGGTCTTAGAGAAAACCTTGGGGGTTTAAATAAGCTCTTGGGAAGATTCAGAGGAGGGATGGTCTGTACAAAGATATAAAATAGATGATTTGGCTGTGCTTGCTTGGAGATTCTGGAGCAGGGACACAGGGAGGGAACATGAAGAGCAAGGTAAATTAAAAAGGTAAGTTGCATTGACAAGAGTACAATCAGTGAGAGAAGAAAAAGAGCCCATAGCAGACATTGCTGGCACAGTGAAAGTACAAGCAGAAGGGTGGACATGAGATGCACAGCTGCTGAATATCTGCTGACATCTGGATTCAAAGGAGAAGACAGAAGAAAAACATTGTAGATCAGAACTGGAACAGCTCTCCCTAAACTGTTCCTGACACCTCTCTATCTAACTTGTCCTTAAAAAGCTCCAAGGAATGACAATCCACAGCCTCCTCTGGGAACTTTATCTCCAGATTTACCTGCTCATACAATCAAAAAGTTCTTCTTTACCTCTGTCCTAAGTCTCCATTGCAATTTGTCCAGTTCTTAATGGAGACGTGGAGAACGTTCTATTCCCCCTTTCTTTGCCCCAGATTTATGGATATTTAGACTACTGTCTAACTATAGACAATATAATATTTTATATGTATATAAAAATATCCCCCTGTTTACTCTTCTGTGAACCGAAGACTATTAGTTCTTTAAATCTTTTATCAGGAACACCATTAAAGACATGACGAGGGTTAAAGGGACTGTGTCCAGCATGCAGCGAGAGCTTTGAGAGCCATCACAGCAGAGGTAGGGCTGAAACCAGAAGAGCAAACTCATGGAAACTGAGAGAGCTCCCAACAAAGAGATGAGGAGAAGGGACACTAGATGAAAAGGAGATCAGCAAGGTAGTAAGAAAAGCATTACAGATGAGCTAGAGAAGTGGGGGAAAAAAAGACTAGGTTGAAGAAGAAAAGCTACTGCCCACCAAAGAAGCATGAAGGCTCATTTCCATGTTTTTGAAGCTGGCCGAAGACTGTCAAAGAGGCAGATCTGAGGCCACTCTGACAGTCCAGAGAAGGGAAGAGGCTGAGAAGAAAGCACAGAAGAGGACTGAAGCTGTGAGAGCGATCATGGTGCACCAGGCTCTTGACACTGAGTAGATGGGGAAAAACCTGTTCAGTGAGGCCAAGAAATATTTATTTAAGATGCAGAAAATATGAGTAGGCCTAAAAAGTGGAGCATGAGAACCATGGGAGGAGTGTGTAGAGATGATAATTGAAGTAGCGAGTGGTAAAGCTAGTGAGAGGAAGGTGGGAATTGGTGGGGTCAAGGATGTAGACAGAAGCCCATGGGGCTGGCAAAAAGAGTGAGCACCATGAGGGAATCTCTTCACTCTTTCTCCTATTCATGACATTGGAAAGACACAGCAGATTACAAATTCACGTCAAGGATACTGAGGCATTAAGTAGTTCCCAGGGTAGCCTGATGAGTTCATGGCATGGAAAAAAGGGAAAAGAAGTTCAGAGACTGAGAGCAAAACTGAATGCTTCCTACCACACTGAGGGAAACAAGGACGATCAGGGAGGACTTAAAGAATCAAGGTCCAGAGGATGCTGATCCCCATCATCCTGATGATACTCAGCTTTGAGATTTTGTCCCACTGTTGGCAGCTCATTTATTTTCTGCAGTGATTTTTACTGGGCATCTGGGCTTAGAATAATGACAATTTTCTTCCCAGTTGCACTGTTCCCATCCCTCTTGAGGCTGTCCAGCTGGGAGGAGGGATGGGAAAGCTGACAGTGGCATTTCAGGAAACCATCCCACATTGGTAACAGAGCACCTACCCTCTCCTTACAGGGGTCACCACGGTACTTACAATGACTACCATCAACACCCATCTCCGGGAGACTCTCCCCAAGATCCCTTATGTCAAGGCTATTGATGTTTATCTCATGGGCTGCTTCGTCTTCGTGTTCCTGGCGCTCCTAGAGTACGCTTTTGTCAACTACATATTCTTCGGGCGAGGCCCCCGGCAGCAAAAGAAACAGAGTGAACGGATCAGCAAGGCCAACAATGAGCGCCACCGTTATGAGGAGAAGAGGGTGAGAGAGCAGGTTTGTCCCCTTCTTTCATTGTGGCAGGAGAATTCAGACTGTCCACTGTTCATTCAGTCCTGGGTGAGCTGTGGAGCAGCCTTTCTCCTCATCATGAGAGATGAACTCCAGTTCCCCTGTCTGGTGATTACTGGGAATTTTTCACCTTGATCATTTTGTCATCATCCTCAAGTCAGTCTCATCAGGACCATCCTCTTGCACGGGGCAGGTCTACCCAAAAGTACCCCCGTGGCTTTTGGTCCTACTGTGTTGGCAGAATCACACTACCCCGCTCAAAAGTTTGCTGCAAGCACATGTGGCTAGTCCTTCGACTCCAGCATCAATGGATAACATTTAAAATGCAGAAGTCCAGGTTCAGATCTCACAAATGACCCAATTATTGGTGGTGTTCCACAGAAAACAGTTCAAAATCACACCTGATGGTGTGTCCCTGTGTGTGTTGTGCACAGGACATCCCTGCTACCTTTCTCTCTGTCTTCCATGTTCTAGGTTGACCCTTATGGTAACATACTCCTCAGCACTCTGGAGATGAACAACGAGCTGCTGGCCACGGATATGATGAGCAGTGTTGGCGACTCTCGAAACTCTGTCATGTCCTTTGAAGGCTCAGGAATCCAGTTCCGCAAGCAGCTGGCCTCTCGGGATGGATTTGGTCACCACCCAACCCTGGACCGCCACGTCCCGCTGACCCACCACGCCGCGGCCCGCAACCGTGCCAACTGCCGTCTCCGCCGGCGGTCATCTAAGCTGAAGCTTAAAATCCCAGACCTGACAGACGTCAGCACCATTGACAAGTGGTCACGAATCATTTTTCCTATCACCTTTGGATTCTTCAACCTTGTTTACTGGTTGTACTATGTAAATTGATGCCTGCAGCCTCCGAGAGAGATAGGGACAGACACTCAGACAATGACAACACGGGAGTGTTGTGGTCTTTTGGGTTTGGGTTTTACTCTTTACTATCATTATCATTTATTCCTTTGATTCATTAGATTTATTCTAAGCTTACTCTTCTCTTTTCAGCACATGTAGAACCACGGAGTGTGTGGGGGAGGTAAGGGAGAGAAGGGTCTATGGGAGGGGGTTTGGTTTCAGGGAGGGATGTGTTTGTCTCAATTTTGGTTTCCTTCTGAAGGACTTGAACCATTGTAAAAAAAAAAAGACAAAAAACCAAAAAACATCAAAAAACAAAAAAGAAAGAAAAAAAAAGAAAAAATGACCAAAAAAAGACAAAAAAATACCTAAGAAAAGTTTAAAAAAGGGGGGGGAGGAAGATTTAAAGAAACTGAGTCAAAAACTGGTAGGGGGATAGGTTATCTTTGGCTGTGCTCACTAATGCGCTCACTTCCATTTCACTACTGAATTTCATTTTTCTCTTCTCAGTATTACTATTTTTTTTAATCTTTCTTCTGTCACTGCTCTTAACCCCTTCATGCCTATTCTTTCATGGACTCATGAGATGATGAGGTTTCATTCTCATGCTATGAGATTTCTCTTTTCTTTTTCTCTCTCCCTCTCTCTTGCTTACAAGCCTAAAAGAATCTTTTAAACCAACAAATAAAAAGAATATTTATTTTGGAAGAGCTGGGAAGGGGGGAGGACGAGGGAATTATTTGGGAGGGAAGGGGCAATGTGGGGTTGTGGGAGGTGGGGAGGAGGGAGCTTATCAAAAAACAAAGGCACATTTGCAAGTTGCCTTTTTCCACCTTCAGGAGTTTGCAAGGTGTTTTCCCTTTATGAGAGAGTGTGTGTGTGTGTGTGTGTGGCGCATCTGTGTGTGTGTATGTGCGCACATATGTAGATACGGGTGTGTGTGTGGAAGCATGTTTTCTGGGGAGGGGAGCTGGGGAGGGGGGGTTTTGTAATGTCTTTTGTAGAAAGAGAACACAGATGACATTTAACCGGCAGTGTTCTGGGGGGAAATAGCAGGGTTTTGTTTGCTCTTTGCAACTTGGCGAGGTTGGAGATCGGAGTCCCAGCTCACATTAGAGAGACAGAGCTGGGGATGCAGATGGTGCAAATAGATACTTGCTGAGGAAAGAGAGGGCTTTGGGGATCAGCAACGGGACAGTGCTGCTGTCCACCCCTGGCATCTGATCTCTAGTAGACTAAGCTGATTCAGTCCTGAAAGGAGGGGCTGTTCCTAATCATTCCCACCCTGCATCTTTCTTACTGAGTTTGGGGAGAAAAGCAGTTGCAGTTCTCTGAAAACTCAACCCTTCCCCCTCTCTACTTGTTCTTTGTGTCAGACAAGGGACTTCACACTGAGTGACCATAGCCTATGACAAGGTGCAGGAAAGGGTGACAGTCGTTTAACTTTGTTGTGCTTCAGGATGAAAAAATCAGGAAATGATAATTATTCCTTTTCCTAAGAAGTTTAGAAGCAAATGGGGGGCTGGCACCCTCTGATCTGCACTGCTTCTATCAGGCCCTGCTTTATGTCTGTTAATACATGCAGAGTGTAGAGAAGAGCACCCTGGGTCCCTTCTTGCAGAAGATGCAACTAAGGATGCAGTAGAGTTCCATGGAACATCATCCCACTGGAAGACGATGGTCTCCAGAGACTGGGCAGGGTGAAGGTTGCAATGAGAATGCTGAGCGTGTCAGTGCTTATGGAAGCCCGCAAGTCTGTAGCAGCTTCCATCCACAGGCACTCATTATGAAGGTACAGAAGGGTAACTTGGCCTTGGACAGCAAGATCAACTTTTTTCAAAGGAGCCAGTGACTTTCAGGAGAATCACTGAATTATTGGCCACTTTGGCAATCACTGATGATTTATTATCTCCCTTATAATATTAATAAAAGCCATGAAACTAATAAATTCACAAGTGCAAAACTTTAACCTTAGCGTCATTCTGCCATTCCTGGAGTAATGATGAGAACCTTGTTCTTACCTGATGGAGCTTTTTACATGCCAGACACACAGGCATTGCCTTGAATTCAACCGTCCTTTTATTTTCCTGCTAGCATTCTCTTCCTTCTTCCTTGATTCCCATAGCTTGGGAGAGCAGAGTGATGCTCTGAGACCAGGGACACTCCTGTTCTTCAGATGACAGATGCATCTAATGCACATCTTTTCATTCACTAATTTATGTCTGTACAGTGCTATGAAAAAGTGAATCACTATAGGCCTGACCTAGTAACACTTAAGTCATGGAAAGTTTTGCCTTGACTTGGATGAAGCAGGATCAGGGCTCATAAGTAATAAGCATTGTTATTTTTATATCAGTAATGTGTCTTATGCATTTTCCACTAATAGAATCCTAGGGATAAAAGTAGAGCATCCATCCTTCTCAGCCACCCCCAATCGCTCTCTCTCTCATGTTCATGCATGCACACATTCAGTCCAGGCCTCCCTGGACTCACCAAGGTTTTAGCACAATTGTTAAATCAGACTTAGATTCCCTGCTCTCCTGCAGAGCAATCTCTTGCTGGTTTCCACATTCAAGAGTGATGCTGTTGAAAAGGGGTTTTCCCAATGTTATTGCAGTTTATGATCTAGATGGGCCTGTATAGGAATAAGGATCTGAAGAGTGAATGGAGCTGGATGATCGGTCTAGGGCTGGATCGGGTCATTTTATCTACCCGATACACAGGAAGTTAAAGCTTGGCCAATGGAGAAAGTTACACTTTCTAGTGGGATGCTATTTGGAAATGGCTTTTAAATGTTTTAATGGAAGGCATAAAGTTGTGTTTTATGACATCAGCAGTATAATGTAGGTGCATACGTGCACGTCAGATGACTGCAGTTGGCAGATGGAGGCTGCCTATCAGCAGGTTCAGTTTTTAAGGGGAGTCTAAGTGGCTGATTGATGATTAAATAAAATCTCTAAATACTTACCCTTTATATATGTGATTGCAATGTAAAGGGTGGTCAGAATGATAGAAGGGGAAAAAAGAGGCAATTATAAGAAGCCTATTAAGACTGGAGGGAGAACAAATGGTAAGAAATTCTGGTAAGAAATTCTGAAGCTGAGGGAGTTGACTCAGGAACTCCAATAATTTGCTAGTTGTAGTAAAAGCCTGACAAATGTGTAGTAGGGGTTAGGCACCTGAGGGCTCTCTTAGCTGGTCCCAAAGATCAGATGATGCAAAACCCACCTATGTTTTTTGCAGCTTGGGTGCTGAGCCCCACATGGAGTGGGGTCCTGACTGACCCCATCCGATGCCCTGCAGGTACAGCCCAAGACCTCCAGTGGCTGGAGATTAGTAACAGGGAGGGGCTGTGTTTAATATTTGAGGCTTCAATCAGAGATTGAGCCCAGAATTTCATAGTGACAATCCAAAAGCTTTCCAGGGAAAAAGCGCTGCTCGGCTGATTTCTGCACCTGCTGGGACTGAGCGAGCCAGACTCCTTTGCTGTTGCCTCGGTTCTCTGTTGGCTGGGTTCTCTTTCTTATCAGGAGTCATCCTAGTTTCTCTTTTTGAATGTTTCTGACCTGGTATTACCAGGTCAGTTTTACTTCATAGAGTCACTCTTAGTATATCCAGATATCTGGACTATTTGGTCCTACACAATAATCTTTGCCAAAGAGTGTGCGGTCAGGACTTTTCACAGTTCAGGAACTGCCTTATAATTTCTGGTGACAGGGCAGAATGCTGGAGAACAACTGAGCATCCTGTGAGTCGGATGAGTAACAGAAAATGTGTTCCCGTAGAGGGGTGAGGGAAGAATGCTGAATGCCTTTAGAAATGCCCTCCTCCAGAACTGAGGTGACACCTCCATTTTCTCCCTCTGTAGCTGTCTGTGTCTACCCCTAAGGAAGGCAACAAACTCATGTTTTGTTTTGAGGTCCAGTGATCCAGAAAGGAGATAGTAAGGAAAAAAAAAGGCATTTTAATCATACTCAAGGCTCAGAGGTTTCAAGCCATCACAACCATGAGGAAAGGCATGAACCTCTCATGCAGTGGGTCCAAAGCTCCTGGTTTTGGAAAAGTGGAGGAGATTTCTATGCTGCAGCTTGTGTGCCCGCTGCTGACCACCTTTTCTTCATGAAGGGAGAGCAGCAGGGAAAGGGGGAGGAAAGAGTGCGAGTGCTCTTCCAGAGTGGAGCTGCTTCTGACTTCCACTGCAGTGGTGCAGGAGACAGCTCTGATTGGGGCTTGGTTTGTTTGCAGCTTGGGGCAGGATTGCTGCTTGCTGGGTCGTGGTTTTTAGCAGAGACCGTAACACTAGCATGAAGGACGCTCCAGGCTGCTTGAGGGAGCTGGGCTAGGGGAGAACGTTTTTCACTTTTCCCATACATAACAGCCTAAGGCAGGCATGTGGAGGAGAAGAAGGAAGAGGAGAAATAGAAATGAAATCTCTCTCAGGATATACATGGCCAACGCAACTCTATTGCGTCATTTTCTGATACTGTATAGTGCTGTCACTCAGGGACCTTTAGGAACTAGGACCTTGGGACTGTAATCCTATCTGTCCCTCTCCTATGCCTCCCTTCACCTTGAGTATTAAGAATTGAAGAGAGAATGAGAGAAAGAGCAAAAGAAGAAAATAAGAGCCCTGGTAGCAAACCCCTGCTATTCCATGGATGAAAGTAAAGCTTTGGTTGCTAAGGTAAAAGGAAAATGTAAACCTTTATGTCCTCAAGCGTAAACCAGCCCATAGTGTATATAGGATAAGTTCACAGTGCATGAAACAAACAGGACTGTAGGTCTTAACTGGCATCCAGCTTTCGTGCATGCACATCTGACACCACGCCAGCAGCTTATGTCTTGCAAATAAGTAGGGAACCTGCCAAGGCTTGGCACTTCCTCTGTCCAATGGACAGCACATCCACTTCCCAGAAACAGAGCCATGCGAAGAACTGATCCAGCCAGTCTGTTTGACCAGATCTGCTCCAGAGGCTCTGGCAGGAGGAGATAAGGGCGGGGGGAGGGAATTGGTTTTGTTTTCTTTTTTGTCAGAAGGACAAAGGGGTTTTAAATCTCTGAGCTGTTATCAGGCAGAAGAGAAACCTCTGGAGCTGCAGACCAAAGGACAGTGGCTTTAGGGAAGGTGGTTACCAAAATCCTAATGAAGATGGGATGAGGAAGAGGTTCTTGGTGGGAGAGAGCTATAACTTCAGAAGCAGAGCAAATAGGAAAGAGGTAGTGAAAATATATGTGCAATACAATAGGTTTGAAGGGACTAGAGCACTGAAAGCCAGAGACCTCCACTGCGTCAGACGGGCTGGGTGCAGCTGCGGGCAGCGCTCAAGGAGACCCAGCCACTGCAGCAGACCCCAGCGGGCAGAGACCGTGGTCTCTGAGAGATGGTGAGGTCAGGAACGGGGCAAATAGAGGGAGGCTGGCAGTGCTCTACCATCAGTATGAGCTCAGTCCCTTTAGGCAGGGACAATCATTTGCATCTGGACAATGTTGCAGGAGCCGGGCTGGGATGCACAGGGGAGAAACCACCATGCCAAGCTGGGGCAATGGCTGAGCTCTACCCTGGTGTCAGAGATCAGAGCCAACTGGGCAAGAAACGCCATGCGGGTTACCAAATGCTTTCTTGGAGGTGAGACTGGGCTTACCAAGCAGGGTGGGATGTCTTTACAGTAGACATAGAAATTGGGTTGGGGGCATGGGTCGGGTGAGAGATGTGAAACCTACGTGTTGGAAGCAGGACCTAACGCAGATGCTGGGAGGGAGGGAGGAAG
>VXBO01005584.1:392545-542834 GCA_013400135.1 Rhinoptilus africanus
GGGAGGGAAACGGAGACTGGGGAGGAGAAGATGTATATAGTGGCGGGGCTTGGGTTTTATTTTTCATTTGTTTTGTTCTTTTTTTTGAAAAACAAAAGATGTTTGATTTCTAATGTCTTGATGTAAACCAAATAAAAATGGTTCTGTACATTCAGAAGTAAAGAACAGCTGAAAGGTGACAAGTGTCATAAAGAAGCAGTGTCCTCTAGGCTGATACTATAACGCATTTCCCCAGACTTTTCCCACAGGGGTTGGAGGGCAAACCTGTGCCTGTGCCTGCACGGAGCTGCATCCCGCCGGGATGGTGACCTTAGGGCTGGCTCCCTGCTCCACCTCCAAGAGCAGTAAAGAAGAGGTGGGCAGTAGAGGTGGAAGTGATGGTATGTAAGTAACTTTTCGGTGTTTGTGCACATGGTTTCTGCCTGGAGAGCCAACCAGCACTATGCCTTACTGTATCTTGGGATGTAGTGAAGGGGATGATACCAGGTATCACTTGCATAAATGAAGTAATGCAGATGGAGTAAAGGCAGTATGAGCCTGAACTTTCTTTGAGAACCTGTTGTTGCTTTCCACCCTGTGACTTAGTGTAAGGTGACAAGTGCTAGGAAATGCACAGCTGCTCAGAAGAGGTACAAAGTAAGCCCTCCATGTGAAAAGATTTATCTTAAGACCCTTTGCAATTCAGTAGAACTTTGCCTGTTGGTTTCTGCCTGTTTGTACAGGATGGGTTTGAAAGTGAGCACAAAGCAGGGTCCTTGTGTTAAGCTTAGTTATCTGTATTAGTGGCCATTGGCCTTGCAGAGACAAATTCTTCAGCATAAGTACAGGAGGTCAGAAGTACAAATGAGTGGGCTAAAGTGTAGGGCACTGATGGAATCTGGAGTGAGGGACACCTGGTTTCCATACAGCTTCCAGTTAGCAGAAATGAATGATAGGGAATGCCAGGGATGATGATGGTAGTGGTTCTGAGACATGTGGGTAACCCTCTGTGTTACAATTCGTCTTTGTCTGGACTTGGAGGAGTGTCGAGATTAAAAAGTAGTATGAGGAATCGCATGTCTGTCTTATCGTTAGTGCTTTGGAAAAGCAGAGGAGAGTTGCTTCCAACCTTGACGATTCTATGATTCTATGACAGTCTTGCCTCCATAGGGCAGAAGCGTGGCTTCTTTCCATAGCTGTGCCAATGAATGCTGTATTATTTGTGTTACTGCAGTGAGGCTAAAAGGAAAAAAAACTTTATGTGGAAGTCAGACCAGAGAGAAGTCTCGATCCTCTTAGGAAAGGCCATTCTTCAATGGTAAGGCTTCTCTCCTCTTCAGCTGCCACTCCAGCTACGCTACATAGAATCATAGAATGTGTTGGGTTGGAAGGGACTTTTAAAGGTCATCTAATCCAAACCCCCTGCAGTGGGCAGGGACATCTTTAACTAGATCAGATTGCTCAGAGCCTCATCAAGCCTGGCCTTCAGTGCCTGGCATCAGTATGGTGCAGTCACATGGCCCTGGCTCAGCCATTTCTGCTGGTGGACAGGCCAAGCAAGACTGGTGAGTGAGCAAGTACAGGTGTTTTGCAGAGACAAAACAAGGAAGAGTTGTGTAAACGTGAGCTCCTGCACCCCATTGGGCTATACACCAGAAAACCCTGGAACAAAAAGCAGTCCCTTGCTCCAAGAACCTTATGCTGTGATGATCATCCCACCTCAGACACAATGGACCCAAACCATCCCAAACCTCCTGCTCTCAGCTCCATACTGTGGGCTGCCGGCTCCCATCTAAGCCAGAACCTACCAGTGCCACAGGCAGAAAGCACTTACAGAGTAGTATTGAGTATGTGTATGACGAAGTGGGGAGATGAGAGGTGGCAGACCCATTTGTGATACGGGGATGCACATTTTATCATTTGTACAGGTTACACGGCTAGACTTTTCCCCCAGAAAGGATGAGATAGCACAGTGGTGAGTAAATAACATTATTTTTTTGAAGAGGGTGATAATTCCTCCTCCAGTATGTGTTTTAAACAGTGGATCAGTATTGGTTTGCCTTCTTTAGAGGCTAATGCCTCCCAGCTCTCAGTGCTATGCCAGCTGAATGACGTGGGGCAGCTCCAGGGTTATTTGCCATACTCAGATGCTGGGTACAGGTCTCATTTGGTGACTCGACAAGTGGACAGTGTCCAGGCAGGAGGGTCAAAGATCTTTTCCCTGACTTTTCCAGCCCTCTGGACACCTCTTTGACCACAGTGTCCTTCCCTGGGTATGCCATCTTGTGGCTTACGCTGCCCAGCTGCACAGATAGCCCTGATAGCACTGCTTGCTGAGCCTGGCGGGGAGGGCCTGGGGACCAACAGGCTGAGAGAAGCCAGGCCAACAAGGAAGGAAAACGTGATTGCCTTTGTTGCGATGCCGATGCCTCTTGGGGACTCAGACAAAGGGCAACGGCCTGTTTTTCAGCATCAGGAATGCCCTGCCTCAGGTTAGCAGAGGCATTTCTCTCTGGCTGATCTCAACCCTTCTGTGCAGAGAAAGAACCAGCACTGCCTCTTCGCTGACAGATGCTCTGCCCCACAGTGGGAGGGACTCACTTGACCCCACTCAGTCCTTGAGCAGGTCCTCTTTATTTTTACCTGTAAGAGATGGTGCAATTGTTTGGTCTCGTCTTTCTCATTACCATCCCCTGGCTGTGCCCAGGGCCATAGATCCTGTACCACTGCAGCACCAAGCCTTGTGGAGGCAATGGGCATCCCCAACAAGACCAGAGGGTCTCGGTGGCGAGTGCAGGAGGCTAGCAGGTAGCTCCTCACTGCAACGGTGGCTGTTGCACAATATCATAACATCAGGTGGGAGGCCAAAGAGGAGGCACACCTCGTGAGAGAGCTGGCACTGGCATAGCTGGTGATGCTTAACCCTGTTTCTCCAGAAATGGTGGCCCACAGGACCTGAAGTTCTGGGGGCCACTGTGCCACCCATCTCAGGGACATCTGGCAATTTATCAGAGGTGTTTTGAAAAGGAATATATCTTTTTCTAGTGCAGCTTTAAGGCTGTTGTTAGAGATCTCATCAGCCTTGTGCCCCATGAATTTGGAGGCAAAGAGAAGGGAGATATGTCCCAGAGCCTCTCACAGGCAGAGACTGGGCAGAAATCCCTCAGTTTCAGCCCCTGCCAAGGCTAGGTGATGATGAAGAAAGAGGTTAGCAAGGGAGGTGAGGTTACCCCAACCTTCCCCTCACCCATTTCAATTGCACTGAAGATAGGAGGAGATGGGTAAAGCAGAGAAACACGGTGGGATTAAATCCACACAGTGCCCCAGTCCAGCAAAACGTTGCTCAACTCTGAGTACAGGAGCAGTCCTGATGACTTTGCATCTGCATAAAATCATGCCTGGATCTGACAGCCTCACTGGGTTGAGGCCAATGTGCTTGACAGAGCAAAAGGGAAGATTCTTAGTGAGCAACCCCCTAGAAACACTCAGCAGTTGTCAGAGAGTAGAGTCCCTAATACTTGGAAAGATGAATAGCTAGGTGCTGAAGAAGAAAATGGAAAAACTGTGAATAAAGGAGAGTCTCAAGAGTTACCCGGTAACATCCCATTCATTGGCAAGTACACATGACCCTGGTGGCAGGACCATTGTTTGACCTGTGGTATTTTATCTTTCCATTGCTTGGCATGTCATAAAATTGTGTCTTCGTATGAAATCGCGTCCTCTTTCTGAAGAGAAACTAGTTTCTGAAGGACGAATGCCCACTCATGATGTGCTCACTTCGGGGATGTTATGCCAAGAGGTATGAAGGCAAACAAGATTAGGCCTCCAAGGCTGGAGCATCCTTCCCAGGAAAATCTAGACCATTTATGCCAATGTGCCATCCTCTCAAACTGCACCCATCCATCTTCCTCTCAAAGATCAAGAAGCTGTAATGTTTTCTTTAAGCGGGGACATCTTACGTGGCCTGAAATTCAGACAAACAACTAACTGAACAACAATGACAACAGGACAGGGAGATCAATGGCAATGTCAATGTATACTATCAAAGGGACTGCTGTGAACCATCTTAACATACTCTGAGTGGCTGCGTTGCATCCTGTACAGCGTTAAAAAAAAAAAAAAAGAAACAAAAAAAAACAACGAAAGAACAAAACACCCATTTTTATGATCTTTAATTTGCATTTTCTGCATGAAATGAGACCTTGATCCTTGTCTTTTTTCACAAAAGCAGATTCTGCTTTAACTAATGTAAAAAAAAAAAAAAAAGGAAAGAAAAATAATGTTTCTAGCAAAGTGATTTAGATGAAGAAATTTTTGTAAAAAAACCCAAGGGGGGGAAAAAGAAAAAAAAAAGGGGAGGGGAGGGGGGAAACAACAAAGAAATAAAATAAAATGACCTGAAGAGCCATCTTTGTCTACTCTAGAGGTGGGAAGGTGTGATTGGTGGGTGGCACTTTCTGCTCTCAGAGCTGTCCTGTGTCAGTCGGAGAGGCACCGGAGCCCACGCGGTGCCGCGGGGGGGCTCCCAGGAAGGTTGTGCTCACCAATTACTGCCGGGTGCTTTCAAAAACTGTCTCCTTCATCTTCTTTTAGGGAGAGTGGGCAGGAGGGCAGGGGGAAGGGGCACAGAGAGTTGCCTTGATTTTATTTGGGGGTTTTGTTTGGGGTATTTTTG
This sequence comes from Rhinoptilus africanus, assembly GCA_013400135.1. Taxonomy (NCBI): domain Eukaryota; kingdom Metazoa; phylum Chordata; class Aves; order Charadriiformes; family Glareolidae; genus Rhinoptilus; species Rhinoptilus africanus. The sequence goes on from VXBO01005584.1 coordinate 397,200, forward strand.
TTCCTGCAGTGACAGTTTTTGAAAGGTGATGATGAACAAAAGTAAAAACAAACAAACTTGAAAATAGTTTACAATTTTGTACAAACCATTATAAATACTAACAACAAATGTTTTTAAAAATGGTCCATACCAGTGCCAAAATAATGTAATGTGTACATTCATTTCTTCTCTTCTTTTTTTTTTTTTTTTTTGAAAAAAGGTGTGAAAACACAAAAAATATTTCTTTTTTAACAAATGCTGTATGTGGACATAAATGTACTTGAACACTGTTAATTATTAATTGGTTAGGAATCTTTCTTGGCCTTTTGGGTTTGCTTTTTTTTTCCCTTCCCAGGACAAAAGTAACACTTATAAAATACAACCTTTAAAGGAGAAACTGTCAACTTTTTCTCTTGAATGTTTGAATGTTCTTACATGTTTCCATTTTCAAGGCACTGTCTTTAGGCCAAACCTGTATTATTGGCCTCTGAAAAGCAAATCGACCTTTCCATCCAGAGGACTCAAACTTGTCCTTAACTTCAAACATAACTGTAGTGAGGCCATTTCAAATGTGTGTCCAAAGGACTTTGCTAAGACTTAAGCAAAGTTTTCTGCATGTCCAAGTGTTCTGCTGCGTTGAACCAAGAGCTGGGATACCCACAACCTCTATGACACTGCCCAGAGCAGAGGGCAAAATTAGAATGAGTCCTCAGTTTAATTTTCCACCATAAGGTGAGTAATTTACCCTAACTTTGAGGAACAAAGAGGAGAGGTTATATTCTCAAAGGCTCTTGAGTCCTATTTCCACAAGCAAATAAAGTACTCAAGCACTTCTAGACTTGGCCACGCTCAGTGAAAGTGTATTAGACAGGACCATTTTCAGAAATGAGCACAGCATTGAAGTATTTATCTGATGTTAACAGGCTGAGTCTTAAGCGCCCGAATATATTTTTTAAAGTGTAAGAGGCTTGGCCTTTTGAGGGCATCTAGAAGGTTTTTGGATTTGCAAGAAAGGCTGTCTGGACAGCTGCTGCAGTGTGGGCAAGTGTCTTGAGCAGCTGGGGCGCTGCAGTGTGTCGGCACAGCGAGGGGCTGTGGGGACACGGAGGGATGCTGTTAGGGAAGTGGGAAGCACAGTCACTTATGGCCACAGCTAAAAGGAGGGAGCTGGCTTTGAATCCACACTTCCCTGTGGTGCAAAGTGATGTTACCACCCCAAAGTCCCTCACTACAGCTGCCCTGGGTGTCCACGCTCCATCCAGGCTGTGTTCTGCTCCATACCTATGTGGCTTTGCTCTGCAAGCATACATCTAAGGATTAAAAGCACAGGGAAAGTGAGTAGCGCAGGGGTGCTGATGGGATGCTGGAAGTCTGCTTGCCACTGACAGGACTGTTCTTGCATCCCTGAAGCAGAGAGATGCTGTCTCCCTTGCCATTCAAGCAGGAAAATAGGAAAATTTACATTATCTGAGATGCTCCAGCTGGACATTCAGCTACCTGTATCTCTTGTCAGCTCGGACTTACTGCCAGTGGGATCATTGTGGGTGCTGGGATCAAAAGACAGGAAAAAAAAGTTGTACTACAAACTGCATTCAGCACTCCACATGTGAAATCCAGTTCTTGTTCCGCTGTCCAACACAGACCAAAGCCACAGCCCATTCAGCAAACCGATTGATGATATTTGTCAGGTGATGGGAAGGAAGGGTTCTTTTTTGCCTTTGGATTTTTTTTTTCACTGAACTCTATATAGAATATAAAACCATTACCTTGCTTTCCTGAAATATGATGATTCAACTTTTAGCTCTCTTCATCAGCCGTTAGGACAGATCTTGTCTTTAAAAGCCCCTAAGTCCTGCCCTTTCCTGGCACAGCCACAGTGGTGGGGAGGCCCTGGAAGCATCACTGCCCTCTCCTCTTGGACTTCCTTCCCACTAACCCTATATTTGCTTAAAGCTGAAGCTGTGCAAAACCTAACACGTGAGCTAGACGTCTGGTCCTCAGTCTCAGATGTCCAAAGTTTTGAGAGTCTTAGCCACACCAAAAACGTAGATGAAAGCTAAAGAGGCTTTGCCCCCCAACAAAAACACTAAAAGCCAATTATTTAGTAACATTAAAAGAGAAATAGCAAGTGGATAGTGTCTGCCACATTTGTGAATAAATACCAGGAGAATAGAGTAGAGGAGAGCAGCACAACGCCAATATTTTCAAGCCGTGATGGTGAGTTACAGTTCCTGTTAACCTGCCACTCCAGAGACCTTCTGTGATGCTCTTTTTCTTCCTCCCTTCGTTTTATTAAACAGATAACTATGTGTATGTTTAGCCGCTGGAAAAACTCCTCACTTTGATGTCTCATTTAATTTAAAGTGAGATTTTAGCCCTGTTAATCTCACTTTACCTTCCTGTTCTCTTCTGTTTAATCTATTGTCCCCTGGGTTTCCATGGCAAGATCTCATACCGCATCAGGGGAAAAAAGCTTTAATGATTTCTTCTGGTCGTAGTTCAGGACAAGGTGCTAATAACTGCTTCACATCCATAGACAATCTTCAGGGGCCACGCTTGCCCAAGATAACTACCCTCTGTCCTTTTATGAAGAATATTTTGTCTACATTAGAATTTCAGCAATTTTGCTATATTAATCCATATCCCTAGTAAGCAGCACTAGTATATACCCAAACATCCTGGAAGCCCAGATGGGGCAGGTCTACACTGTTTGCAGCAAGAAACACCCTACTAAAATCAACACCTGCCCGCCTCTGTTATGGGGTACTGAAAGGACTTTTTATTAATAACGGCAGGGATATTGTTATCATTAATGGTGCTAGAAAACTTACTGAATATTCAAATAATGATAGAGCTTCACATTTTCAAAAGCCCTAAAGTGGTTAAAGCGTCCCAGTTCCTCTGACTTTTCGATGGCTTGGGCATTTAAGTTTCATAATAGTAATATCCAAAGTAATATACTAAGTTTGTAAAATAATAAATAGCATGTTCAGATTGGTTTATTCTGGAAATTCTCTTGCTGTTGGAAAGAAGAAATCCTCAAGATAAGTTTTTACAACAGCATGCAAGAATTTCAATACGCTCCGTCCTAACTTTATTTGCAGGAAATACCACTGCAGATCAACCTCCAAAAGTCTGGAAGGTAGCAACAAGGCAGAGTTTAGTGCATTGCTCTGCTAACTATCATGTTAATATAGAGCCTTTTAAATTTGAGAAAAAAAGAGAAGTTCTGAAAAAAAAGAGTTGTTTTGGAAATTTCAAACTAATGTCTTTAATGCACGTGAAATCTTCAGTGTCAAAAAGGTTTCATTTTTTGTTGATATATATTTGGAGCATTTTGTGTCCAAGAATAAATTATGTTTTGACCTGTATTAACACCATTTTCATTGACTAATTTCAGGCAGGCATAGGCAGAAGGAGAAAAATTCAGAAAAAGAAAAAACGAGAGCAAAATGGATACTAAAATTTAAATGAAATAAAGTATTTCATTTCAAGGCAGATGAAAAGCATTGCATTTGAATCACCAAGATTTAACTTTTTTTTTCCAGTTTTTGAACAAATGCAGATTTTTTGAAGGAAAAAATAAGAACAACACATATTTTCCAGCCAGTTGGCTCATGAAGTCTAATCTAATAGACTCTGTGCTGAAAAGCCCTGGTAAGTCACACTCTGCCTGGAGAGAAGAAGGAGCGGAGCCGACTCAGCCGCAACCCAAACACGTGGTTTGAGGGAGCCTAGACATTTTGTGCTTGCTGTTTAGATCATGAGGCTTTCCCCCAGACAATACAGTTCTCCAAATGAGGGTGACGCTGAAGCAGCTGTCTAAATCGGGCACTGTGTCAACAGTTTAAATATTAACTGTTCCATGTGTTCTCCCCAGCCTGTGGGAAATGCAATATCAGCCAGAGGATTCAACCTTGAGTCCTGCTCATGGACTTTTTTCCCCAAAGAGGGCTGTTCAGTCACGAACAGCCTGGAGGTAGCCCACATTCCCTTCCAACAGCCAGCTCTGTCACTCCATTTCTTACACCAAAAGAGCTATGTAGGAAGACAGGGCTTTTCCACGACTGCAGGGTCTGTTTGGGGCAGGCTGCTGTGACCACATGGCAAAAACAACTCAGCATACCTGGACATGTTGCTGAAGTGATGAAGGCTCCTTCTCCATGAAACTGAGGACCTATTACCTCCAAAGCATGTGGGTTTGAAGCCTTTAGCAACTTGGACAAAAATAACCCAAACTGTAAAACCTGCTTCCTATAAACCACCAGGAAGCCAGCATGCTTGGGGCCAAACAACCCATAAACCTGACAAGCATCATGTCAGGGTTTGCACCAGCTTTGGTTAGTGGGTTTGTTTAAGTTTTGATATCATACTGAGCACAGTGCAGGAAAATTCACCTGTGATATGTGAAATATCACTCTCATTTGTGTTGTGTATTTACAAGTCAGGTCCTAAATCAGGATTTAGAAGAGCTCCCTAAAGCTCACTATACTGTGTTGAGGAAGGGTCTGACTTCAGCCTGTATCCACTATATGGAAAAAAGATCTACCCATCCCTTTCCCCTGTACTTACACTCAAGTGTCAACGGAAGAGTTGAGCTTTAGCACTCACACTACTCTCTTAGGAGATGTTGTCAGGTAAACACACAAGGCCAATGAGGAAGTATAAGTTGTTGAAATAAGAAGCAGTATCAGCAGATATGGCAGACATGAGTTTGTGTTCTTCGTGCTCCATGTCTGAAATCTCTGCTGCACAAGCCCTCAGGAAAGAACTCTCCCCATGCAGAAAACGCCAGCATTTTGGTGGCATGATATAGAGCTCACAGCGGTACTGTTTTGAGATGGCCCATCTACCACGTACCCGATCCCACAGGCTAGATCCATCCTCACCCACCCACATCCTCACACTGTATATTCTTTCACTCTGTGGGTTTATTGGTGAATGATGAGTACATTTTCAACTGGATTCATCTTTCAGTTGCTATGCAGAGATGCACCCTCCTCAGGGAGCTGTGAAGATCGCAACAGGAGCTGCTGCCCAGTTTGTTAAAATACTGAGTTTAAAGGCAGGTGCTGCAGGTACAGCTGGAGCCTCCTTTTAGAAGAGGGTCGGAAAGTCAGCACTCTGCTGAGCACCGCCAGTCACACTCCTGCTGGAGCAGGAACCGCTGTGGTGTCTCGATTCTGCACTTGGACGTCACCGTCGTCTGACACAGACATCCCTCCCCAGCCGTGCATCTGCAGGCGGAGCCGCTGGCAAGCTGCTTCTTCTGCTTAACATTGGATGACCAATGAGGATACACAAATACTATTATTATTTCATATTCCATTTCTAGTCCCTGTTCCTTTTCCCAAAGGCAAGCTCTTTTTTTTTTTTTCCCAAAGTTTGAGCAAAATCCATTCTGCCATTTTGAAGTCAGATGGGTGAAAATGAGCCAACTTTAAATCAGAGTTGCCAACTGGTTTAATTTAATTTAGTGAATTAATCATGAGCCTAGTTCTAAGTCCTTCTTCAAAAAAACAACAACATGTTCTTCGATTCATGGGAATACATCCAGGGCTGTGCTTGCATTTAAAAACAAAAAGTAAGTTTCTGTCATGGAGAGAAGCTCTCATAAATGTGACTGCTGGAGCCTGTTATCAGAAGATAAATAAAAGGAATCTTCCACTAAATGTCTATTTATCAGCTAATAGGTTTCAAGTCCAAATCAAGATTTTGGAGAAGTGAAAAGGTAAATATTTAATGATTATTGAATATTTCTGTCTAACGGTATTTCTCTACCCAGTCCAAAATCTCCTGAGCTCCTTTCCCCTGCAACATACATATATGTGCACACCACCCACACCTCCACAGAATTTAACTTTCTTATCTGGGGAACTCTTGCAAAAGTGCTTCTCATCAGTCTTGCTGGACAAAGAAATAACCATAATTTCTGCAGTGGAAGGAAGGATGGCATAGAAATGCATGACCACTCATTTTTACATTTTTGTTGAATAAAGTTTCCACCTGGCTTCGTGTTATGAAACAGTGATGATGATTCACACTACAGGAGCACATGAATGCCCCAGGAGGTACGTAAGCAGAGCAAGAGGGAGCACCCAAGAATGGTATAAACAAGAAAAACAGAAACGTGGAGTTCAGGTCTCCAGATCCCCTGGTGCAGTACCATATCCACCGGAGCATGGCAGAATCAGAGAGCATTTGTGGTCTTCATGGGGATTTTACAAGGATTCCTGATGAAGAGCTTGCCTGCCCTCCAGTGATGGTTCAGAAAGAGGAGTTAGGACTGTCATCCCAATAAGCTGACATTGTTTACTGGTAGAACTGTCCAGCTGGAGAGGGGGGAAACATTGCACTGTCCTTGGAGGCAGGATAAGGTATTTGCTGTGCAACCTAGGGAGAAACACCTACAACCTATTATGACAATGTGAGTGCTGTGTTGTCAGAAGCTGTTCTCCACCCTGGGTCACTCTAATTGTATGAAAAGGTTGTGCACAGAAGGTTGTCAAGAAGGATAAAACAGAAGAGGACATTTCACCTATCTTTTCACCACCCTACATATTTGCACACCTATCGACCCTACTTGCCATTACACAAAGTTCATAGAGAGTCCTGTTGAGGTATTGGGATGGTGAAAAGCAGGATCTTCACAGACCTTAGAGGTGAGTGGACAGTGTTTTACAGAGAGGATCCTTTCCCTGAAAGTGTCTTCAGATCACTACTTTGTCATCATTCTTTATGGCAGCAAGGGAGTTGATGTGTAGACAGGCAGAAGGAAGATGAAACTGCTCATCACTGAAAGTCTTTTTGCAATTTCCCCTCAAACATGTGCCCAGTACCTTTTCTTAAAGAAGGTCATTCACAGGAAAATCCCCTTCCATATGCAGCTCTCCAGAGCTTGCTAGATGTTCCTATATGGCTCATAAATCATAGAGGCAGCTGTTACCATCAGCATTTTCCTTCTCCCTTAAAGTACTAGCAGCCACAGCAGCTGCTGAGTCTGAAGTTAATTTCACAAATTAACCTGAGAGTACACCACAGTCCCAGGACAGCAACCCTACCTGCTCCATGCATCTTCCTGGGAGCGATAAAGCTTGCGGCCTCAGCACTTCTGTAAGCTTTCCAGGAGGAGGGGAAAATCTTAGGAGAGTGAAACCTCAGCCAGTTAAGTGTTTCAGCCCGAAGGCAAATGGAGGAGACAGGATGCATTATACAAAGGCAAAACACAGAGCAGAAATAAAAACGAGAGAGGAGAAGGGCTCCTAAGAGTATGAATGAAGCAAAGAAGGAGATGCATAGCTGTCAGTTATACTTAGAAAAGACAGAAACAAGGAGTAAGACTGGCGCTGGAAGAACTTGACACCAGTGACAGCTAACCAGGTCATAGGGGCCAGAGTCCCTTGGCAGGTTGAATAATTTTGTTTTGTTTTATGTGCTTGTGAATTTTTCAATACCATGGTAGACTCACACACATGCCAAGTTTGCCCATGGAGATTTGTCCTTACTCTCTTTTTTGTCTCAGGGATGTGGAAGCTTCTTGTGAACCAGCCCTACATCTCCCTATTTCAGCTGTAGAGACTAAGCCATACAGCTCATTATTGTGCTCTGTCTTTTCTCCACTCCTTTTACCAACAGACTTTCATTTCCACCAGACTTTGGCATAGGGTACTTTAAACCCGACGAGAGATGGGAACAAGAGTGGCTTTTCTCTCTTTCCTTGGCAGGTATTTGAAGCTGCTGTGCTACCCCACTGAGCTGCAGAAGGTGCAGGGCCTCCCTCCTGCAGCAGGCTGGGGGCTGGGGGCCAGTAGGCAAAACCACTAAAGCAAATGAGCTACTTGCAAGGGATGCAAGTCACGCTTGCAAGTCATGCCTCAGTCATGCTGTTTGCTATCCTTTGTCAGGGCCCTGCTTGCCCTAACAGGCTTTAATTAGCCCGAACAGCCTCATCTGGGACGTAGTCTTGAGCTTCACTGTTGGAGGGTCTGTGCTCAGCTCTGTCCTGGTTTGCTGGTGGGACTGGTGTTGGATTTGTCTCTTCACCTCACGTTTGTCCCACTGTTACTGGGCTGTCAGTCGATCTCGTTGCCAGCCCTGCTCTGCTTGGGTACTGCGATTGCCATTGTCACAACTCACGGAGCAGCTCTGCTCTTGCTGCTTTCCATCATTGCAGATCTAGTGGCATTTGGTGGCAGGACCCCTAGGGCAACTCCTTGTTTTAAAAAGGTAAAATCTGAGAGAGCCAAAGCACATCTGATGAAAGACTTGCCCTCCAAGGCTGGGATGCAAGAGGCCCTGAGCTCTAGGAGAAGGGGTGGGGAAGTTCTCTAAGGAAGTCTTGAAGTGTGCAAGGGACTTCCTGAGGTGTGTTAAATGTCCTCCATGGTGTCCAGCACTTCACAGTTCAGCTTTGCACAGGGCACAGGGCGTTTCTTGACCAAAAAACTGTTGAGATCTGTTGTCTTCTTGATGATGAAGTGGGGGAAAATGCGGAAGCAGTGGACTTTGTTAAATGCCATGAATAAATGCTACAGGCGCTGCACCTGGGTGGTCAGGGCCCGGAACAGCAGGCAAATCCACTTGCTAATGTAGATGAATGAATTTTTAGCTCCAGTAATTGATTTGGTCTTCTGTCCCTAGAAACACAAGTAGTGTTAAAATCCATTACCTACGTGGGGTTTGTATTTCTCCTTTGAGGATGATTAATTAAATTATTTATTTTTGTACTTATGTGTCCTGGGTTGGGGTGAAGCAGGGCCAACTCCGCTCAGGGAGACGCCCAGGCCCACTCTCGTTGCCGTGGCAACCTGGGTCAGCTGACCCCGGTGTTTGCCCTGGGGAGGGGTCACACCTGGGTGGGTGGAGTCAGGTGACCCAAACTGACCAATGGGGTGTTCCATCCCATCCGCCATGTTCAGTATAAAAGCTGAGGGAGCGAAGGGGTCAGGTTGCCTCTTCTCCAGTGGACTGGAGAAGTGGACTTCTACAGTGGATGGCTTTCTTCAGTGGATGGCTTTCTTCAGTGGATGGCTTTCTTCAGTGGATGGCTTTCTTCAGTGGATGGCTTTCTTCAGTGGATGGCTTTCTTCAGTGGATGGCTTTCTTCAGTGGATGGCTTTCTTCAGTGGATGGCTTTCTTCAATGGATGGCTTTCTTCAGTGACTGATGTCTGAGGAGGACCCCATCAACTCATCTGCCTTTTGATCCTGGTTAGTGTGTTCCAGTTTGCATTTATCACTGAGTCCAGTCTAGAACTTCCCCAGTGCCTGCCGTTGATGAATGAAAGTTTAGCTTTGTCCACCGCTTTGAGCTTTGATATTCTTGAACACAACGTACTAAACATGAAGAGTCTGAGCCATCCCTTCTACAGAAAGGGGATAAGTTTGGATAATAACCTAAAGTGTTTAGAGTGAGGTTAAGCACCTGCGGAATGGGAAGCAGCAGAGCTGAGGTGACACTCTGCATCCCTTGTCCTGTGGAATGGTGATGCCCAAAACCTGCTTCTCCCTTGCACGTTGGGGTGAGCTGTGCTGCAGCAGCCCCTCTGCAGATAGCTGCAGGACCTGAGAGAAATGTGTGCTGAGGAAGAGCTGAGCCCTCACATCTACTTACACTTTTGCTTCCGAGAATTGCTCTTAGGTAAAGAACACTTTGATTAAAAGAACTAATTTACAAAGCAACAATAAGCAAAGAAAAGCTTTCTGTGAGCTCGGTACAACAGTCGCAGCACCTCATTGCTTCTAAGCTCAAAAGACCAACTTGACATTTCAAGCTGGCTCCTGTGCTGAAGCAACAGGAATAACGGGGACCAGAGAGGTCATGCAAACCTTCGGTCCTCTGGGCGCTTCAACAGCCAGCTCCTCCTGAGTAGGGCCATGATTACCCCAGAATAACATCTTGTCATGAAGCAGTGGGGCACCAGTCATTCTGCCCTTTGGATTCCTCTTCAGAGGGAGTTTCCTATATAATGTCACATTAGATTAACACCCCTTATCTGCTTCTCTACTGTCGTCTTTAATAAATGTGTTACAGAGCTCTGTCCTAGACTCACACAGTTTTTCCAGTGCTTTTTCTTTATTTTTGTCCCAGCTTTCTCAGTCAGGACCTTAAAAAAGAATTGCCAGTATCACAATTGAAGATCTGCACCTTGATCCTGCTCCGATATGTGACATCACTAGCACCTTTAGGACATAATACAGGACAATAACAGAAGGAGTCTGACCCAGCGCATGCATTTCTAGTCTTGGGTTCCTCTTTACATACCTCATTCTGCGCTCTGCTGGTATATGTGCAATCCCCTGCTATATGTCCTTCCACACACTGTGTTGTTTTGGTGATGTTGATTCAAGCAGGGACAAACATCATTGTTATAGATCGCTGTCCTGATTTTACATTAGGTGTCTGGCTGGAAGGAGAGCACATCAGGCTCAAATAGAGAGTCCCTGTGGTTAAAGGGGTAACTGATGACACTATGTTGTGTCAGGGGTGGGAAGAGTAGACTGACTATCTCAGAAGATCCAACACAGTATGCTGAACACTCAAGAGAGGAGACCCTTTTGGATAAGACTATGGAGAGGCTGCTTCTTGAGTCATTGGTGTACATAGCTACACACATCTTGATGTGGAGCTAAATGCCAAGGAAGTCTGAATTTACAGCTTGGTTTGAGTCTCCTGTGCTCAAAGCTGAGGCTGTTGTGCACCCTGCTTTTCACAGAGGATCAAGAGCTCTTCTTGTGTCTGCATACTCCTTTCTGATTTAATTCGGTCTTAATTAATTTTCACAGTAATAGGATGAGAGGTAGAATTGCAACAGAGGAAATTCTGTTAGATAAAAGGAAAAAAAATTCCATGGGGAAGGAAGTTAGTCATCAAAACACAGGCTGAGGTAGGCTGTGGGATCTCTGTACTTGGAGATAGTCATTATTTGCCTGGACAGACCTGAGGACATAAGTCAACTTTAAAAGTAGTCCTGCTTTTGGAGGGTTAGGCCAGATACCTGCGGATCTCCCTTCCTATCTGAGTTATTCTGAGATGATGTGAACTCTGTGTTGGCTCTTGCCTTGCTTTCACCCGCTCCTCATCCCACACCACCAGCCTTCAGTGCTGGGGACATCCTTGACACCACGAAATGCAAGACCATGGTCCAGACCAGGGGAAAGAGCTTGGGTGTGCAGATGTGACTCTGCAATAGGATTCAGTGAAGCAAACAGATTTGGGTGAAGGAGGGTAAAAATAAAGCACTGCCTTAATCAGCAGGCTGTGTCCAGAGGCTGAGGAATTAAACCAGAAACGTACACAAGTGTAGGGATGGGGGGGTGAGTTAATCAGCCAGAATTAGCTGTGGGGTTTGTCGCTTCAGCTTTTTGTGTTTGGAGTGATTTCAATTAAAATGCAAAGATCTGACTGCTTAAGTGCTTCATGCTAATTGGGAGATCAGTGTGCTTTCTTTTCTCTTTCTCCTCTAATTTATTTTAAGGCTTTGTTTCCAGCACAGAAGGTGTGGCAGGCCCAGGAATTTGAAATGAGGAGAGAGGTTGGAAATACCAAATCAAAGCTGTGTGGGCAATTCCTCCAGAGCTGAGGAGGGAGGGAAACACAGGGCTTTCCCTGCATAGGGAACAAATCTTTCCAAAGGGACGCAATAATCCTGCTTTTCTGTCCTCTGGTTACTTTTTAAGCTCTGGTCCAACAGCTCTGGGACTTAATTGAATGAGATGGGTTGGTCAAGAGTTTGCGTGGTTTTGCAGGGAGTGTGTGTGCTGGGGCAAAGCACTGTTCCTCAGAAAGAGCAGCCAGGGCCTTTTCTTCACCAATGGGTGCTTTTCAAGGGTGAGGTCCCTGGTTTTTTGAGAGGGCAGATGAAGAGCTATTGCACTGGTCTTCTCATATACTGTCATACAAGCAACTAGCTGCTCATGACTTGCATTCATGAGGTAGGTGTGGGTAGCAACTGGCACACCAACGTAGCTCCCCCAAATCAGCATGGTGCTTCTTGTGCCTGGAAGGGCGAAATCTTGCTTGGGTTACCCAAGTGAACAGCAAAAGGGAACAATCTAAGGTGTCTGACGTGCAAGAGAGCAGAGTGGAGTGCACAAGGTGTTGTCTGGGGAGGTGTCTTGAATGCAGTGTCACTGCAGTTAGTGATGGAGCTAGTCCACAAGTCCTGCCAGTGCACCTCTGTTCCTGATACCAGCTCTACTTTGGGCCACGCTTAATCACCCAGCAGGGAGCAGCTCTGTGGTGGGGTCAGGATTCACTAGCACTGAGGCACTGGCATCACAAGAAGAGTGGCGTCAAGTGCCATTATGGTCAAATGCAGCTATTCCCATCCAAAATTTGCACAGTCAGCTTTGCTCCACAGTGAGCTGTGGTCAGCAGTGATGGGGAGCAGGGCAAAATCACTGCCATTGGCTGAATTAATCTTTTAGGTAGCTGAATGCTCCTTGGTAGCTGCCTACTTGTGCTCATCACCACCCCTTGACATGGTGATATGTTACCCTCTCCTTTTTGATGGAGAGCTGAGGCCCAGAGCACACCTGAAATCCAATAAAGTGATGGCAGGGAGCAGAGTTAGCAAAAGCTTTGATAACTGTCGTGTTACAGGCAAGAGGTTTGCAGAGCACAGCAAGGGCCGTCAGAGCGAGATCCGGGGATGCAGCGAGTCACAGGCTGCTCCACCAGCCGCTCCGGAGGGAAAATGGTCCCGGAGAGCCCCTCCTCAGAGGAGTGTAATAGTGATCTGTATGTCTGTCAAACTGTATGTCAGGCTCTAGAGGAGGGCACACATTTCACATGCTGGGTAGCTCCATACCAGGAAGTAGCTGCAGCACTTAACAAATTAAATAAAAAACCAGGCTCCCTATTTTAAATTCCCCTTCCCTGGACAGGCTGCCTGTGCGCTGCAGGGCTGGGGTGAATGCCCGGGAAGTGTCCTTCTGCAGCTGGAGACCTGGGATGGCTCTGAAAGGGTTGAGAGGAGGTGGATCCCTCCTCAGAGAGTGAGAGGTGCACTGGGGCTGCACTGCCTGTGCCATGGCCATGGCCAGGGCCCCCAGGGGTCCTCCGTCCCTAACGAGCCCTTCTCACGCCCAGCTGAGCACGTTGGCAGAGTGGCCTCATCCCCAGGGAAGGGGAGGACGGGTCCCGGGGGCTCCGCCGCAGCGTACCCAGCGATGCAGCTCCTGCTCTCGCTCCAGTGGTCTCCGGAGATGGGCAGCTGTGTGTGAAATGTGTTCATCTTTTTTTCATGAATTCAGCAAGAATTACCACCAGGAAGGGAGGAAGGAGAAAGGAAAATCTTACGATCTGGAGGTTCTGGTGGAGGGGAGAGCAGAGTTCAGGAGGGAGAGGGGGCCAATTGAGGAAGCCTATAGCTGTTAGAGCAGAGGTACTGTCAACCCGCTGGCTGTTCTTGATGATCTTTTTTCCTCCTCCATTGCTCATGCTTCTCCCTGTTTCCCCACAGGCAGAGGCTGCCTCACACATGGGATGCAGGACCCCACCACCCCAAATCCTAAGCAGAGCATCAGCTCCGCTGGGGAGGGATGGCTGTGTGCATGAAGCTCCCCTGGGTGGGCTGTGATGTGTGCCCGTGGCATGGGTTAGCCACACATGGACCCCATTCAGAACCAGATCCAGCTGTGTCTCTACCTATTCCTTGACTGGCTTTCTGCCTGTCAGCACATCCCCATACTGCCCATGCGCTGTGAGCTGGAGGGAGCCCCTGCTGAGCACAGGGTGTTAATGTGCCTCATGATGAAAGGAGGAGCAGTTGCCTCTGAGTCTCATCATCACATTCCTGGTATTTTCCTTGCTTGGGGATGGTGGGGAACAAGTACTTCCATGTTCAGGAAGCAAGATGGTGGGCACTGGCACCAGAATTTCTGTATTTATAGTCTGCACCTTTAGCAGCTGGCACCCTGGGGCCTGAGGTACCCAAGGAAGGAGCCACGCCACGCCAGCAGTGCCAGCATCCAGTCTGTTCCTGTTGGTGGGGAGGATGGCCAAAACCCAGCTGCAGAAACTGGCTCTGGCATGTGCGCGCTGAGGACTGGTAGCTGGTTTCAGATCTGGAAGCGTTCTCCATCCCTTGTGGTACCTGAGCACCCATGGAGCGGTGCAAAGATGAATTGCGTCCTAGCTTCTTCCTTGCTGCTGATACTCAGCAGATCCTATCCTACTTCAGGCTTGGAGGCAGGCTGTGTGAGGCCAGGGAGAGGTTTTCTTCTGTTCCTATGTAAGCTTCCCAAAGAGCTGTGAATTTAGCTTGAAACAAGAGCCAAAGTTTGAGATATAAGTCCTGGGAGGAGGTTGACCTCATTGAGAAATCCATGAGCCATCTCCTGCGCTTTCTCCTGCACTGGAGGTGTGACCCAAGCATCAGGGTTGGCTGGTGGACCCCAGATCCTTCTCCTGCCCTGCAATTCTGTCACTGTTTTCCTTCCAGGCCCCCACTGCCTGGCCTACAGTCAAACAGGCATGCACCAACTGCAAACAGCATCCATATTTCCACTTGGGTGGGTGTCTCAGCTGGCTGTGTCCAGGACTGTCTCCCTTGGGGGGGCAGGTGTGTTTGGGGTGATGCTGCCAAACAGCCAGGCAGAGCAGGTGGGGAGGACTAGAGCAAGAACCATATACGACGCAGTGTGGGGGAGAGATGACTTTACACACATCTCTTGCTTTCCTATGGCCTCTGAAGCAGGAGGGAGATATTTAATGGAAATGTGCTGGAATGGCAGGGAAGGAATTTATTTTTTTTTGATGTTCCAAGTCAAATTGCTGCAAAAACAAGTTTTGCTGAGGCAAGCTCTAAACTAAAGGGCATGATGGTTTTCAACCTTTTCTCCTGAAGAGAAACTCAGAGGCAGAGAGAAGCAAACCCTTCTTGCCTGGAAGCCTGGATTTTTCTTTTTTCCCCCTTCAAACACCTAAGTGGAAGCACAGAAAGACATGTCAGCAGCATTACCAAGTCCCCTGCTTGAGAGTAGCCCTGGGTAGCGAAGGGACTTTCCAAAAACCACAGAGAAGGTTAGGCAACCAACCCACTTCTAGGATCACGCTGGGCTCTGTAAAGATATCTTCCCTTCAGAAGGAGCAAGAAAAATTCAACCGCTTCCTCAGAAGCTTGTTTTTATTGAGACTCCCTGGACTGCTGCTAATCTCAATCTTTTTGAGCAGCAAGGGAGCAAAATTGTCTCCCTGCAGTAATGTAATGTGGGGAGGCAGGAGGACAGAGCTGGTGTGAGGAGGAGACACTGGGGTCACTCTCATGGGCTAGACCAATGAACCGAGCTGTTCTACTGGATGTCCCCAAGCTCTGCAGCACCAAGTATGTAAAAGTGCTTGTAAGGGAAACCTAATGTGCCAGCTCCTAAAGACCAAACTGAGAACATCCCAGCCTGCACAAATGCAGAGAGAATTGCATTCAGAGCTCACACTTTTTTCAAAGTGGAAAGTACTGCTGATGGCTGTTCTCTGGTAGCAACAGAGTGGGGGAGAGAGCCACTTTTCCCAAAATGGTGAAACTGGGACTCCAGTTCCTGACTCAGAGAATGTCTTCTGACCACAGAAGGCCCATGAGACTTCTCCTTGTGTGGGCTGGTTCCTTACCTCGAAAGTAATTGGGGCAGTAGGACAGGGCTGGCCTCTTGTATCTCTCTGCTGTCCAATGGGACATGCAACTTGAACCACCAGCACTTGGTTTTGTTTGGAAAGAATTTGGGAGCATCACCGGGAGCTAAATGGTGCCTCTGTCATGAGGCCTTGGACTCTGCTGTTCCTGGCACTGAGATGCTTCTGGAGCCAGGAGGGAGAACAGCCGCTCAAAGAAAAAGTCAGTTTTCTTGTTCTCCTGACAAATGAATTTAAATTGAACCAGAATTTTGAGTGAAGCTGATAATAGCTGTGCTATTTTAATCCATCCTTGTCTCCCTTGCCTCAGCATCAGCACCGACGTCAAAGGCTCCTCAGCCAGGAAAGACCCTGGTCGGATCTCCTAGAAGCTGGCGCTCTCGGCAGCGGCACGGGAGGATTGCAGTGCACAGATGGCTGCAGCCCTGTCTCTGTTAATTGGCTCTGTTCCCCTGGATGTAGCTCTGAATCCTGCACAACTGAGCATAAAAAATGTTGAGGAAGTTTCCTCCTGCAATAGCAAATCTCAAACCCATATAGCCTTAATGAATAAATAAGGATCCATGTTCTGCTCCCAGATGCTGCTGTGGAAATCCAGAATAAGTTCAGTGGATGTATTCCAAAGACACCAGTGTCAGGGAGAGCCGAATTTAGCCTGAATGGCAGAGGAGGGAAATGGGATGCTTTTGCTCACTGCATTGAAGCATAAACATAATTTCCCTTGTGAAGTTTTATAGTGATTCTCTGAAATATAACAAAAGGAAGCTGTGGCTCCTCAGCATCGTTTCTTTCTTTAGCTGCCCTTTGCCAATTGTACCAGAAGCTATATGCTACCTGCGTGTCCAAGACACAGTGCCACAGAGGAGCACATCTTTGGGACTGTTAAAGCTAAGCGTGTCCCAGATGGGCTCCCTGACGTCAGTGATGCCTGTCGTGGCACAGGGAACAGCAAGCTGAAAGACCTACCATGACCCTGGCTGCAGTCTCTTCTGCACATCTCTGGTGATACTCGAGAAAAATCTCCTCTTTGCCATGAATTAGGGCAAAGCCGTCCTTGATCTTTGCACGAGGCAGATCGGCTGAGCACATGAAAACTGTAAGAAAGGCAGAGGTAATGTGGTTTTACTTCTTCAGCCTTTTTTTTTTCTTGTAACTTGCTTCGTTCCAGTTCCAAGTCGATTTTTTGGAGCTCAATTACCTTTTCCCTTGTACATCGCAAAATTTAGCAGTAAGTTGCATTAAAAAAAAATAATTAGCGAAGGCCTGTAAACAACACAAAAGAAACAAAGAAAAAAAATGCAAAAAAAGTTTCTTTGTAACCATGTGGGTGCCAGCATCTGTGTAAATGAAATATTTAGCCCAGGATTCGGTGCTTATCCTGCTGGTGTCAGCTCTAATCTGAGCTGCCACTTAAGGAAACGAACAAACAAACAAAAAAATAGTCTAACCTTTTCACTCACGATGATAGTTTCAAAGATGTAAATTCCAGACTTGGAATCCATCATAATGAGTTTCTCTGCATATACCAGATTGTTTGGGGGAACTTGTCATGTCCCACCATGGCTTCTGCAGCTCATCTGCACTGTTGCGTCTCTTCCTTCCCTTCCCCCAGCTCCCTCTCCATGTGCTCATCTCATTCCCAAATGCCAGCACAGACACGCGCTCAGGGAGTGCAGCAGCTTCAGACCCATTGAGGGACCAAGAGTTTTGACTTAGTTCTGTTGTTATTTGCTGTTACTGCTGCTCTGTCCCTGTGATGGATGGCTCTCGGCTCTGGTGGGCACCAGGGCAAGGGAACATGCCTTCAGAGAGGAGGGGAACTTGCACCTCTCCAGACCTGTGCCGAGCTCCAGGCCAGGTTGCCCTTGCAGGGACTCTTTAAATTGAACTTTAAACAACCCCTAATGAGATTCTGTTTGGGGATTTGATTTTGATTTATTTTTGGCAGTGGTAACAACCAAAACCCAAATAATATTTTTAGCTTTGGACACCCCAGGAGCCTTAACAAATCCAAAAATATTCCTGAAAAGCAAGACAGCGGTGGTCTTCTTTTCCCATAAATGCCAGAAAAATGCTAACCCCAGGAGAAACTCTTTTTTAATGCTAAAAGTAAGTGCATTTTCAGCGAAAATAGAAGTTGATGTAATAGGTTTGACCTTTTCTGCTTGATCTTGCACAGTGCTGGAGCTCTTTTGCTAACACACTGCTAATCTGGGGCCTTACCACACCACAGTTCAACCTTGCTGTACCTCAGACATAACACGTCCTCTGCCACAAGGTTGTGAGCCAAGCTAGGGGTGCAGAAGAGCCCACTGTCTCCAGGGTTTGCCCAGTTTGGTGGAACCCTCTATCTCTCTGCTGTTAGCAGTGCTGAGGATGCCTGGCCAGTCATGCTGGCATCTGGTGAGGGGTCCCTTTCAGCCGGCCTTAGGTATTGGTGGTGGGGGCCGTCCAGGCCAACCTCAACATAGGGCTGCCATCATCATTAGACCAGGTTAGTGTGGCTTTGTCTTGTGAAAAACTGATGAAACAGCAGTGGTGATGTGAAGCCAAGGGAATAATGGTGCTTTTGTTTCCAGCTGAACATCTTGCACTGATTATTTATGTCTTGGGGCTAGGCGGTTTGGTCTTTCCCTTGTTCTCCAGGGGATCGCTGGGCTCCTTATCTGGAGGCTGGTCTGGAGAGTGTCTTCATCTTGGTCAAACAGGCCAGTTGTCCCCAGCTCAGAAAAGTCATGGACTCCCTGGAGGGCTGCTGGCTCTCACCTTGTCCCTCCAAGGCAGTGTTGGTGCTGGGAGTCAGTGTGCTCTGTTTGCTTTTAATGATCACAGCAATGTTCTCATTGCAGATGACCCTGCATGTGTTTAAAACAGCAAAATGAAATTCCCCCTGGTCCCCGTCCCCAGACAAAAATGAAAAGTACAGCAAGGTTGGAGGGGAAATGGCACAGCTGGCTGTCCCGTGTGCTCACCCTCACTGGAGGCGTGAGCTGTCCGTACCTCATGGACATTCTCAGAAAAGCGTTCCTCCCCAGTCAGCCAAGCCCCGTACCCCAGGGCTGGGAAGGGGTGCTGGTGGGCAGGGGGACTGGCAGCAGGGTGGTGGGACACAGAGGAGGGGAGTATAAGCAGAGGGCTGAGAGCCTGCATGAGAGCAATAACAAAGAAAGGCTCCAGAGCAATGGCCATATAGCATTTCCATAAATACACAGCAAAAAGCTCTCAGTTCCCCAGCTTGCTGGAGGCACCTAGTACTAAAGCTAGACACTGCTCTGCAGAGCAGAAAAGGCCTTTTCTCCCCAAACACTGCTGTGACACTCTTTGTGGTGCCTGCCTGGCTCCTAGTGTCCTCACCAGGAGTGGGAGATGACTGCCACCACGTTGGGGTTGGATCAGGGGGATGTGGTGTCCCCGAGAGGGCAGCCCAGCACAGCAGTGGCTGCTGCGGATGGGTGATGTGCAGCTACAAGCCTTTTGGAGCAAGGCAGGCTCTCTCCTTTGTATTTCTGCAACACCGAGAATGTCTGGGGTTTGTTTCATGATTTCTTGGTGCTGCCCTAATGCTTTTTGTGGAGCTTCAGGTGGGCAAGAAGGGAAAAGTAGACTGGTTTCCTGTAGGGAATGTGTTGTCTGGTCTTCCACCAGCTTTCTCCTTAGCTATTATTAGCCAAATCCATGTTTTCCTGAATTTCAGAACTTTGCTTTTAACCCACTCATGGCTTTCTTTTTACCTTTGATCCCTGCCGCTGGGTAAAACCCACAGAGCAAATGATGTCTGCCCTCCTTTTTATTATGAAGCTGAAATTTAGAATCATAGAATGGTTTAGGTTGGAAGGGACCTTAAAGATCACCTAGTTCCAACCCCCTGCCATGGGCAGGGACACCTCCCACTAGACCAGGTTGCTCAAAGCCCCGTCCAGCCCTGTCTTGAGCTGAGGCTGTTTAGTCTTAGTTCACCAAGTGCTTTTGAACTAACTGAGGATGAGCATCAGGTCATAGGCTAAACTTTTTTGTTTCCTCTGGGAGTCTAGAGGAACTAGTACTAGTCCTTTGGTTCCTTGGGATACGAATGTAGTCATGGCCTTGCCTTATATAGTCCTTGTAGGAAGCCAGGGAGGGATTGTGGGTGTCTTGGTGAATTCTTTTCTTTTTTAGTAATCAAAGAACAATTCTGTGAAGACAGAAGTAGATGTGGGACAGGGAAGGTCTCAATAAATTATGCATTTTCAAAAAAATATAAACATGCTCTAAACAAAAATATCAATCTTTTTTCCATAAATTTATATCCATCATAGCTCAAAATCCATGGCATTTAAAAGATCAACAAGGAAATGAAACACAAGAATTTACCAGGACAATATTTCATGAGCTCAAATGTGCTTATTTGGTTCAATTTTTAGAACTTATTTTTCCATTTGAAATTTTCATCCTCATTTTAGGCTGAAAAAATGCATATGAAACATCAAAACCACACCTGAACTGGAAAAATTATTTCCCTCTGCTTTTGAATGGCTCCTTTCCCAGGCTGTCAGCCACCCACCCAGCTCTTTGCAGAGTCCCTTTGGGCACAAGCAGTCTGCCAGCAGCTCATTTCTGCAGTCCCAGGCCCGCAAAATGTGGCTGCTGTTTCCACAAAGGCCTGATCTCTCAGTGGGATGCCCCAGGAAGCATCTTGCTGATAAGCCACTGTTGGCTGCTCCATGCACGCTGCTCCCATGCCCCTGGTCCGCCTGTACCCACCCGCGGTGCTGAGCTCCCGCCAGCCAAGGGCAGGTGGTGCCGGCACTTGGCTTTGTGCCTTGCTCTCCGCATCCCTCTCGAGGCTATTAACATCCCCTCTTGAGGCTATTAACATCGTCATCACAGTTGTGGCCATGATGGGAGCTTGCACAGCCCCTTGCAAGACCAGCAGCACTGCTTTAGCTACCCAGCAGAGGACACTGGGGGATGTTCCTGGCACCCTTCTCCTGAGTCTGAAAGGAAACGAAGCCAGATGATACTTGAGCCTTGCTGACCAAGGGAGGTAGGAGTGCAAAGGAGAGATATGGAGCGGCTTTTCCCTTTCTTGGGGCTGGCTATGAAACTCTGAGGCTAGCATTGCTGTCGCTGAGGAGCAGGAGGAGGTGCTTCTGGCACTGAAAGCTTGCACAAGGGGTGCCAAGAAGAGGCTTTGTGCAGGTGTCTGTCTTGGCTTCAACTCCGTGTTATATAAAACTGATGCAATTTTTCTGTGCAGACGAAGCCTCTCCTGGGTAGAAAGGTTATATGAGAGATGCAAGTTTTGGAGAGCACAAGGAACAGAAAGGGGAGGGTGGGGATCTCTGATTCAGCCCTCATCACTCTGGGAATTTCAGCAGCTGCAAAAAACCCTCCTGCAGCTTGGGGAAAAGTCAGTTGTAACTCCCCACAGGACCTGACTATGACAAAACCCAGCTGTAGCTGCAGCAAAGTGTGCCATTCTGAGACTTGGACCTCTCTCTCCCTTGAGATGTGTTACTCATAATGCAAACCTCAGCTGCTACTTCCCAGCCTCCTTGAGGAAAGCAAACCATTTTCTCACCTCCAGCTTTACTTACAGAGCAGAAGAAGCAGCCCACATTAGATTGAGTGCTGTTTAAACTGGACACCAGGAAAATAGTCCAGGATAATCCCTATTCCTGTATTTCTGCTTCCTGTTAACAGCTCACAATTGCAAGAACATGGGCCAGATGAAAGACCTAGGTGGGTTATTGTTCTCTGTGTGGAGAGGAAAGCGTCTCCATATAGCTCAGGTTCTGCCCGCACCTGGTAGCGGCTTGAACTGGTAGCTGATTCAAGTGAACAGTGCCAATCTAGGTGCTCTCAGTTTGGGCTAAGAAGTGTTTATTTTGGAGGCAAGGGAGTTAATTGTAATGTTTTCCTCATGGGCTCAAACTAAATTGCAGTAGGAAACTAGGGCATCCTCCCAGCATCTGCATAGGTCTAATGAAATGCACTTAAAATCCTAGATTTAAAGCTTACTTAGGCATTTGTTGATTTTCTTTTTGGAGCTGGTTTGATTATATTGGTTTAGAAAACAAGGTCTTCAGCATGTTGGATGCTCCTGTGAAAAAGTTGCTCTTTGTCTAGTTATTTCATTAGAATTATGCTGGCACAAACACTTCACTGAGAATACAGAAAAAAAGAACTGGAGAGGAGCAAGAGAAGTAATCTAGACCCAACCAAACAGTCGTCTGCCTTAACCCAAACATTCAGAAGGTTTACATGAATGTATTTGTCCTGCTGGGCTCAGCATAAAGTCATCCCAAAACAGCACAGCAACAAGATGCTTCTAAGCTGCACTGGATAGGTGACTGCAGTGTCTTACTCATCTCAGCTTGCCAGGGGCTCCCCAGCCCTGGGACAGCCTACAGGGAACACCACAGGCAAGTCCCACTGGTCCTTACCTCTCCTGAGATTTCTGGACTCTGGTTTTACCACTGACCAAAGCTCAGAAGCAGACATCCATGAGTGTATTAAGTAGTGGGCACATGAGGAGAGCAAGTTAATTCAATTGTATTACAGCTGAGGTAGATTTAGATCTCTACAAAGTCTGGCACTGGTTCCTATTTTTCACCCAAAGTGTTCTCTTCAATCTTAAAAATGGCTTTGATGTGTGCTGAGTACCAGAGAGGCTGTGATCAATTTGTTAGAATGAGTTTATTAAAGAAGAGAATTCCCAGAAGAAGAAATTGGGAATGTGGCACTTGTAATTATCTCCACCAATTGAGATGGATTCTGAAAACCTGAGCTCCCCTTCTCTGGCTTTGCTGCAGCTCTGATGCCTCGCACATAAACTGCATCTCTGAGAGATGCTGGTTGATCTGCTTTTTCTCCTCTGAGCACTGGGCGATTCCTTCCTCTCCCCTCCCACCATGCCATGAATAATCAAAACAAATATGCCAAATTACTGAAGAATTTTCTTGTTGAGGTAGATACAACCTACGTGCAAATTTGGGTCAATTTCCACAAAGCGCTTCAGCCAAAAGCATGCAGGACATAATGAAATATTTTTGTTTTGACATCAAACTGAAATGTTTTGAAATGGCCTTTTTTAAAATTTCAGAACTGTTGCAAATTTTGTTTACCCTAACATTAAAAACCAGATGAGACAATAAAGGAAATTCTTCTCTTCCTGTTGAAGGAACCACTTTGGCTTGACTTTAATGATCTGAAGGGTCTTTTTTTGTTTTGCCGAAACGATTGACCCAAATTTCCTCTGATTGCTTTAAGTTCAGCCACTCGCATGAAAAATAGTCTGTTCAGCCAGCTGGAATTCATAAGTCTCTTCCAGTTTTTTGCCTTTTGCCCTGGCTTTCCTCCTGCATGGTCTGTTTTCCCCTTTCTCCCATCCAGTTTGATGATAGTTCTCACGAAGCTGCCTCTGTTTGTGATACACTCCCTCCTCTCAAGGCTATTTCTTGGTGGAGGGCCATTTAATTGTTTGGCATAATTTCCTTTTTATTCAGCGCCACACATGTATGTACACATAATAGGAATGAATAATGGATGCTAATAATGCATAATTAATTCATGATAAGTGTCTGTTACAAAGTCAGCATCAGAAGCGGGATCACGCAGGGAAATTCCCTATCCTCCTTTCGGGCTTCTGGTGAGGGGTTTGAAAAGACCCAAGCTCAGGGTGCCACAGAGCCTCTCCGAATTACAGAGTGGAGGTCCTGGGGGGAGGAGAAGAGACCGGTGCCACAGAGCTTCTCTGAATTATGGAGCAGAGGTCTGGGTGGGAAGAGAAGAGACCATCCCCGTGTGCTCAGAGCAAAGGGAAGGGCTGAAAACTGCAGTGCCAGGAGCTGAATTACTCCTACATAGCACTGTGTCAAACCGGGCTCGGGACCAGTTCCTCCCCTACCTGCACCTCATCCTTCCCGACCCAGGACATCAGATCAACACCAGCTGCTCTCCAGATTCCTACTGCTGTCAGGGAAGACCTGGGCAGAGCCTTATCCCTCCTGCCTAGTCGTATTTGTTCCCCATGTCACCATCAGTCAGGTTGGCACTCGAGCATGACAGCTATGATCTTCCCAACTGTGCTGCAGGACGCCTGGCAGGCCCAAGGTTGCCTGCTGAGGACCATTAAAACCTACTTGTTAATGTACCTGATGTCTGAGGCTCACTGCGCTGAGTCCAAGAGCCCGGGTTAGTCTTGGAAATAAGCATGAATGAGTTCCTACAGCACCCAAAGCCTGTACTGCTGTCCAAGGAGCACCCACGCCGCCTCCACCTCGTCTGCTTTCCACTGAGCATTAGCAAGGCCACAGATGGTCTCTGGCTGGGACCAACCAGGAGGATGTGTATGTGATGGGGAAGGAGTCTCCGGCACAAAGCTGTTCTGTCTTCTGGAGTGCCACTGCCAGTCCCCAGTTAAGAGTTCCAATCCCTGTGAACACGAATGGCGCAATATCTCTCCGTAGTTCACAGGGTCTGCCTTTGTGGTAAGTATGGACCACACGTGTGTTCTGAAGAGTCCTCATTTGTTCCCTAACAAGAAGACAGAGCACTGTTTTGTCCAAGAGGACTGTAGGCATGTCTGAGATAATGATTTCATGCCC
Organism: Rhinoptilus africanus; assembly: GCA_013400135.1. Taxonomy (NCBI): domain Eukaryota; kingdom Metazoa; phylum Chordata; class Aves; order Charadriiformes; family Glareolidae; genus Rhinoptilus; species Rhinoptilus africanus. Next base: position 421,397 of record VXBO01005584.1, read on the forward strand.
CATCAGCCTATACATCCTTGTCACATCTGTGGGGACAAGAGATGCAATGCAACATAGCTGGTCTTAGTTTTGGCCCTTAATGGAGCTCGGCCAGGCTCTGACCTCAGTCACAGGCATGGGGAACCCCAGCACCACCCACCACCAGCTTCTGAAGGCAGCAGTTAGAGGCTCTGACTCATGTTAGGAGAAACTGCTCCCACCTTGTTTTCACTGATACAGCCAGGCTTCCAAGGATCAGGGACTAATAACAGCTTGAAATAACCTCACAACAGCACCAGCCGTGCTAGTGCTGAGCAGCCGTACAAAGTCTGTGCTGAGATGTTCAGCAGCTTCTCTGATGTTCACTTTCCCCTGACCCTGCTTCCCACATGTCCTCCTTTCCAGTTTGGCTGATGCCAAAACTAACAAGCCACTGCAATGCTGCAGCTTTCCATTGCGGTTCCTTCTGCTCCTCCTCCATGTTCAGCTCCACACTCCTATCCACTTGTCATCACCGCCAGTGGAACAGCTGCTGTCAGCCAAAGCCTTACTTAAGGGGAAAAAAGTTTAAATTGCTCCAAGAGGGACTTTTCTGAAGATTGCATGAAAGAAAGTGAGTTTCTTCAACCAAATCATCAAATGCAGCAGTAACAAGGGAGCCCTTACATGCTGCAAAGGGAGAGGCAGAAAGCACAAGAAATCCCCTGCAAGGGGGATCTGACCCTGAGTTGTGCTGAGGACCTGCTCGGTATGGGGCCATCCTCACCAGCAGGGATGGGGAGGGCTGGGACAGACCTGGGCTGTGAAGAGCACTAACTAATGGACCTAGGGACCAGCAGCTCACCTATGGCACTGCAAACACATCTCCCGGCCCAGCAGGCATCTGACTTTGCAGGAGCATTGGTATCTTGCAGAGCACGGCTGTTCTCTCTTCCCTCGCCACGGGACAATCAGCAAGATCTGACACTTCCCTCCCCATGTCTTCTGGGACACTTACCCTCTCTTCAGACCCCATGGCCTCACCACCTGGCAGAGCAAGCCACATTTATCCCCTACAGTATGCAGGCAGCCAACTACTTGCCGCTGTCTCTCCCCAGCATGCAGGTGTCCTCTCCTCCCTGCTGCCTTTTGCATGAGCCCTGCGCCATCTGCCAAAGGATGGGAGCACTTCTCCTTTGCCATCCTGCAAACTTAATGCAAGGGAGCTCTGCTGATCCCAGGGACACGCTACCATCCTCCCAAGGCCGACGAAACTGCCAGTACAGCTCGCCTCCCACTTTCACAAGTCAAGACTCATATACATAGTATAGTCCCACCATGGCACACTGCTCTCTTCCTAACCTTGGCACGTGCTGCCTCCAGAATCCCCACCGCAACATGATATGGATCAGCTCGCAAAAGGTCAGCTTTCCATTATAAGAAATTCAAGGCATTTAAGCTGTACCAAACACGGAAAAGGTTCATGATTCTGTACCATATAAAAATACGGTAAAATTGCAGAAGCGTGTTTGACAAATCCATCAAGTTACATCAACAGAGCGCCTGATGTTTCTGGATTTCTCTGTGCATGCTATTGAAAGTAGTAGGAGTTTGCCAGAGGCTTTCACCAGAGCTGAGCTGCACCCTGGAAATGCAGCTTTCCACGAGCTGATCGTATGCTCACAGTCAAGCACGTGAGCTATGTGGTCTTATCCTCTCCATCTTTCCGAGGTCAGTAAAAGGGCTGTGCACAGGCTAGTAGAAAGTGTGGTTCATTGTATTCCCCACCTACCAGGTGACTTATTTCTTTTATTTCAAGATTTGGCTGCTGCAAACAACCATCACATCCTGGCTCAGCCTTTGCTCTTTATCCAGTGACAATGCGAGCACAGGAGCAGGTCTTTCTCCTTCCATACTCCCTTTTTGATCTTGTCTACCTATGAAATATGGCAGGAAAGGAAAGCCAAGAAAAGGAAAACCAGGCTGGGGGCAGAAGGTGCCAGCAGTACAGTTATTTACCAGGTGCAAACTCACCAGCTTAAACAAGGCAGACTGGTGACAGTAAGAGGCTCTCTGAGCCTCCTGGTCACCATCAGGCAAGGGAAGGTATTGTCAGTCTGACAGGAGTAGTTGAAGTCAAAGTTAGAAACTGTGCCAGAGCTTAAGGATAGCTTAGACCCATGGGTGATGGGTGAGGGTCCCACATGAGGCTGGTTCAGGCAACTAAAGCCTATTAGTACACCAAGAGGCCTGAAAAGTATCTTTCATTTCCCTTTCTGGTGCAATACGTGCAATTTTTCTTTTGTCAGACTGTCTGATCATCATGTACACTAGTCACTTTCCCAAGGGAGCTAAGCGCTACAAAAAAGATGCAGTTCCAAGGGAAGAGCAAGGATGCTGATAGTGCCCCAGGTGGGGAAAGCCACGCAGACATTTGGGTGAAGCACGTCCTACCCCTCCCAAGAAAACACTCCAGGAACCACTCAGTAACTGGAAGGCTTGGTGAAATGGCTGGGAAGGAGGTAAAATGAGGTGGTAGTGTCAGCCCTCAGCCAGAACATGACCCTTATGCTAGGAAGAAACAGACCAAAGTCATCAGTGGTCACCCGGCTGCCACCATACCATCATTCCCCTTTGCATGGAGGTTACACCACCCCCAGCCCTAGCAGCTGCGACTGCTGCAGTTTCTGCAGCAGCTATTCTTGCTCTGACGGCGAAGTGAAACTGAGTACGAAGGGTGAAAGGCTGGCATACAAGAATGAGGCACGTGAGCTGGACGTCAGATGTCACGGCATGACAAGTCTTCAAAAGCCTGCCTAGGGAGAGAGATGCTGCCTTTAGACAGAGCCAGGTTAGCGTAGCACAGGCAGCTTTGCTGGACACAGAAACCTCAGAGCTTCTATTTCCAGCTCCCAGAATAAACTCAGGAACTGTTTTCAAACAAATATTTAGGAAAAGTGTAGCCTATTATATGGAGCTAAATGAGAAGGAGATGTGAAGGCCGGGCTGAACATAAACTTAAGCCTCAATGTTTGCTGCTTCTTCTCCCTGCCTGATGTCCGAATTTCCCCTTGAACAAAGCTGGTTGTGCCATCTGTCCTGCACTGGCCTCACTGGAAATGCTCTACTAGAGTCTCCCCGGGAGATGTAACCCAGGCTGTGTGGGAACAAAATTTGCCCTATGATGCTCACTTAGAGAAACGTTGAGGAACTTGTGGCCATTTGCCCATGGATGATAGCAGGGCATATTTTTATGGGAAGTGTATGCCGGAAGAGGGTTAGTATCAGAACATCTTGATGCTTTTGATAAGAAAACACATTCTTTTTCTTTAAGCGATGCCTTGCATGTGGTTCCCCTGCTTGAATCACTTGAGTATCATGTTGGATCATATTGTACTCAAACTAATCTACTGCATCTATCAATCCATCTGTTTGTGTTAAAGAATTCCCAGAATGCGAAAATGTCTTCAAATGTTTACTTAAAGTATTTAGCCTGGTTAAAGACCTTTATAATCTTTTGGGAAATGAAGAGTGTTGCCCCTGGTGCAGCAGTGCTGCAGGCTGCACCAGTAAGTGCAGGAGGTGTCCTGTTCTGAGCCATGAATTGGCCAGATTGGCTGGAGTGAAATGGAGGGTGGATTGCTTCTTAAGGATGGGAGGTGGCAGATAGACAGCTTTGACATCTCACAAAATAGGAACTGTAAGGAGAAGTATCTTTGATTCTAGGAGAACTATGTCCCAGTCCCCAAACGATTTTAATCCTGGCAGCAAGCAGCAGTAGGAGCTTTGTTTTATGGTACTACATGAATAATGCTTTCTAAACAGGAGGTATACTTCTCTCTTACTTTCCGGAATCTTGAATTTGTAAGGGAAAAAGAGGTGGTATTTGATTGCACACCCTCCTCTCTGCTTATGGAGTGCCTCATCTCAGAACCGGTGGTCACGTACAACAGGGCTGCCTGTCAGCCTGGTGTTCACCAGCCCTGTTGAGCCAGCCCTGCCTGCCACAGCTGTACTGAGTTACAGCTCAAAAGGGCAAAGCCCAGCAGGACGGGGCTGCTTCAGGAGGAGGGCTGGGCTGGTGGTGGAGTTTGGAGGGTAGTTTTTTGATGTTAGCTTTTTGGTAAGCCTTGGGGTGTGCTGTGTTGCATTACTGGGTAGGGGCAGGGTGAAGGAGGAGGGCTCAGTGTGAAAATGTGGAGCTGCTGCTGCTAAAGTTTTGCCTGAGATGTTGGGTAGGTGGTGAGGAAGAGAAGGAGCAAGATAAATCAGAGAAGAAAAGGCAAGTAAGAAGTGGCTTGGGGAATGGAAAAGTTGTCTTTCTCTGTATCTTAGGTTTGGAGCTCAGAGCTGGAGGTGGTTTCCATTTTCCCCACCAGCCCTCAGGGATGTGTTACTGGGGGGATGCAGGGTGGCACCAACAGGTGATCCACAAGTTGACAGAGAGCTTGCTGCATGCCTGGGTACAGGATTTGACCAAGCAGGTTTTGAGCTCTGCAGGGGAAGGTCAGGCTCAAAACTGTCTTGCGTGTGCCTGTGCCCTCACAGAGGTGCAAGGACATGCTGCAACCTTATATGCCTGTAATGCCTCTTTTCATAGAGGAAAACTGGCTCTTCATGGTTGTGTGGGGCCAGAAGTGGGAAAGCTGTCTGGCTTTTGCTGTGTTCACTGAGTTCTGGCTCTGCCTGAGCCTAGCCTGAGAGTGCCTATGGAGCTTGTGGTCTTTTCCCTCCTACAGAGTGATCTCTGCTGGTGGCAGTTTGATTGTCTGATGGTCTGTTGACGGTTAATGATTGTCACAATTTAAAAAAAAAAAAAAGTTATTTACCAATTTTCTTTCCTGTGGAGCTGAAAATAATAGCAAAATCAATCTAAGCTACATAACACTAAGAAAACAAATAGATTATCCAAGATGACCAAATTAAGCTGCTCACAGAACTCATGGTGATTCTGTTCACTTACAGCCACGGGACTCCAAAATAATTATTGCTAGCTGCCAAATGTATGATGGTTTCGGATGTTTTGGGGGAGGGTTGGCCCTTCAGTTGGGAGCTGGGAGAAGGGAAGGACAGGCACTCCATGCAGTGGAAAACAGGAAGATAACTGGTGGTATCCTGTAGGTTTTAATAGCACTTGGTGTTGGCTTTTTTACTATTCAAAAGAAGTACACAGATAATAGCAGTGATACGAATGGTACTTTCTGAGGTGAAATGCAGAAAACAAATTCAGGGTGGGAATAAGGTTGTCTGGTAATGATGTGGAGAGTTTGTTTTCTCATAGTAAAAAGGTTGTGTGGAGCAGTAGGGAACCTACAGAAATACTAGAACAACATCATCCTTTAGGAATGAAAGCAAAAGAAAGGTGAGAAAAGGAATCAGACTTGTTGATTTTATTTTTTTTTCCTGGTTGTGTCACTTGCAAGACCACGTTTTAGCTGTGATATAGTCAGGGTGTGAGCTAGCATGCTCTTGAATTTTTCTGCCTTTAATGAGATATTCCCGGAGCTCTGTTCTATGGTGTTAAAGATTCAGCTGAGATGCAACAGGAGGAAAGAGTGAGGCCTGCAGCACAGTGGGCAGTGGAGAGAGGCTTTTAATCATAGAAAAAGGTTTCCCTTTCTTTGGAAAGTGGTATATCTGGAATAGGTACCGTATTGGACTATCATCTCTGAAGGAAGAAGTACAGGTAAAGAGCAGGCAGGAGAGAGGCAGTGCAAGCTCTTCTGAGGACAGAGTTGCAAACAGAGCAAGAAACAAGAGTGCAGTCCCAGGGGGATGCATTTGTGCCAGTGCTGAGCTTGGGGAGAGGAGTTCTGTAGATGTCAATGGACAAAAGGTTTGGAGCATGTACTTTCTGACCTAAAATGCAGCAGTGATCAGCATTTTGACTCTGATTTGCTCAGGTATTTTTTTTGCTTTATCCTCACGCACGCTTGAATGACTTACTGGTGAGGTTAGACCTCCCCTGGTTTGTGCGCTCGGTGCGGGCTTAGAGCCAGACCCCGTTCCCAGAAAATGCTGGTCACTCGTCTCTGCTGTTCAGCAGCCGCCAGCCTGGGTGCAGCTTTGCAAGATGTGTAAGTACAGTCTCTCGGTCCAATGGCCTGTCCTGGCATTGCTTGCCTTTGCTAAGGCTGAGGGATGCTTGAATTTTGTGAGCAGATGGAGGGCCCCCTTTTAGCCTTAAACCAGCCATTGGGTTCCTTCAAGTTGGCAAAGCAGCTGGGAATAGCTGCTAGTCCCATTCCACATCTGGGATCATTGAAAGGCACTGACACCTGACTGCTTATGGTAAGAATAGAAGGTTGAAGCTGGTTTTTAACGAAAAGCTACAGGTAAAGATGCACAAGTTGAAATATGGAGCCTTTATTTGTCCACCAACAATTACTCCTAAACTTCTACACCTTTTCTCCTCCAGTAAAAACTAAGACCTGTCTCTCCTCTCACAGTGGCTCTGTCTAAATTAAATGTGGTCCCACCTATGCTTAATTTGGCTTTCCATTACCCATGTCCTTTTTTTAAAAAGAAATAAAAGTTTTCCTAGATTTAGTAACACCAGTGATTTCTTTTTCTAAAGACAGAGCTTGAGGAATTGAGGCAAATTTGCTGATTAACTTCAGTTGAGAAGAGGAAAGAAAAAGTTGAAACGCTTCCCTTGGAAAACAACAGATCTAAACACCTGGTCAATTCAGTGTGAAGTGGCATTTTTAATTTTAAAATTAGCTTTGTTTTTTTAAATGGTTAAGTAGCTCGAAATAAAATTGAGTTATCGGGTGGGAATACTACCTTGAGCAAGTGCCACTACTGCAAAGTACCTGTCCTGATATTAGGAAGATGCCCAGCTTTCTCCCTTTTTGATGAACACAAGTGGCTCCTGGCTTTTAACTTCTATAACCTTCACAGCGGAGAGGAAACTGCTTTTGGAAAACCTTTGCCACTTTTCCTCTGACAACTGGGCTCCTGTAGTTTGAGGCTAGTTATACTGTTATTCTGTGTAATTAAGTGGAGCAAGAAAGGGGCTTCTGCAGCCACAGTGATGTTCCCTTAAATGTGAAGTGCACTTAAAATGGGATTAGCCAGCAAGCTGATTTAGAGGATGGAGTTAGACAATGCAATCCTCCCAAATCTGGCTTTGCATATGGAAAAGGAGCCTGTGGAAGGAGAAGCTGAGGTCAGACCTGCTCCCTGGCTGGCAACACGAGGCCAGCTCTCCCCTGCTGTCCCAGGCTCACAAGGAGGGAAAAACACAGGTTGAATGGGGAGGCAGAAGCCTGGCAATCTGGGAGACTGCTTTTGCAAGGAGCAAAAAGAGACAAGGACTTGGTGGGGATGAGTGAGCAGATGCAGGTGGGGCTGTGGGGGCAATGTTAGTGGAGGAGGACTTTGGACAGCCATTGTAATGCAGCACTCCGACGCCTTGTCAGCCTGCTGCTGCAACTTGGAGTCACTTGCTGTCTTGCTGAGGGAGATGTGTATGTGCAGCATTTTAAAGAGGTGTATCCCATCTTTCTGGATGTGCTGTGGCATTCCCCAGCTGGGGACAATCACGTTCCCTGGTCCTTGAGACAGCAGACCACACGCCCCTGAGAACTTATCACCTCCCCAACAGGACATGGAGATGAAACAAGGCCTCTCCTGGAAAGAAGAGCTTTCATACAGGTGTCATAAAAGGAAACAGTGTGTTTATCCATGAATCAGATTATTATTCCAGGAGGCTAGAGAGAGGCGGGCGGGAGGGAGCAGAGAGGCAGTGCTTGGAATTTGAAATGAGACTTAAAGGAATAATTAAGGGTTCTGCCACTGAACAATGCCAATGAACTGGCTGGGAATAAATCAGATTGCACTTGAAGGAAGTGACCTGGAAATATATTACTGCCTGTCCTGTAGCCAAACGTCATCACCATAGGGTGTCATTGAATGGAGGGTGAGGTAACCCTGGTCGAAGCCAGGGAGGGCTCAGTTGGAGAGTGAAACCTGCTGGGCAGGGGCTTGAGAGCCTCCGAGGTGCTCTTTGTTCCAGACCATGGAAATGTCTGCTCCAAGTAGACCAGCCCTTGTTGGTATGATTTTGCCTCTTGAAAATGCACACAAAATCTTTTATTAAAAACCCTGCAGATGAGTTAACAGCTGGAAGAAGCTGGAATATGATTAACGTCTCCTGAATTAGCCCTGGAGGTACTTTATGGAAATAAGATTTACAACACTATTACACACAGTCCTGAATGTGTTTTACATTTTTAAATGAGGGGAGTGAATGTTTCTGTCTGCTCTGCTCCCTTCTCCCTTGGGCCCTTGCAGAGGTATAGAAAGACAGTCCCGGCTGATTTGGGACGGGAGGTTTCGGCGCTGGGGGAGGTATTGAACTGTGCAGTTAATTGAATGATCTTACTGGCCCCAGCACTTTATCAAGCAAGGAATCAAAATGTGTCCTGACATGTAGGATGCAATTACAAGTCATTAACAGAGAAATTATAGATGCTAGGATGGCAAGAAGGGATCTATCAGGCTGCTTTGTCCATCCTCTCTCTGCCAACACAGGATTGCTCCTGACAGTATATGGTTCGGTGCTTCTGGAATAATTTTGCTCCTGACACCTTCTGAGCAGTGCGGTGCTTCGAGCAGTCCCATTTATTTCAGTGTTTTAAATGTTCTACTTAAGATTTTCCTTCCAGACTACTCAAGTCTTGCTAGAGGGAGATGGTAATCTCTGTGGAAGAAGCAGTAGGTGGAGCCCCTGCCTGGGTACATCTTCCAGGCTGAGGGGGGTGCTCCGTGGAGACCTTCCTTGAGAGGAAAGGCAAGTGTCCCCTCTTGGGAGCTCTATGCAGCCAGGACCATGGTACCCTGGGTTTGCCTCGCTACAAGAAATGTAGTGAATGACCCTATTTGGCCACAGCAGAAATCTCCCGTTCCTTAAGCGTGTCATCTTGCATCTGAAGAGAAGCTGGGCTCCTAAAGTCGTGTGACTCCCCTGTACAGCACAGACCAAGTGTGCTCTCTCCTAGGGTATGCAGGGAAGATCAGAAATGGGCAACTGAAGCTCTTAGGCTGGTGGTTCTGCTAAAGTCAGGCCAAAAGGTATGTGAAGGAAGGAAAAATCCCAGGAATGGGCTACATGGGATAGCTGAAGAGCAATGAACTCCACACTCCCATCACTAGAACTGACTGAAGGAGATGAGACCAGACTCGTTCAGATCATCTCAGGGTAATAAACCTGATGAAAATATGAGAGATGGTCTTGGGGGGTGAAGGTGACAAAGCAGGTGCGTCCACTTGGGTGTCTCTACTAAAGCACTGGTTTTATTGGTGACTAGATAATGAAGGAAGAACTCTGAACTGGCTTTGAGCTCATACTGGTTTTGAGCTGGTTTTGTACCCAAAATCCAGTAATTTTCCATGAGTACCTGGTGTTTTAAAAAGCTGTGTTTAGGTGGGGACTGTTTTGCTAGAACACCCTGTCATCCACACGCATCCTCAAGCTTGGCAGTGAGCCTTTCTGCTGAAAGTCTGGCTCTGTCCCAGACTCTCTCAGATGACCTTGGACCCCGAAATGATGATGAAAGGGTCTGATCAGACCTGCTTCAGTGTCTGGTATATCTGCTCCAGGCAAGCTGAAGGCTACAAGTATTCTCTGGTTTACTGAAGACCTTTCAGTAGTTTAAGCAATCTGAGAGAACCTGGGATTTTTGTGAGTATACCTCCCCTTTACCCTAAACGCAACGGAGAACTGGGATACCAGAGCCACAACCAGGCTAGAGAGGACTAAGGCGAAACAAAGCCTAGCAGTTCCTCACAGTCATTTCTGTCAAGTGTCCAGGAAAAACTTGTTTTCCTCTCTGAGCTGCAGGTCAGGAAGCCCAGCTCAGTTGGGAACAGTGCACAAAGCACGGATAGCTTCTGGGAAGGTAGGTGTCTGCATGAATGTGGAGCAAAGTCTCGCCTAAAGCTCCTGCGTGGCATGTAGCCAGGACCCTACAGGGGATTATAGCACGGGTTAGCTCTGTCCTGTGCCCATCGCGGCTGGCCCCGCTGGCAGGTACCACTGTGCAATGTGCTTTTCTAGCACAGCTGAAGAGCCCAACTGGTGCAAGTTGTGGTGAGGAGGTGATGTCAGTCTGCTGGGCTTTGAAGGAAGAAGTGGCTTTCTTCTGGGCTCACAGGGGCTATGGTGTAGTGTTGGGAAATGCCTGCAGCTGCAGTTGGCAGAGGTGTTAAGGCCAAGTCAGTTTTATTATTTTAGTTTTCATTACCATCTAGTGGCAGGCCTTGGGAACTGAAATCTTAAATCAGACTTAAAACTGTCCCACAAGATTGTATGATACAATCTCATAGCCCCTTGCTCTCCCTTTCGTTTTTGCCCTCACTAATTCTATCTTTTAGTTGGAATTATGTTTCCATGAATTGTTGGATTCCCAAAAATTCAGCCCTGAATCTCCATGCGAAAAGGATTACATATACTTGTTTTACAACGTAGCTTGAAGGCAGTGAACAAATCCTAGAAGATGAATACCCTGTAAATTAACTGGAAACTAATTTAGGATAGATTGACGAGAGGGAGCTGATCAGGGGCTCTGAACATGCTAAGCCATCAGGTCTTGACCTCAAGTTTTACGGGCAACTTGTTCAGTGCTGGAGGGCTGCTGAGGCAAATCAGGAGGACTTGTAATGGTGTTGCCATGTCTGGACTAGCACGTGTTTTGGGTGAACCAGCCCCATCCCTGAAGGTATTCCCTGGTAGAGATGAAAACCTGTCAGGGACGAGCAGGAGTTGCACAGGGCACTGGAATGCTCCATCTTTGACCTTACCGCAGGCTCTGTAGTGGTTTAAGTGAAAGAGCATTGAATCTACAATTAGTAAAACTAATATTAAAGTGTAACAGATAAATAAACGTGCTGAACTTTGTTTTTTAACCTGATTGCTAATCTAGGTCTGTATCTAATCATTTCTAATGTGCAAGGCTCCTCTGTCTACTTCCTTTTTTTTAAACAAAATGAAACCTTCTACATTAAAATCGTTCTTCTCTGAAATACTGTATGCCTTTGGAAAGACCACCTGCAAATTTGCTATACTGTCACTAACATGAAGTTCATAAATCTTTAATCTGAAATGGAAATCTTCCAAGAATCCTTATCTGAAACAACATTGAAAGTTGCCAGGTGGAGACATGCAATTCTAGCACTGAGATAAATAATCCTAGAGATGTACTTTTGTAAACATTTCACTGTCTTCTGTAGCTCACTCCAGTTCTCTTGAAGACGAGGAAATTATTCCAGGCAGAAGGACTGAGTTCTTGCTGCTTGTCCTACAGTAATGAAAAGGAGCAGTTATGGCTGTATTTTCAAAATAATTATAATCCTGTTCTTTAATTGTTTGGGATCAAGAAGCTGTCAGCTTCAGCATTGTTCACTGGAGACCCTTCACAGAATCACAGAATTCACTCCCCTTGTTCTGGAGATCTTTTTCTCATGGTTATATGAATCCCATTTGGGGATTCCCTGGTTAACATGCGAGTGAGCCTTCTGAGGCTGATCACTCTTCTCATCAGCATGGGACCCCACACAAACGAATTGTGTCATAGCTGACTCAGTTGTCCACCAAAAAAAGGTGCTGCTTGGGGCAACATAGTTTGATTTATCTGTCAGACTATTTAGTTGATGGCTAATTGTATCATAGCAACTAGAAACAAGTGACTGTGTAATAGGTGGCTGGTCTGTGACTTTGTGCTCTTACAAAAGGCTTCCAGGGAAATAAGGCTGGAAAAGTAGTCAGAGATGCCTTGACAGCCTCAACCATTTAAAAACAAATAAGATAAAAAATAAAAAAGGAGGTGAAGGGGTGGTAATGTGATGATATGATGATCAGATAATGAAAGACATAATTTTGGTTTTGATTCACTGGTTGTGGCAGAGGTGTTCAATGCTTTGACTGAATAGATGCTTAGAAGTGATGTGGGTGAGTCTGGGAAGATTAATGGTCAGTGCCCTGCCAATTGGCACAGCCCCAGAAGGTCCCAGAGTGAGGGGAGTGCAGTCTGTATTCTCCCTGCTGGGTCCCCAGCAGCTTTCAGCTCACGCTGAGGACCTCGGCTGCTGGGGAGTTTCGCTGGTGGAGCTGTAGGCACCCACAGGTGGGCAACTAATCCCTCATTTCACTTCTGATATGTATGGTTCGGATGTCTCCATATGAAGCTTTCAGCTTTTGAGCATATGAATGCAGCTTTTCAGACTGCATTTACAGTCCACTTCTAGGACATGATTCCTTCCAGTCACTGCAGGGAGAGACGAATCGTGCTCTGGAAGCGGAGTACAGGTCCCTCCTCCTCAGCCTTTGACTTTTTTAGGCCAAGCAAAAACATTTATCTATTTGGTGCCTTAAGTCTTCCAACATATTTTATATCTATCATCATGAAAGAGCTTCTCTGCATTACAATGAAGTATTGTGTATTTCCATCACATTTTCATGCCTTTTATCGTGCCATGAGGTTAAGGCAATAAAAGCCATGTTGGAAATTCTGGCTCCTTCTTAATGATCTTTAACTTCTTCAAATGATTTTGTGAATCTCAGCCTATGTTAACTGCTAGCCTCTATTTATGGCTCAGCAACCACGAGCAAGTTATAGCTGATAGATGAGGCAAAAGCTAAAAAGGGAAGTTTTCTGACATCATAACAGATTTAAAAAAAAATCATGTGCGTCTATTCTGGGAACTCAGCTGCCAGGTTGGCACTACATGGAGTGTCACTGCGACTTGAAGAGCAGTCGTAACAGTACGTGGAGGGTTCAGAGAAGCAGGTTCTAGTTTCATCTCTAATGTCCCATTTCCTGCAATAAAACATGCCTGAAAATTGGAAAGAAGCACAGTCCAGCCACGGGTTCTGTGATGGGGGAAGTCGTTCCAGCAGGCTTTGCAGTTTGACACTGGCATATCCACAGCTTAAGGCTACTTCTCCATGGACGCGTCCACCTCTGACCTACGTCCTCACCTCACAGGGCAGCCCAGCTCTGCCAAACAGCAATGCTGGTTGATGGTGCTGATGCACAAAGAAGCGTAAGAAAACTGCAGCCACCTCTTTTTTCAGTTCCTCTTGGCAGCAGGACTGGACAGATGGGTCACTTGGAGTCTGCCCTGTGTCTCTGGGCTGGTTCTGGAGATACGGGTTTAGCATGGAGGGTCACCAGCTCACCTCATGTAGGCACAAGTGGAAGATGCCATTCTGGCACCGTCGGTGACCAGTGGTGCTGGCAGCCAGCACTGAAAAATCGCAACACGGTGAGCAAACCAAAAACACAAAAATGGCTTTTAAAACTGAGACAGGAAAAATAATAATCAAGGGTGCTTCATGCTTCTCTCTCAATAGCTTTCTTGCTACAAACATTATGAGGAGAAAAACATGTTCCTGCTACCCGGTGCTGTGCAGAAATGTACCGTGCGGGCATTTTAGGGCCTGCAGAAGCTTCAAATGCTTACAGTTTGCTGGTTATACTAATGTTTTGCCTTGTCTGACCTACCTCCTCAGGGCAGCATAAAAATAACCAGCTTTAGTCCACTACTTGTCTGCTAATTGTCCACTTGTAGATCTTAGTCCCAGCTGGGCCTGCTCCTGCCCAAAGGCAGTTGTGTTCAGTAAAGTGGCTGTTCGCATTTGTGAGCAGCCTCACAATAGAAGCAGGTGGCTGCCATTTTCCGTGCAAGAAGGCTCTTTGGAGCAAAGGAAAAGGGGCAAATGAGGAGAAGGGAGGAAAAAAGAAGGGGGAAAAAAAAGGAAAAAAAAGAAAAACACCTATGAGAGGAAAGAAATGCTGCTTCTATCATTTCTCCGCTAACCAGTGCATCCAGGTTTTCAACTTCGATCACTATGCAACATCTAAGTATTTTCCAGTGAAGATGCAGCCCCCTGTACAGCTAATTTAAGCCTCCTGATTATGACTTCCTTCAGTGAGTTACCTTGTCTCGACAGTTTACACGTAGCGTGCATTTTCCCTGGGGTGCTGCAGACCAGAGGTGGAAACCTGCAGCTAAGCACTAAAAGAGAAAATGGCAAGAAATCACTTCACCACTGCAAGCTTTAGAGCTCTCCTTTCTTGAGTAGGCGAAAAAGGAAACTTCTAAACTGCCTGTCACATCCTCTCACTGGTAACAGACGTCACCTGGAAAGGGGACAGCACGGAGCTTGTCTCTGGAAAGAAACAGTAGAGGAAAAGCACCACAGAATGTGCTTGTTCAACAGCAGCGCTTAGCAGAAGCCAGATTTTTTGTATCAAAGGAGATTCTGCTATTTTTAAATTGTTTTTCATGCAGAAATGTTGAAAATGAAGCCTTTGAAATGTCTTGCCTTGTGACAACTCGGGGGGGGTGAACCTATCAGTGTATCAAAACACTTTATATTATTATACTGAACTCCAGTATCTATTCTGTTACACTATCCAGTATCTACTCTAATATCTCATCTATATGCCCACAGCATGTATACATGTGAGCAGAACAGAGAGTGGTTGGGCGCTGACTGTTGACCTCTGCCACTACAGGCTTCTGGAGGCGTAAAACTTACAGGAGCAGATTAGAATCTGTAAGCAAAAGGCTGTGATTCTTCACTCGGCCAATAGCTGAACTGTAGATCTTCCTGCAAAAGGATATCACAGATGGCAAAGTTTTACATGGGTTCAAGGGGAAATTTAATGAAAGACACTCCTCCTAGGGCTGCTAAAGACAGAGGAATCGCATTTGCCTCAGAGCTGAAAGGGTGTTAAGGTCTTGGAGAGTATTGGTATTTCATGGTCTTGCCTTTCTCTTACCTTTGCTTTCAGTGACGTACTAGGACTGGTGGACAGGCGTGTGAGTCATTATGATGCTTTCTCAAACTCAGAATTCTATGTTCTCTTATGATTTTTATTCAATACAAACATTTTTTTTAACTCTAAGAAGTGTTTCTATTTGGAAAGTAAAAGATGAATTCTTACCAAATGCTTAAACGGATATGCTAGAGTATTGCTAACTGGTTTTCATTCATCTTTTGGAATAAGACAGTGTCAGTTTTGCGTGTTGATATTATTCCATATTTTCACAAGATGTTTTACCTTCAGGCACACATTGGTTTTGAACCACAGTCAGTATTAGGTCACAAATTTCCCAGAACAATGTTTAACTGTTAAAAATGTAAACTATCCTGAGTGCCGATAAAGTATGAACAATTTGTAAGAGCTGGTTGTTCTGATATGCAGGTCGTCTCATTCCAAAACAACTCCAAGAAATGAGCTTTTCTGAGGGGTCTGTGCTTGGGCTGCCATAGTTGGATTTTTCCTTTCTAGTTATGAATATCTTGTGACTCTGGTAGCCTGAGGATATAGGCGCTTCCCCCATCTTCAGAGGGCTGAAGCTACGGCTGACACTTGGGTATTCTTGCCGTGGATTTCATAGCTGGACCATGTATTTCAGTTCGTTCAGCGTTTCTGGGCAGACGTGTTCAATGCCACTGGTTGTGGTTCTCACACAACAGGCAGCTGCAGTCTACTCCTTGTTTCTTAGCAAGAATTTGCTGGGTGGAAGATTGAGGGCTACAATTTACAAACTTGGATGTGTACTGAGAAAATGAGGATCTCTGTGCAAACTCTCCAGTGATTCTATCTCCATGGACAGGTTCACCTTCCAAGGAGTCCACAAATTTATGGAGAAGTTAGAAATTGGCTGGAGAACACATGAAGCAGTGGAAAAAGAGGTTGAAAAGCTCTGGGATCTGTTCGCTCTCTAAATCACAGATGATCATTTCATGCAGATTCATCTGTAGATATCCAAGCAGTAGGTTTCTGCTTTATTCTCCTAACTGGCATAAAGAAAGAGGGGATTTTTCTTTGCTTGGATTCAATGAGGATTGCAGAGATGAGCCAGTGGCTGGCCTGTTGCTCTAGGTCATACCCCTAATATGCAGCCTCTTCACTTCTAGGGTGCCATGAGCAACCTCCTGCCTGGACTGGGCTGAGCTACAGTTGGGGCATATGAAATTCTTCAGGAGCACAGTTTTACTGTGCAGGTACCCAGAGCATGAGCACAGGGCAATGGCAGGCCCTTCAGGCCTTCCCTTTTCAGTAAATCTAGACCAGCTTGAGATGGGACAGATTAAGACAGCACAGCAAGCAGTCATGCGCAATCCCGCTTTTTGAGAGATGAGAGAACAGTGTTTTTGGAACAGCCTGATGAAAGCAACACCGAGCATCATCTCAGCCGTTCTGGCCACATCCAGTTGCTGCTTGATTACACAGAGAAAAAAAGAAGTGGTTCCTTGATTCATTAGGTTTTTCTCAGTTTTTCTTCTCCCAGCTCAGATCTGCTGAAGGCATGACAAGTTTCTGTCCTTCAAAAAATTCACTGTAACTTGAAAATGATGAGACTCAGGGATCAGCACCAATTGTATTAATATTTGCTTGACAGATTAGCTCTGAAGAGCTGATAATTCATGGGCTCTTTGTTCACTGTGGTTTAGTGCCCATGGATTCCCTCCCTGGAAGTGTCTTGCTGCAGCATTTCTGTCTTTTGAGGTCAGTATGATGAGCTGCGTGGGTGTTTTTAGACATGAATCACATGCAAAAGGCTGATTCTCTTTTTCTTTTCTTCTTTTTTTCCCCTGACGTACTAGGCAGCTTTTAGAAAAAAACCCAGCCTTCCAAATTCCCAGACTTCTTTTTCAACAGAAAAACAACATTAATGTCTTATACTCATTAATTGTTCTCTCCCATCTACAGTGGGTTTATGCATCACAGTGGTACCATGATTTATGCAGACATGTCCTATATGGCAGAGTTATAGCCAAATGGCTGTAGCAATGTGGGACCTGCCACCTTAGATACTTTAGCAAATGCACTTTGAAATCCACGCTGCCGCAATTTCCTGAAATCAACGGAGTTTACGAACAGTCAGACCCCTGCAGTACACTTCAGTGGTACCTTGTATGTGAACTGTTCCCTGTAAATCAGGTTTTGTGGCACTGGAGGTGTTGCTCGGTTTCCCTGGGTCAGTGCTCCGGCAGAGTGCGAGGTGTTCCTAATGCCTGCCCTGTGGCTGTCCCTGACAGGAGCAGGAGCAGCGTGCCATCATCTGGCACTAGTGGCATCAGTGCTCTGGCTCTAAACACGCCTGCTGCAATTCAGGGCCTCTGGTATCAGCATCTCTTAAGTCCAAATCGGTGTAAATGTTTCTTCATTACATAGAGTTTGTGTTGAGTGGTTTCAAGAAGGAGGTATCTGGTACTCCAAGGAAAGGGAATCTTTTGGGGTTTTCAATTGTCTCTCACCTGCCAGCAGTGGTCAAGAAGTAGACCAGCTTCCTAGAGCTCTTCCTGGTAAGTTGAACCTGTGCAGATTGTTGTGTTAGTACTGTAATGACTTTGTTTGGGGTCCAAACAAGCAATTTTTTTTGCTTTCTCTGTGCTTTTTGTGCTTTGATTATTTAAATTGGAGTCCTCTGACTTAAGTTTAGGTCTGTTTGCTGAAGTGTAGTGAGCCTGGGGCCATGGACGCTAGTCCTGAAAGCTACCTGTATTTGTGGGTAAAGGAAATGTAATAATTGCTAAAGTGAAGATAGTGCTAGATGAACATAAACCCCATCCTAAATTTTATTGCTGTCCTGCCATTGGCATAAGGTTATTCAGACCTACACTGCTGCTCTAGCAAGACTTTTGCTTGTGCCAGCTGGGAGGAAAGTCCGCAACTCCTGTGTCATGAGGATCATGTCTCCTGACAGAGGAGGTGAGAGTTGAGGTGCCATGTGGATGTCCTTTTGCTATTTTGTGTTCCATTTTTAAAAAATATGTAACAAGTGCATGGTCCATTGTCAGAGTAATAGAGTATCCTATTCACGTTCTGCGGCCACACTTTTTCTAAAAATGCAAAAATTAATCTCAGTTGGAAACAATCTGGTCCGAACCTACCTGTCCTTGACTTGAACCTACTTGTGCCATTAACTGAAACTGCAACCAGTACCCCAGCAGTGATCTGCTGGGCAAAGCCAAAAAGGGAATGAAGAGCCGCCTGCCAGCCAAGCACAGTCCCACTGCGGCAGACCAACCCCCTTGCACTTCTGAGGGGCCAAGCCCATGCTTATCAGATGGGGCAGCCCATTCACTGTGCGAAGGCAAGATAACCAAGCAAAATGGCTTTGCGTGAGTCACCCCAGCCTGGTGCATTTTCTTTGCAATGTCAGGAAGCTTTGTGTATGTGGCGAGCAATTGTGTCTCATCTGGCAAGTGCCAATTCAGTCAGTGTGCGCCTGTGCTCCTAGACTAGTGCTTCAGTGTAGAAGGAATAGCTGCTAGAAATCAGGGAATGCAACTGCAAAGTCCTCATATATCTGCCATTCTGTTTCAGCTTCCTGTGCTACTGAGCAGATTTCCATAGGAAGCTCTGGGAAAGGAGACAAGGAAAAATCTTTGTAAGAGAGAAGAGCAGCAGCAACATGGAAAAGGTTTGTCGTGGTTTTCAGACATACTTGATACTTGTACTTTTGGGACTGAACTGAGTAAGTTCAGATCAAAGCTCTGTTTTCCTTTAGCCAAGGCTGTGACACTGACCCCTCTTGCTTTGAGCAGCTGCTTTACAGCATGCTTTGTGGTGTGGGTTGGCTGCTGGGAAACTCAGAGTGACCCCATAGCTCTGCTCTGTGTCCTTCAGCAAGTCACAGGAGTGGGTTATTATGTCTCATTTTGAGTAGCTGAATTACTGAGCGCTGCTGACCCCACAAGGGTGCTGGGAGGGCAACGTTGCTGGCTTTTTTGTCTCAGGTATCTGAACTTAAGCATGGATATATTCAAAGGTTCTCAGTTTAATTCAAGTTAATACAGCCTTTGCGATTTTATAGTGGGTAAAATGACAATTGTAGGAATGGAAAGCAAAGGTACTTGAAAAAGAGATATCGTATCAAATTCTCATTTATAAGTTATAAATCTTTGGGCAAATAGCGTACCTATTTTTTTCATTAAAGGAACACTGTCAAGCATCATCCTGATACTATATTTAGCTTTTAAATTAAGTGTTTTCAGAGATCTTATTTGCTGAGTGATCTGAGCCTCTTGTCTGCAGCACAGGGGCAGTAAGCGCTCTGTGAAGAGCTCCAGGATCTGCGGACTGATGTCCATGTAATGGTGGGGAGGGGCTCTGGAGCGGCAGTGCCCTTGGGGTGAAATGTTTTGCTGCTTTTAAGCTAAGTCATGGCCCACAACCTCTCTTCTGTCCTTCACCTTCTGGAGTGGAGAATTTATGAAGAAGCTTTTAGTGCTTGTATGTGTAAATACTTAAATGTTCAGGCATAGAGTCCGACGGTTCTTTGTGTGGTTTGGCTCACTGTAACTTCTTTTCTGTTTCAGGAAAGAGAGGCTGTCAGAAAAATGGACCTATTCAGTGTACTGCCTGAGAAATGTCCTAGAGGTGAGATGAAGGGAATAGGTGCGTGGAGGACATGCGTCTTCTCTATACCTTGCAGTTGCGGCTGTCAGGCAGGGGAATGAGCTTTTCAGACATAGTTATGCAGGGACTGTTGAGTACTTGGAGCAGTCTGGGTATATACAGACCACGCACTGAGTGGTGGCAGAGGGGTGGAATAAGGTGAAAGCCTCTTGTTGTGAATCCCTGCACAGCTGTCGTGCTGCTCCATGCCCTGCATGGCACTGTCAGCAGGGCAGATTTTTCAGGGAAAAGGAGGCATCTGTTAAACCGGCAAATTTCTGAAACCGTAGGGGATAATGTCATGAAGTCCCTGTGTATTTTACCTTGTGAGCCGAGAGTATAACCTGGGCTCACAGCTGCGCCCCACTAGGTACAGGAGGTGCACCACCACGCTGGACATGGTGCGTCACTGGCTGAAGTAAAGGAGATGGGTCTGAGGTGTTTCAGCTGAAGCACAGTCACTGTTTTCCTTTTCTGACAGGAAAGTATAAGGGTGGAGAAGAGCGTGAATAGGAAAATTTTAAACACCAGCTAACATACAAAGAACTTCTTAAGCTGCCATCGAGCCATTAGGTATAAATGCTTTTATTACTCGGGCTACATCTCAGTTCTGAGCAGGGCAAAGGAAGCCTGAGCTGGTTTTGTGTTTTGCCACGAATCCAGCTGCTTGTATCCAGCTTGGCTGTTGCAGGCTGTAGTGCTGGCGGCTGGCTGAGTACTGCCAGAGCGAGACTCTGAAGCTTTCTGTAGGATTGTCCTGTACCCTGGGTGTAAAATCATGTTGCGTGGTGCAGAAAGAACCAAAATATGGCACCTAGTCAGCTTCTGTCCCTATGGGATCATGGATGCCATCTGTTTGAAGACTCATCACATTACTGAAATGAGGCTGTCCTGGATGAAACTGGGTCTTGTGTTGTAAGCAAAAAATAAATGTGTATCGGCAAGGGAGCTGCCAGTGGGAAATCTTGCTCAAGAGTTACGTTCTTCTGATGGCAGTATTGATCTTTTTTGCTCACAAGAGTCTTGTACTGACACAGATGATGATGCTGTGTTAATACAATAAACATAGAAAGAGCTTTAAGACTCAGTGAGGGCAGAGCTCTAAACCTGAAATAAGGAGTCCCAGCAGGGGACCCAGCAGTCCCTGAGGTGGTGTTCCTAAAGCCCAGGCTCAGGGCTGGTAGGTGGGTGCCTGTGGCATGCTGTGGAGTGAGTTAGAGCAGCTTGGCAAACAAAAAGTGCTTCCTGGGTTTAAGGACTGATTGCTCTGATTAGTTAGTGCCTCCATGGGCAGGAGACAAGCTGCCATGGACTTGTCAGCAGCTGACCCAGCCTTGACTCAGTCAGTGGCGGTGTTGTGCAAAGCACAGGGAGGCTGCCTTGCCCCTTACTCTTAGTGCTGCTCCTTGTTGTCCTGCACTTCTCAGCATCCACTTTACTTAATAGCCTGCTAAAAATAATTTGTTCTTCTGCATCCAAGAGTGTAGCTCTTCTTGCAAATCTTACTTTCACAGCCTGTTACCTTGTTATGGCACTTACGTTAGGGCAAGGCGATGGAAAACTGCCTTGAGTTCTCCTGATTTAGTTTCTTCCTCCTTCCACCTGCTGTCTGCATTTGTTTGTGTGGAGCACTGGGAAATCTGTAATGAAAGTAATGGAGACAGAGCAGGAAAAGTAAAACCTTTTTGGGGAGGTGAGGCAGAATTTGTACAAGGCATCTAAAAATATCTGTAGGGAAGAGTTGCCATCAGGCAAGGCAGGGAGGAGATGATCACACAGCAGAAGCTCTGAAGCGATGTTTCTTTTTGCTTGTGCAGAGACAGAAGAGTCCTAGGAGAGCTGAGGATCATCTGCTCCGTTGGGAATGGCCAGTACAGACCCTGTGGTGTCACTTCTGTGCCAGATACCAGCACATTAACTTGCACACAGTGCTGGGCAAAGCATGCTAAAGCAGAGGTGCGTGCTGTGTCCTAGCTGTTCTCACCATATGAATTAAGTCTTCTCCCCAGGGCAAGCAGACAGGTTTTGTTGCCTTACTTCAAAAAAGCAGCTGATACTTAGCTGCTGTGAGCAACTGGAGCCTTTCCTCCCAACCAAGGGAAGGCTGTGGCATAGCTTTGCTCACCAGATCACCACTGACTGGCACAGTCAAGCTGGGATGTGGATTCCCTTTGCTCCAAGATGCCCAAGTGCATTTTTGGACTCACGGGTACTTGCTGTTGAAGAACCCCTGACTCATGTTTGCCCATGTTCTGACCTGCTGTTTGGGGCCATCTGGGGATACTGGCAGCTGGAGTGCAAAGAGCAAGTGGCTTGTTTTCCATATAACCCTTCAGAAGCAGCAGTCACTGGAGTTTGCATTCATTACCCATCAGTAAAAGGCTTCAGAAGGAAGGAAGCAGGCCTAAAGCACATAATTCTCACAGCACATTTGGACACTCATGCTCTGCCTCCAGCAGCCTGTGCTGCCCTCACAGTGGAGCTGTTCCCCAAGGAACAGCTGAGCATGAATTCCATGTTAGCAACATGCTGCATCTTTTCTGCTCTTGGGAAAGAAATTTGGAGAGAGCCATAGCTAAGACAATGCAACACTCGTCTAATTTAAGACACAGCAGAAGAATCCCAGCTCTCAGCCTACAAAAGGACAGCTCACATGGTTCCTCATCCCCTGCTTTTCACCCAGGTCCTTCTTGGGAAGATCACACTGCTGTGCTGTGCTGAGAGGCAGCAGCTGACAGTCGCATTCATCTGCCAGCTGCAGCTCTCCTCTCCTTTCAGTACAGCACAGCTGGAGAAGGAAGTGTCCTCCTGCTCTTTCCTTCCCTCCCTCCCACCCCCTTCACAAATGATGTTCTTGTACTACCTTGCTCTCTCCTTCTTTTTACAAAAGTGATGAAAGTATAACTCCAAGTGCTTACACTAATACGTTCTATTTGCAAGGCAATAAATCACTGTCATAAATTAGTATGAGTAGCACTGTTTAATATGATTAAATATTGGAAATTGAAGGCTCCATCTGCCTTTTGTTCCTTTGTAGGAGTAGGAGTGTTCTTTATTTACAGTATCTCCAAATAACACAATTTAACCCACTCATGTGCATTCTTACACAGTTTTCATCCATTTACACACACACACAAGCACCAACAGCAGTGCCCAGGTGGTTTAAGCACAGACTCGGGTGCCAGCAATGAGACCCCATCGGGGTGTGCTTTCACACATGCTCCTCTTCGCGCTGCAGTCGTCGCCACCTTGATATTGCTGGCAAGAACCTTGACACTGGGAATGGCTTCTGCCTTTCTCTGCTCTGCATCTGCCATGGGCTGTGCTAGCAGGCGTTCTAACTTGGCTTTCTAACACCCGCCTCGGTAGCAGTCCCAGTGGGGCAGGACTCAGCACCCCTCTGCAGTGGCCATACAGGACACAGCTGAAGCACTATCGCATCTTTGGGGTGGCTGAAAACAGCATGTGCTCTTCCCTGTCAGCCCCTCCACAGCAACAGCCTGCCCAGCTCAGCGGCTGGAGGCTCTCAGTGCCCTGCACCCCAGACTCCTCCAACCCGAGCTGAGGAGCCCTTCCCAGCACTATTCTGTTCCGGTGGGGAGCGGAGAGCTGCCTGAGTCTTGTAAAGCCCCTTTTCCCAATAGAGGATTGAGGCAAGGGAGAAAGCTCACAGCCAATACTCATTAGAAGACCTTTTATTCATTAAACTTTTGCTACTAAGGGACTCAAGCTCTTATAGTGCATAACCAGCCCTGCATCCTTCTGTCAGCCACACGATGGCAGAAGAACCAAAGATCATTGCAAATAAAATATCTGCTGCAAACAGGGAAGGCACCTGCCTCTGGATCTGCTGGTGAAAACGCTATCACTTCTCACATGGCTAACCCAGACCCCACCAGGAATCCAGTCTGGTCAAGAGAAAGTGGGTGGAGGGTGCTGCACTGCCTGTGGCTTCTCCACAGGGAGCTCACAGCTTCATTTCTCCACGTGGGAGGTCTCACATCATGCCATCATATAGCCCAAACATCACACAAGACCCCTATTAGTAACTCCACACACACCAGTGACCACAAGGGCTTGAAGAAAGAACTCCAACATTTCAAAGCATGAGGCAGCTGTAAGTTCAATGGCACAAGGCCCTGAGCCACCTGCCAGAACTAGACCTGCTGTGTGCTGGCAGTCAGAGAGGTGACCTCCTGAGGTCCCTTCCAACCCAAATTACCCCATGGACCAACCCATTCCAGGTCAGACGCTGCAGGCAGTTCTGCGCCGGCATGTCTACATGCTCTGCCTTTTGGCAATGGGACTGCAAACAAGCTGGTTTTGAACTGGAGCAGTGGTTAACCGTCTTGGAGTAATCTTCTCACTATGCAAGAACTGCTTCAAACACCCAAGAGCTACGCTCACAGTCCCCTCAATCAGCTTACCTCCTATGTAAGACTTCTTACCTCACAGATAAGAGATTCCAGAAGCACTAAACCAGCTTTAGGTGATGTCTTTACAAGAGACAAGCTCCACCTCAGAGCCCTACTTGCAGATCTAGTGACATGAAAAATAAATCTGTATTGCCCAGGTGGGAGAAATCCAAAGGGGTGTAAGTGAGCACAATTCCACTGACTTCATGCACCAAAAACCGTCGTGAAAACCAAAAAAATAGTGCCTTACTATGTTTTGGTTCTTTCTCATGTTATTCCAAAGACAAGGACCTCATCTGAAGGGACAGACCTCTCCTGGAGCTTTTTGTTCTGGAGAAAGACTAAAACTCACCTCACTGAAGTGGGAAACAGTCTGGGGAGCAGATGCATCAGTGTCATTTTGTGGAGACCTAAAAATTGTGCTTGGAAAGTCATAATTAGAAAAAGTTAGAATGGGAGAGGAGGTTTTGAACTATTCTATACCTCAGAAATACAGTTTCTTCTTCTTCACAATTGCCCGAGATGAGTTCTACAAAAGAATGAAGAAGTATCAGCATTTATGTTAAAACTGCATCATGTCAACCTGTTCTCTGCTAAGACTTGCTAGCATGTAGCATCTATAAACCAGCGTCTTTTAGCTCAGCTGTTAGATCATTTTCAGGTTGCTGCAAAGGCTATCTGCTCTCCAAGGGACAGGGAGCCAGGACCCAAGGGGATAACCCAGCCAGTGGGGCAGAACCTCACCAGCCAGGACCCACACCACCCCCAGCGAGGGAGCAGGGCAGGCCAGGGGAGCAGTCAGGATCAATCAAGATCTTGGATCACCAGACAAGTCCATGGTGACAAGGCAGGTCCAAGCTCAAGTTTAGAAAGTCAAGCCACAGCTCAGGATCAAGTCCAGCAAAAATATCCAGCATCAGACACAGCCCTGGAATGGCCAGGCAGGGCCACGGTGATGAGATAGATCCAATACCAATCCAGGACGCGAATCCACAGATCAAATCCAAAGTATGGTTGTGGCTGAGCTTTCCTGCAGAAAGGCTAGCCTTTCTGCAGAGCAGCACAAGCAGATACCGAAAGCCCAGGGCTCAGATTAAACTCTCTCCTGATCCCATGGGTGGAGTGTGGAGGGGAGGCCCCAGGTGAAGCTGCTCAGGGCCATTAAGGCCAATTAGTGCCCTCAGGGCTCTGACAGTCATTGATCAAATTGGTCTGCAAGACCATATGCTGCAGAGAGGGTCCTGACTCACAAACAGATCATTTTTAACAGATCATTTTTTTGCCATTCACTGCTTGAAACAGAAAATTAATACCCTCAATTGTTGTAAATTAAGTCTTTCTTCGTATTAACAGTGGCAATTAGCTGCTCTCTACCTGCTGAAACGATCCACTAAAGGCTTAGGTTACAAAATATCACAACTGTGCCTTTGGTGATCATTTTAGATCACGCAGTTTTGAATGATGTCAGTGTTACAGACATCTGAAAGCATGCCGCTTCTCTAAAAATAAAATAAAATAAAATAAAATGTGAAATAAAGTTTTCTTTACATTTGAAACTTCAAAACAGGAGTGGGCTCACATGCAATGAATTCCTTTTCCTAGACAAATTGTAGTAATCCAATCAGTGCTCCTCCTTCTGCAGCACCCTGGGCAACAGTGAAAGATAAGGAGGGCATTATCTGAGCTGTAGCCTCGAGTGGAGCAGCTGAAAAAATCCGGAGGTGAGGTAAAAATAAAGTCCTACAGGTGGCTCCTGCCTGCCCCAGAAGCATCTTGCTCGGTGGTACCTGCGGCAGGTGGCGCTCCCTGTCCACAGATAGAGAGCTGCTCCCTGGGGGCACGCTGGAAACCAGGCACTGGGCAAAAGTCCCTCCCTCCTTCCACCCGTCTCCCTTTTCCCCCACCTTCCTCCCCTTTTTCCTCCCTTTCCCCCTGCAGGGAGGAGCCCCTCCCTGTTCAGTTATTCCTGCAGGAGCCACAAACCAAAATCATGTAGGAGAAATTGGGGTTCGTTTCTTGATGGACATACAATTCATATGCAAAACTTGTCATGAGAAATCACGTGCAATTCCATACCGATCACCCAGCTGATTTTCTAGCACTTTTTCCAACTTTCATAGAAGTTGGGGTTCTGAGGGCTATGATGGGCAGCATTAGGGTCATCTACTCTCACCTCTTGCATATACAGATTACGAAATTTTTTCCAGAAGTGGCATAAGGTATATCTTGGAGGTGTATTCCCTACAATGACACTTCGTGAGCTCACCCAAGCAAGACCGTTCAATGTACAATCCCCTTATTCATAAGAGATGGCATCTTCACTGAAGGTAGCAAATTTCTGCTTCTAGCTGTGAAACCTTGCTAGACCTTTTATAAACACACATAGAAAGGCCTCCGTGCCAGATCTCCTGTTTTACAAGTAACTCAATACTCAAAACTACCACTATACTTTTTTTTTTAAATAAACTAAAACCAGGCAATTTCTCAAATTTAACCTTAAAGACTTTTATTTCACTTTTTCAATTTCCTTTGAACTCTCTCAAGATATTCCAGGTCCTCCTACAAACTTCTATGCCAGAATTGGACTCCCATTCAAATACACAGGACCCCATTCCCCGCCTTTACTCGACATACTCCCCCCGCTCTTTACTTGGGGGAGGAAACCCCAGATGGACAGATGGGAGTTACCTCTCCAGACCCGGGAACAGGAGCCCCAGGACTGCAGGACTGAAGCTGCTGCTTCTCTATTCGTGGTGCCCACACCGTGTTTGTTCCTCAGATTGCACAGGCTACCAGCAACGTGAGTCTTCTACATCCTAAGGAAAAGGACATTCAAAGTTTTAAAGAGAGTCGGACATATGCTGGCACTCAGGAAGACGGGGGGGGGGAAGAAATGGTGCATGGGGAGGGAGCAGATGAACTTAATCTGCATCAGCTTCTGAGTGTGAGGAAGACTCACTGTGCCACTGCCGTGTTTCATGTTCACACCTCTGGTGCCAGGCTATTTGTGGGATCTCCCTACTATGAATTAAGAAACAGGAGTAACAAATTGTGCTCTCGGTTCAGACACATCTGGAGAAATCCCAGCGTATACTCACTTACAGAAAAGCAAGTGAGCTGCCAGAGCCAGAAAATGGAACTGAAGCAGAGAACTCCCTACATTTGAAAACACCAAAGTTGGCAACACTGGGCCAAATATAACTCTGTGACAAGCAGCACAATCCTCCTAAAGTGGACAAGCTCCTCTCAGACCCAAAATTGGCCTTATCCATTCTTTATCATTTAAACTGTTGAGGAGACTAATAGGGGAGTGCTTAGTATGTGTCCTTTTCAAGCATGCACTTCTCATTAAGTAACTTTTTTTAGACAAAGAACTTTTCACGGGAAGATGAGAGGATCTGCCTGATGAAATATGGACTCTCCCAATTCATATTAGATTCTCAAGCATCATTCAACAGCTCTGAATTGACTAATGGCCATCACAGCAAATGGATTTCCACCTTCATCTTTAGTTCTTGTCTGAATTATATTAATACACATTGTTTATCTCTAATGAGCTCTAGAATATGATGTTAACAGAAGCAATTAAGGCCCAGTGTAACTGTCTGCAACGCTGTGCTGGAGCTGAATATAGGGCTAATGAATCACTTCCATGGTTCAGTTCCAGTTTCCTTACTGCAAATTGTACTTCAGATGAGTTAAGCTCATCTTAGCGTCCAGGCTGTTGCCTTTATTTTTAACTTGTGTGTGTGCCAGAGGCTGCCTATGTAAGAAAGAAGCAGATAGGTCTTTTGAACAGATAGTCTTTTTTTTTTATTTATTTATTGTTCAGTGATCGCAGGTACCTTCAAAGAGAGGTGTCGTATTTAGACTACCTTTTCCTGTACTGAGCATAGATTTAAACTTCTCCTAAGGTGTTTAAGTTCAGTAAAACAAAGCTTGATTCAGCACACTGTTTAGGCAGGACTTTGTGCAGATAACCACGACAGAGGGGTCAGGCACATCATGGTTTTTTGGCCTGGCTGAACCCCTGCTCAAGGCAAAAGGGTGTCTCTCCCTAAAATCTTTGGTGAAGTGCTGGTTTCAGGGAAAAATTTACGTGTCATTTGTGGCCAAAAGAATTTACAAACTAAGATTAAGGTAAAGAAGGAAAGCAAAGTATGATGCTATCTGGGCAATTTTTGTTTCGTGCTATTGTCTTGTCCCAGTAAAGGTTGGGCATCCCTGTCTTCAATGAACTATATTAAACACTGAATCTTCAAGGTACTTTGGAGCTGACTCAGCCCTGAAAAGGAAACATAAGCTGCTACTTGACAGCAACATTCTCAGAAGCGAAGATGAGAACTGTTGTAAGCCTCTCATTTAATGGCTTGGTCCTACAGTTGAAGCTAGAGAATTTTTACTGTTGACAGCAGTAGGAACCTGCTGTAGATAAAGTTCGGCTTGAAAGAGCTGAGCTTTTCCATGTTCTGGTCTACTGAATAACCCTCTCATCTAGTCTTGCAGGTAAGTGAAGAAAACTGCAAGAATCAGACAACACGGTCGTTTGATCTCATACTGCAAGAAACTGCTGAGACAAGCCAATGCCAGTTTGACTTTGCTCTTGTCATACATTTTGGCAGGAGGCTCAAAATCTGCCTGAAGGTGCTCTGCCAGTCCAGACTGAGAAAAAGCGAAGAGCCATGGAACTGTTTCTGTTCATACGCTCAGCTTCTTGCTTCGCTACAACAGAGCTGGCGTCCTACGCCTGTGATCCTTTCCTCAGAACAAACAATTTTGCCAATAAATAGGCTCACCTGGCTCGGGCTGCACTGCTCTTTCCCTCGGCCCCAGGTCTGGCTGGTGTTTTTTAAACATCCATCTGAAACAAAACTCGAAATGTAGCTCTTCAGACAGCAAAGTGGAACACGCTCAGCTGCTGCAGGAGAATCAGACGATTTTTACCTGTCTCCACCGACAGATGTTATCATCACACCTACGAGCAGGCTCTGCACTTTGACACCTTGGATCTCTGACTGATGCTTAGTACCAAATTAGTCAGCAGTTCCTTTCTTATTTTTAAGGAGTTATCTATCTAAGGACCAAGATCAAAGCAGCAAGAGCATCATGTCATTGTGCCGACTTGAATTGCGGTGTCACTTTAATTTGCAATCGCTGAAGCAAAACCCCACCAGAAGCAAAGGAAATACTTCAGCAATTAGCCTGCGCTCAACTCAGTGCTGCAGGAGTCAGGCTGCCCTCGCAGCCACGCCACCGAGCTCCGGGGGATCCCCACCGCCCCGCAAAGCCGGCAGGTGAGCGGGCAGCTCTGAAATGATGGAGCTGTGTCACTGGCGATGAGAAAGGGAGACTTGCTGGGACGTTTTGGAACAAAATGATCTGGAAAGGAACTTAAAAGAAGTCAAGTTCATGCCGTTATTTTTTGTTCGCTTGCTTGTTTGGTTTTGGTGTATATAAAGGGGAATTGAAAGCTTATTTTGTGCAAATTTTAGCCAGCAAAGGCAAGGTTACTGAGCAACTTCTGGGCTTACAAGGCTCCTAGGTTTACTCAGGAGCAAACTATGTGCTTCCACTGAAAGACATGAGAACAGAAGATCTGTGCTGTAAGCGTTGGGAAAAACCAACACTAATAACCAGCTATGCACCACTTGTAACAGCATGTGCATGGATGAGCTCCCTCTTCTCCACATCCGGTTTCCTCCTTCACTTTCCTGACACATTCAGCTCCATGGCTGTCTTCTGGATTCTCCAAACCTGACTCAATAAGACAGATATAAAGCAGGGGAACATTCACAGTTGAGGCACGGAAAGCAGCAGCAGATGAACCAGTGCCACGTTTACCACTGTGCACTAGCAGGATGTCTTCTTCATCCTCGACATTACCATTGCCACTAGTATGTTTTATGTCAGAAATGTCCTCCTGTGCTGGGCATTGTACAATCGCACAGACACATTCCCATCTCCCCTAATTTACATTTTCTATCAACAAGGAAAGGAGTGGATAGATGAGAAAAACCTTCACTCCATTTTACGTAGAGGTAACTGAGACATCAAGTGACAAAGCGTTTACTCATGGTCTACAGAATGTCTGGGACGCTATTACAGGCCAGATCTTTCATGGCCAAAGCCCAGTATGAAATGGACAGTCAGTTCCTCTTATGGCCACCAGCAGGACAGACCTCCAGGCCCATCCTTCAGTGCCTGGACAGCTGGGTGCCTACACGGCCCTTGTGCCAAAGAGACGCAGGTAATTCAGAGCAGAGATGTCCCCAGGGCTTGTTTGCCCATTACGATGGTGGGAAGAAAGTCTGAGCCCCTTTACAGGTCACTGCACTGGGCAGGAGCAGCAGCATTCTCTGTATTTACTGACACCTTTGAAAGCCCCATCCTTCAGCACTGCCATCCACTTGCAACGCCCATTTTTTCAAGCTGTTGGAAACTGAGCACCAAACACCCCACCCCAGCCCTTGCCACTGGTGGGTGCCCAAGGGCGAGGAGGTCTGAAATAGAGCCACCCCACCCATAAAAAAAGAAAAATAATAATAATTAAAAAAAAAACCAAAGTTAAAACTGGGATGGATGGTTGGCGGCCACCTCCCGGCAGCGCCTTGCCCATCTGCCCGGGCCCCTTTGTGCCGGCCGGTTCTCAGGGGGGGCCGAGGGGGCGGCCATGGGTGCTATATTAGGCACCTGCGGCTCGCACAATGGGCTGTGGGTGCTCGGGGGAGAGACAGATTGATGTATTGTGTGCGGGGGAGGAGGGCTGTCACTTGAATCCATGTGAACCCAGGCTTTCGGGGCAGGGGAGATTGACAGCTTTTGTAGGTCGCAGCTCTCTTTCAAAGCTCTGCTTTATAGACAGTAGGTTAGGGGGCCCGGGCTTTCACTCCCATAATTCGAACAGGGCAATCATCAGCATTGAGAATTTCTTCTCTCTCTCTCTCTCTCTTTTTTTTTTTTTTTTTACCCCCCTTGTTATGCATTAAATGATTTCAGTGGAGGAATGTGCAGCATTAATTAGAATTGGTTAGCAGATACCAAGGGGAAAAGTTTCTTCACAACAACTATAGGAGGTGTCACTGCGACAAAGCCGGTTTTGTTTTCGCTCTCCCCCGCATTATCAGTGCAATATGTAAGGTAGCGATTCTTTTCATTTAAATTAAGTGGAAAGCTACTAAATCTTGTTTTATTCTCCAAAAAAGAAAAAGGTCCTTAACACTTATCTTTTAACTTCTTTTATTTTGTAAGGTTACTGTTTACTTTTGCTTTCAGTCCCCCCCATTAATCAGCCTGCAAAGATGTGTATCCAGTTTTGTGTATCATTTAGCTCTTACAATCATAGGCCAGTACAACTAATATATAAGGATTGTCTCCTGATTAAAGCACCAACGTTACCATTTAAAATCAAAGGCGCTCATCTAGAAGGACACATTGAAATTCAGAAGTGTGGCTGGCTGTTCTCTGCAGGGATTTCCTAGTTTCTTTCAACTTTTTAAATAGAAGTTAAGCTAAAAGATGGGCTTCAGCATATAAAGTAAGAGCTTAGAAGAAAGGCTCATTAATATATTTATGTACAGGTTTTTTATTTCATTCCTTAAAAACTTTTCCCATCGGCAACGTGCAAACAAGTATAAGCCCGCATAGGGTTTGAATAGTTTCTCCCATCAAATGGACTCAACTAGCTTATCAAAAAGAATTAGAAAAATAATTTAAAAAAATAATCTGAAGTGAGTTTCGACATTTAACAATAGACAGAATCCTATGTGCTACACCCTAATGTAAGAACGTAATATAACATTCTTTTTTTTTTTTCTGTTAAGGGTTTGAAAATTACCAAATTATTGCCACCATAAAGCATCATCTCTTAAGATATGTAAAGCCAACTGCCAATTACTAAGGCTCCATGCACTACAGATTCTCTTGCCACAAATTCACCCAAAACGTGAAGATATTTATACTCTGCCCACAGTACCTGTCAGCAATTGCTACTAGTGTTCTTTGTACCAGGAAGAGTGTAATTCTTGCTTGTTCTCCCTGAGGGAAAGCGCGGCCGTAGGCAGAGCTGTCGGGGCAGGACAGAGCGGGTGTCCCTGGAGAGGCCGTGGTTCTCCTCCTGCAGGGCAGGTACCACTGCCGCATTTTTTATCTGACCCACACAGCCTGGGCTATGCATTATTTAGTCAAAACCACAGCTTAAAACATAAATAGATAATAAGGATCTATGTCATAACGAGCGTGATTATATTTTCACCTTACTGATGAGGTACTAGTGGGCGACATGATGTTAGAGCTTTTTTTAACATAGCTCAGCATTGGCACAACCACTTTAAGAGCCGCGTAAAGGTGAGCTAAAGAGAGCTTGTGCAAAAGAAGAGAGGAGCAGTTTCTACTAAGCATGGGATGCAATCTCCTAGGTAGGAATTCAACTGAGTAAAAAGCCAACTACAATATTTCACCTTCTGGCTGGAGACTTTTCTCCACCACGGACAGGAGGAACAAAGCTGTTAAATATCTGACATTGTCTTGCAAGGAAAAGCCCATTGGATATGAAGAGGTCCTTTCCGTACTGCAGGCGAGTCTCTTCCCTTCCACCTCTCTAAAGCTGCCAGTTCATCTTCAGTGGCTGAGATTTAAGCCCTGGAGGCTGCACCGTAGCACCAAATACAGTCTGCAATAATTAATTAATTAATCGGGTGCCAATTTGCAGAGACAGTAGAGCTGTTTACTGCCTCAGACACAGAGCAGCACTTCTCTGGGGAGCTGAGGTCACTGCAAAGATGGGTTTTGAAGTAAGCCCGGGCTGTGGGGGTCAGCCGAGGCAGCCCAAAGCCCTCTCAGCAGCAGTTCACTTCCCCGCACGGCGCAGCGGCACCAGCTCACTCCAGAGCGGCAATCTCACTACCTGGGTCGCTCTTGCCAAGTTTCCCCATGTCTCCTGCACCCTGGCCCAAGGGCCATCGCCTCTTTTTTTTTCCTTTTCCTGGACCAGAGTACCTCTCTCAGAATTACGCATCCCTTATGCATGTAAATGAGAGGGGTCCAATTACACGCGAGGGAGAAAGGGTTTAATGAATCGTGAAAAAGCAAGGGTTGCATAGAAAAAGCTCAATCCCAGTGCCCCCCTCATCCCCCCACTTGGAAACGTGCATTTCTCATTTTTGAGAGTTACGAGAGAATGCAGAGGAGTGAACGGGAGAGACCCACAGCCAAATGAATACAACGCTTGTTTGCTTTTCTTACAGCCTGTACTTGAGATCTGTGATACGCGCTTTTAAGGAAAAATAATTAAGCACAGAAGTTATGTTCTCCTACACAGCATAAACAAATGTAATACACAACTGTAGATAACTCTATGTTCAAGTTCTCCCATCTGGAATACATTCCTCTTCTTCCTCTCCTTTCCTCTGCGTATACGTAAGGGCTTACGTGAATTTAAAGGACAAAGAACAGGCAGAAGCTGGTTGTTGTATTTATGAGGTCCTGTAAAATGCAGCCACAGGTTACACAGCCTCAGTGGTATGACCAGCTTCCACACCTGGCCGACCCTGAAACTGGTGGTTTGTCCCTGGCGACTCCAGGCGAATGTGAACTAGACAGCGTGGGATATGATGAGCCCTTTAAGGCAAACTACATACAAGCAATATTATTCATGTCAAGTATGATTTCATACAATTACATTGAAAACAAGCACTACAGGAAATTGATTTGTAAATATTCTGGGGCTCTTCGGATATCTTTTCCTTCTGCTGTTTTGGGATTTTTGGTTGGGTGGAGGTTTTTCTGCTTTGTTTTGGTTGTTTTTTTTTTTTTCCTTAGCAGGATTAATGATTAGTTACTGACTGTTGCTAAAATGACTTTAATATCTCAAATTACAGTGTAGGGGAAACTCCCAGCACCCTCAACAGGAATTAAGCAGCATTGTGGTCCCAAGTTGTGAAAAGAAAGTCATAAATGCTTGAGCATTGAAGATGCTCTCCCTTTTCCATATCATTGAGGGAATCACAAGTACTGAGCAATTACATCTCCAACTGAAATGTAGCAGAGATATTATCTGCTCAATATTTTTAAAAGTTGGCCTCAATGTTTCCTTCTTTATTTGGGCATGGAAATACCTGTAAAATTGCACTTAAAAGTGATTTCTCATTAATAATAAAAGGAGCAACGTGGGAATATCATAGGATACTAAGGGCTTGCCTATCCCCACATCCACAAAATCCGTAAGCCTACACTCCGGGCTTTCCCAAAGAGATGTCATTGCTGAATCTTCTGAGGTTCATCTCCTGTCATTGTCTCAGGCTATTTATCCCGGCCTCTTCACAGCAAGTGTTCCGAGTCCTGAATTATTGGCCAGATTCACACAGATGACTGCTACTTCCTCATCTGACCGAATGTGCATGAAAATGTATAACTACTTAAACAGAAAAAGCAAAATGCTACTTATGGATTTAAGCAAGTAAAATTTTTGTTTATTCAAAGAATTTCACCCAAAGGTGGTACAGAAACTGTACACACATTGTACACCAAATTTTCATGTAAATCACTTGTCCTTTAACTTTATCTGGCCCACAGAATGGCTCTGTCAGACAGATTAAAAAAAAAAAAAAACTTGCTTGGAAACTAACCTTCATAGAAGCACAGAGGGAAGAAATACCATCTGAGATCCACAACTTTCAGGCATACCTGAGGGCCTGTGCAAATCCCGCTCTGTCTTGGGTTGCTGCCTCCTTTGGTTGCCTTTCCTGTCTCACCTTTCCTCAGGGTCATGAATGTAGTCCTCCAATTCATCTTGTTTGATCATCATTCCATTGGGGGTTTTTTTGCCTGGCGAGGAGTTTTGCTAGCCTCAGATGAGTGGCGGTGGAAGTGCAAGGGAAGCAACCAGACTATGATCCTTCTGGCAACAGGCAGCTCGTAGTTTGGCTCTTCTGCTTTGTGAAACCAGAAATGTACTGGTCAGGTGTGGGTCCACACAGCCACCTCCCAAAGCTGTCACCCACTTCATACGATTCTGGTTGTGGCACAGGAGCCTGGTGAAAATGTAAAGTTTAGGTTAGAATTTCGGAATCGCTTCTTATGAATAATTGCTGTGCACATCAGGCTCCTTTCTCTTCGAACAGGTAACCTTTGTATCCTTTATTAGAAAACAACATCATATACAACTGTGTTAAGGAAAAGATACATTCTGGCGCTTATAATTGGGATACCTTTCACCATGGAAGGTGAATAAAGTGTTTTCGGTCACCAGTTTCAGCAATAGGCACCTAACATTCTATTAGCACGTTTTCATGAAGGACCAAACACCACTTGGGGTTGAAGGACATTTTTTTTTACATTTGTTTTCCAATGGGCATTTTGCTTTAAGTTATTTGAGGTCAATTACTTCTTAATGCATTTGGGGGTTATCTTCTTTTTTGTAAAACAGTGCAGAAGAACAGTTCTTTAATATAATATAAAAGCAAAAAAGAAATACCAGTACAAAATACCAAGTCACTCAGGAGAAATCTTTTTTGTCTATTAACTTACCAAACCAGGAATAGTAAAAAGCACAAGAATACATAAATGCTCCATTCCCGTATGAATGGGACACACCACCACCAGAAGGACCATTTTCTGCATCCAATCATACACCTGCAACCTTTCTTTCTCACCAGTTCTCTCCACCTGACTGTTTCTGCTGTGCTCTTACCACATTACTATTTCTCCCCTGCCCACGCATGGCAGACGGTTGGGGCGATGGTCACTTGGGTTGGGACAGCTTTCGTGGGTCGTCAATTCGACCTCCACCTCCTGGAAAGATGGTGGTACCTTTCTAAAGTCTATCCTCAGCAATGGGGTGGGAGGAGAACTGAGCAGGGGACTAAGCTCTTGATGCTGAAGTGTGCACAACACTTCGCGTGCTCCCAGACTCTCACCTAGCCCTTTTTGCCCCGTTTACTTGCTGACTCCGTGGTCAGCTAACTGGCCAGTGAGCCAGAGGGGAACAGCACAAGGTGCAGACACCAGCAAGGGAAACGGCAAAGATCTGTCTCAGTTTTGGTCCACCAGCTCTTGCACATCTGCCTTTAAGTTTTAACTGCACATGAGTTATGTTTTCAGTAATCGGTTCTGACTTTTACAACCCGGGATTTGACTGTCTGCACAAAAGCATTCTTTCAACGGAAAACATACCAAAACACACTTTAAAGTTGTTGTAGATTTCTTTTTTAATAGGGAGACATTAGGTAATTAAGGAAATCATGCACCATGCCATGTGGAGGCCTCCTGACAAATGCAACTTTGGTGGCCATGACCCTGGCCAGAGGAAGAAGGCTGTGATGTCACCTCATCCCCAAGTCCCAGTTTCACGGATAGTATCTCTGAAAGGAATTGTCTAAAGGAGATTGTTCCTTATGAAAAGTTCACATGATGGAGTCTGAAGGGCTTGTTTCACTTGAAGCCCAGCAGGACAGAGCTGTTTGGAAAGAAGCATTCAGTGTGTTCTGTTTGGCTGAAAGCTGTCACAGTGAACAAGTACTTAGCAAACAGCATGAACAAGGATTTGAACTAGAAAACTAGCAGGGCCCTGACAACGTTGTAATAGTGGGCTTGTCTGTTCAGAGCCTGTACAATGATGCATGGGGGCATGAGAAGGAAAACAGGAGAACTAGATTTTTGTGGTTTTATTTTTTTTTTTTAAAGGTAACAGTTTACCATTGCTCTGAGCTTGTTTGTATTACTGTGGTCACCTTTGGCACCAGTGGGAGGGGAAAGCATCCTGGCGAGAAGGGGCGCAGGGCAGAGGCACAATGCACAGCCCAAAGGGCGAACTGATCGATCAACTAAAAAGCAGTCGGTTCTTTTCCTATTGCCCTGTTTTGTAACGTTTTTACTTCTGTTATCGTGGGCTGACTGTTTAAGATCTCACTCTTTACATCTCTAATCCATATTTAGCAACGAAGAAAAGCTGTCTGAATCCCAGTCCAGAACAGAAAGCCAACCCACCATCCCACATCTTGGAAAACAAGCAGCTTTCACCCAAGCACCCAGCTGCTGACACCACACAGGTACAGGAGATTGGCACCTGTTAAAGGCTCCCCTCCCTCTCTCCTATCATACAAGAGACTATTGAAGGCAGCACAACATTAAGAGACATCAAATGAGTAGGAAATTAGAATAGGATAAACAAAAATTCTCCTTTTAGTTTTACATACTGCAACCACATCCTTATTTCTAAAGCAAGCCTCGAAAACACACTAGCCACCGCTTTTCACCATGATTATGACTACAGTTGTCCAGTTTATGACAAGAAGAGCTTCAAGAACTATAATAAATAACTTTTTATTTATCACTTCTGACATGTGCATTTTCCTAGACATGAAAAGTCCCTAACCAGTGTCCTTCTTCACTACAGGGGACTAACGGTCCCTTCTTCAGGTTGTCTTCTACTATAGAATTTACACAAAACCCCTGTTTCCCTCCTTCCCTTTATAAGGACAGAAGAATCGCAATGTTGAAGTGCATAGTCCAGCACAGCACCCACCTCGTTCCTTACAGACTTCAACAGGCTCGGGATGAAAAGCACTTTTCTAGCCTATGGGAAAACCTGTCGATTTTATCAGGTCCTGGGATATGTTCCTGCCTCTGCCATTCATTCCCTTCATGCTCTCTGCCATGGCTGATAACTTCTGATAATGGTTTGTGGAAAGAGCACAGGTGGAGGAAGATAGATAGAATGAAGAACAACCCGCTCCTAAAGAAGCTTAATCCTTGGGCAGGGACATTGCTCACCAAAGTTATTCCTGGAGGACTTGATCCTAGGAATACAGTCACTGATGAAATGGATCACAGACACTGCTTCAATCCCAGCCCTCTTACTACATGCACTTCTTTTCTCCATTCGTGCTCAGTAAGAGCATTATTGCTTCTGTGTGTAAATGGGGATCACAGTTTATAAGGCAAATATACATCACTTTCAAATGATTATAAAGATTATTTTCTCTGGTCTCCCATCTCAATGCAGCCCATACGCCATAAATCTTGGCATCTGAGGAATATCTACCTTTAATCTGGGGCTTCCAAATCCTTTAGCATTAAGAGCTATTCAGAGCTGCAAAGACAGGGATGTTTTTTAGTAATTCCCATGGTTTCTGGGTAAGTTCTGCACTAAACCCCTTCACAGCACTGCAAAACGGCTGGGTTTAGGATGAGCTGTGTTCCAGGGAATCCAGAATTGTGACCACCAAAGTGGCAAGTCTGCGTTGGCTTTGTCCAGATCTGAGGAATGTATTTTATAACTTTTTTGATGCTGCAAATGTATTAAACTCTAATAAACCTGTAAACCAGGCATCAGGTGTTTCTTCAGGCTCAAAAACTTAGAACTTAGTTCAATGATACTCAAAGCTAATGTCTCCCTTCAGTGCCCGCATCCCTCAGATCCTGGTAATTGTATTACAAGTTTCTTATGACTATAACAGAGGGGTTTTTTCAGCAAAGCAAGTCTCTTTTGCAAAGAGACCAATTATGATAAGACTGTTCTCCCACTGATTTTTTTCAGCTGTTCCCTGAACCAGATAGCATGTTTTCATTTTGAAAAAGAGAAGTGATCTTCTCCTCTCTTAATTTGCTTTTCCAGCCTAAAACTCCTCTCATTTCAAGTATACTACAGTGCAGAAGTTTGAAAGAGAAAAGACTCGGCTTTTTAAAAAATGCCAGCATTATTTAGGGACTTGTAAAACTTGTAGCCTAAATCTCTACTCAGAATAGTTTTGTACAGAGGCAGAACAGCTACCCTTTATCCAGCAGTGCCGTACTCACCAGCGCTTGGGTGCAGCTCTCTCCGGTGGCATTTCCACCACAGACACACTTCAGCCTGTGAGAGGGGACAGTCCGTTGGACTCAAGTTCTCTAGGAAAAGGCCATGCTGACTTGGCTAGAAAGGCAAAATCATAGTCAATAATATCCTCTGGAAATTTTACCTGCTGCACTACCACCCCCTGTCCTGTTTTGAGCCCTTGAAGCTACAGGCGGGTGTCCCCTCTGCAGGCAGATGTTGCAACAGTCCAGAAGTCCCCACTCTCCAGCTGTTTGCTGGATTTATGGGTGGCTTCTCTGAGCACCCTCAGACTGCTCCAGACAAAACCCCTACGGCTTAATTTAAACATTTTTAACACAATAGCTTGGGTTAGCCAGGAAAAATTTTGTCTGAAGCGAGGAAAAGCTCACATTTTATTCGCACCACAGGACTGAGACCAAACTCCCATACAGAGGTGACCTCCAGGTAGAAATGGTGACATTTCCAGCTGGCAGAGCTGGCTACAGAAGATGCCACCACTGCACACTGATTCTGGGCAGCTGCATAGCCACGGGTGGGCAGGATGCAATCATATCTCCCACCTCTGACCCTCCATCTCTATAAAATATCTGCTGTCATTTTTTATAACTAATGACCCTGGCTTTTGTCTTTAAATTTGTGAAACTACTTTGCCCTACCTACACCGTTCTGCACAGCATTTGTAGCACCACAAAAAGGATGGCAGCTACAGATCCGCTGCTGGAACTCCTACTGTTTCATCTGCCTGCCTAGAAAATAACACCCACTAGCAGGACTTTATGTCCTTGCATATCCTAGGAAAAAGACAAGTGTTTCTTCCATTCCCCACACCCACAGATAAACTATATTACTGGTCTTCAAGTTGTTCTCTTCCCAGGCTACCCTATCTTTAACTCATGCACTGTTTGAAACTGTGGAATACAGAGCCTCTTTCATGCGGGGAGGGATGTGTTCCTGCCAGGTCCCAGTGTTCTAGGGAATTTGCCAGATCCCTCAATAAGCTGATCCTTTGCCTTTTGGCTCCGATGTTCAGAGTTGGCTCTTTGGTTTGAGTTCTCCCAAAACAGGATCTCCATCCCCTCCTGTATCGTGCTTTCCCTACTGCCTGGTAACCGTGTGTAAGGTCCATCCCCTTCAGCATTTCCTTCCCGGCAGAGCAGCCTGAGGAAACAGCAGGAGCAGCCAGTCCCTCCACCCTCCAGACAGCCCAGGGATATGCAAAACCAAAGGATTTCGACTTGCAGTGTCCCATCTGAGTTTTCTAGTGACTGAAGCGCTGCAGTAAATGCACTGGGTTTGATTCCCACAGCACAAAATACCCCTCGTAGGGCTGCAGGAAGACAGCAGAAGTGCCAGGTGAAGTCATGGCCCAAAGAGGGACTGTGAGGGGACCAGGTTCAGCTGAGCTGCACTGTACCGAGTCACCGGTCACTGTTTGGCACACCTTACCCCGGCTGGGGAAGTCCCCTGTAGATACCAGCCTTAGTGGCCAAAGATCAGAGACATCCCCTACCCTCCTGGGCTGCTACTTGGATGAGAAATAGAATTTAGGCCAATTAATCATTATGGACAATGCTACGTAAAAAGTCCAAGTGTCAGCCTGAGAGAGAAGGGAGGTGTCACCCTGTTTAGCTGCTGTATCGTTACACAGACACGGTGGCTGAAGGATATTGCTGCTGCAGACCGTTATCGGCTGTCGGACTGACTTCCCTCGCAAGCTCTTGTTCCCTCTTTTAACCCAAATGAACAGATTTTGCAGAACAGGAATGTAATTTTAGAAATCCCAAGTTAATCAAATGCTTCAAAAACACAGGGCCTGAGATACAATGGATCAACTTTGTCCTGGGTGTCAGCCCATTCACTCAAACAAGCTTACACCAGAGATGAATTTGCTCTGGTGCCTTTGTCAATAAAATTCTAGATTAAAAAAGACCCTATATAGAGCTGGTCCCAGAGGTAATTGCTAGTTAATCAGCCAATTAACTGACTCAACGAGTAGGAAAAGGGGAAGGGGGAGTAAGGGGGAAAACAAATCAGTTAAGGTATGGTAGAACATAATTCTTTAGGAGTTAATGTTAGAAACCATTTCAAAGGGATTACAGCCTACCTTGACTCATTCCCCCTTCTTCTTTCCTTTTTCTCTTCTTCCCAATTTGTAATTGTTGGTTCCCCTAATTGGCTGATTAACTGCTTATTACAGACAAACCTGGCGGTATGCAGGATCCCGTCAGCCCCAGAACTTGATTTCATCTAGCGAAGCAAGGCTGAACGTAGCAGAGCATCTGCATGGGCCGTTTTTCTCCTACCCAGGCTGATGGCTTAGGGTCAAGTGGCATTTCATTTGAGAAGATTCTTTTTTAAACTAGCTTCTATTTTATTTATTTAATACTACAAAGAAAAGGAGGGATCTTTTTTTCTTTAACATTTTGTTATGCAAACAGAATGATTTCTATCAATGGAGTTTTTACCCTTCAAACTAACCTATTTACTCTCCACTGATACATTATCAACACCATCAGGATATTTTGATGAATGAGCTGTTACAGCTGCTTAACGTTACAATAATAAGTAATGACAAGAGAATTAACCTCTATTTTCCTTTGATAGTGTTACCAGGCTGCTTCTCCCAGCAGCAATCCTGGCAGATGAGTCCTAATGGTGAAAAGGGCAAGCTGAGAAAGTTACCCTAATTTCCTCTCCTTGGAGTTCTGTGGGGGAAAAGAGCAGAGCTCACCCTTGCAGTTGTTGGCTTCACGTTTTATTTATAGTTGGTCAAAAAGGAGGTACCAGTCTGTTCCTGTACATCCTGAAACCACACAGCCAAGGAGGAATTCAAAGTTGCTCTCTGAAGCTTCAAAGAGGAGTTTTGCTGCTTGTTCAACATAAAGCAAATCTCGTAGCATCTCATTAATGCACCTTTTCCAGCATCGTGTTGACAGAGATGGAGCTGCTACCCTTAAACCACTGACATCGTAGCTAGACAGGGCACAAAGTTTGACCTCTCTAAAACAATACCTATCAGTGCACATGGCTGCACATACGCAGGTTATTTTCTAAAGCTACTGGATTGTTTTGGTTGCTCACCCTCCTGTGTAGAGAGTAAATAAAATTATTTTTCTCTCCTCATTGCTTGGGCAGCAGGACCCTGTGCAAAGCAGCAACTCCTCCCAGTGTGATTGTACAGGGAGATGGGCGCAGAATGGGGGTCTCCTAACGGAGCCCCTCTTGCATAAACCTCTTCTAATTCTGTTTCTCTCCTTCAGCTTCAGAAGAGAGTTTGGGATTTTAGCTCTATTTAATATTTGTGACAATTTATTCCTCCTACCCCTCTTTTCTCCCTTAGCAAAAGAGCAGGCTGAGCCTGGGCAGCCCATCCTCAACTGCATGTAAATCACAATCTGATTAGGAAGTGATATATTCATCTCTAACTCCTGCATAAAAGTTATTCAAGTATTTTGACAAAATAAGTGCTGTTTACTTTATACGTTTTCTGCTAATTCTAAAGATTTCTGCAAACCTAAAGGATCTCATGGAATTTACAGGCTTGTGGCTTTGCTATTGAAAGTATAAAAGCATGCTAAATTAAGTTGATTTGCCTGTGAAAGAAACACGTCCATTATTCATGTCAGGGCCCTGTCACATCAAATTGAGGGAGTGAAGAAAACCCTTTTTTATCAACGTTTAGAAGCAAGGAAAAAACCAACCATTCAGGGACTGAATTTCAATTGGGAGAAAGTCAGCCTGAAAGCAAGGTTAAAAAAAAAAAGTTGGGGACATGTCTAATGTTGGAAATCAGCAAAGGGTGGGTTGATTTAACTTTGGCTGGAATCTTTCAAACAGAAAGCCAGGAGGAAACTTAAAGTAGCAAGAAGTACACACAGTCTCAATGTCTCTCGTGTAAACTTGTCAAAAGTAGTTAAGCTAATTCAGATTTAAGTCTTTTCAGACCCTATTTTCCTTGTTTGCTTCAAAATAATGATAAAAATTGTTGACCAGATAGAGCATTTATTTGTGTACCACACATATTTCATCCACTGGTTATTACATGATTTAATTCTTACTAGCAAACAACATGTAAGGTTTTTTAAGTTTGATTAGCTGACAGAAAAATTTTTAAAATATTGTTTCAGATATGGCTGTCCTATGGCTGTGTGTATCTGTAAGGATCAAAAATACTTAGGATTGTTTCTTGTCCACTGTACGACACGTATGTCTTCATGTAGCCAGAAGATCTTGGCTGATGTTGTTATGATGCTATGGGACGTGCCAGAATTAATGGCACATGTACACGTCCAAATTTTTAAATAAAAAATTAATTTGCAGTCTACTAAACTATTCCAATATACATAGAGTTAAATGAGGAACTGTAAGGGGAATTGGTTTATACACTGAAATTCTCCTCATTGCCTGATTATAATTTCTCGTGTGGCTTGCTTATTTAGCAAAACAAAAAGCTTACAGTTCCTTCTCACTACAGTTGGTTTTTACAAGCTTAAAACCAGCATGTTAAGTGGCATTTCACAGTCTTCTACTTAAAGCCTAATTGGTTTAGACTGGACACCTTCGATGTATTCTTTAAAAGAAGTCCAGTTTTTATGTGGCTGACATTATTATACTGTACAAAGAGTAATTCAGCAACTTGTTTGCCTTAAATCATGCTGCTGGGTACCAGGCCTATACATCATTTCTGCATGAGATTTGTTTTCCTGCCTTTTGTTTTTCCCTAACCTCAGAACCCTTGGGTTAACATGTTTTCTGCTTTAAAGCTCTTCTCTGAAAGACACTTCACCACCTCACCCAGGCACTCTCTCATGCTTCCCAACTTCAAAGTCTCAAGTTGGGAAAGCAAATTTAAGTCCCGAATGCTGGACTCTGCAGCTTCTATGGGACCCTCTGCTAAAGTTAAGTTCTTGTCTTTAATTGAAAATTGTGGCCAATGTAAATAGGAGTTAGTTTGCGGCAAGCTTGCCACAAAAGGAATTACCTCGTGGAGTGGCTGCATTGGGGCAAACAGAGGGGATAAAAAAAGAAAGAAAAAGAGAAAGAAAAAAAAGCCAGGGGTAAAAGAGAGAGCCATTGTACTGTGGAGGTAGCATCAAGACAAGGATTAATGGCTAGAGGAATTGTATTTTTTGTGCTTTCAGCAACATCACAATCTCCCAAAAGTAAGTGTTACTAATAAGTGGGCCAGTAAGAAAGGTAGGGCATTAAGGGAAATGGAAAAATCAGGCTCTGTAAATAACAAAAGATTTTTATTCTGTAAAGACTAAGCAAAGTGTTGCTGATGTGTTTATTTTTATTATTTACATTTGGGTCAACCAGTGAAGTTTGTTACTTCATAGAGTTGACAAGTGATAGGAAGTGATACATATACACCACACAAACGACATGTTCTGCCAACTTCATTGACTTCCACGTACCCACAATTTCCTTATTTTACAGTACCTAGCTGGTGAGGAGAAACCCACTCTGTGTTTCACTGATGATACATTATACTGACCTAATGGTGAAATCCCAGCAGCC
Organism: Rhinoptilus africanus; assembly: GCA_013400135.1. Classification (NCBI taxonomy): domain Eukaryota; kingdom Metazoa; phylum Chordata; class Aves; order Charadriiformes; family Glareolidae; genus Rhinoptilus; species Rhinoptilus africanus. The sequence continues at coordinate 465,529 of VXBO01005584.1, forward strand.
ACGCTGGAAGCATGCCAGGCCCTAACAGACCAGAACAAGGAGAGAAGTGGTGGTGGAAAGGAGGGCAGCATCCCCTTTCAGTGCTCAAACCTCTACTGCCAGAGGTTTGGTCAGATATATAATCTGACTATGGTGTTGATACAGGCTCACATGACATTATCACATCTTTGCAGTAACTCAAAAAGACCACAGCAAGAGAAAGTGAGGAGAACCCAGTGGTGTTCCCGACTCCTTTCTCCCAGTCCCAGGAGGGGGCAAGTTGGGGTTTTTTGCTTGCTGGGACTCCCTAAACAGGCTCAGTGGATGGTCAGACAAGCACCAGCATTGGCAGCAGGGAGTGGATGAGAGGAAATAAGATCTCCCTTTTCAGAGGGAGCTACGGTTTTAGTATCTCAGCTGCATTACGGAATTGCACCCTGAGAATTACTACATTTGGGCTCAGTTCATAGTTCCTCTACCCCCCAAGTAAACCTGGATACCTCACTCAGTATCTTAATGTTAGGATTCTCCACCCACAAAATGGCAAGAATAAGTCTTAATTTTCTTCCAAACTCATGACCTTTTCTATTTAACCCTAAGCACAGTATGGACACTGTCTTCCTGGGAATCCATTCAGCAACTGTGATACATTTTTGTATTAAAATTATTACTGTTAAAATGATTGTTTAAGCAAACATACTGACCTCTATTCTGTCTGGAGTAGATCACTTATGCCGTCCATCGCATCACAACAATGGAAACAGTTCAGCTATGGAAACTCTGGATATTCTGAAAAGTAACAATGTGGATATTAGCAGGGAATAAGACTGTTCCATTGTGGTCACTGCACCTACTATTGGTTTCGTTATTGTCTTTTTTTAATAATTCATAGTTCATCATATTAAAAAATGCAGTTTTGAATGGAATCCAATGGAACCGGTCCCTAAAAATCTGTGGAAGTATAATTGAGTCTATTAATACGTAATGCAGAACTCCAGGAAACGGTAACAGGATTCAGTAAAATATACTCTATAATTTTTTTTCATGTTACATAATGTATTTCTAGTAAAATACAGACCCTGTGAATTTCAGAGCACTGCTGATACAAAACAGAGTCATACTGGTTTAGAGCAGCAAATTGCATTTGCTTCCACTCACTTTTCAGTGGGTTGCATTAAAAAGGATTAAAAATTCCTTCAAAAGTTTCGACAGCGTGAATCCATTGGATGCATCTGTGAGAAACAAAACTGATTACAAATACAAAACACATCCTAACTATCCAAATAAACTAACTTTAAAATGTCATTATTTTTGAGAGTTCTAAAAATCACCCATTTCATTAAATCCTCTCTCACGTTTTCCTCTTGGACTTTAATATTTGCATACTTTTAAACTTTTTATTTTTAATAGTATTTTCCTTTTTTATTTACCAGCATAGGAACAAATTTAATTGTGCATGGAATGAGACTCTCTCCATGTGTACACAAACACAAATGCCACGCCTTTTAAACTTGGATCAAAATGAAGGCAGAGACAGAAAACACTTAGCTGGAGACATTGCCCATTATTATTCCGCTTGCTGTACACACCGGGAAGTTTTCGTGTTCATAACTCAATGTCTCTGGTGCACCGTACCTCTTAAAGATATGCAAGTTCATTTCAGCATTTATCTGCTCTTTTCTCCTCAAGAGTTCAACTGTTTTTCCGCCTGATGGTTAGAATGAATTGAATATTTTGAACTCATCCATCAGATTTGGAAATGATCCCTGAATTGATGAGAGTGTTTAACAGTTAATTGAACATTTCTGTTGTGAACTTCCATTGTTTTAAAGTGCAAAAATACTGCACCCAGGAACGTGGACAAAGAAAAGAGGACCCATGACACGTTCTTGCACCGCAAATATTTTCATCCTCTAGAGAGCAGCAGGCATTTAAATAACGGGGGCATCACCCTGGACTCGCTCTTGGGTATCACAAGGGACACTGATCTGAAAAGGACTTTCACAGGACCTGAGGGCTCCCTTGTTCCGTAGCAGGAAATAATTCCACATTTTTCAGATCCACGTTTTATTTGGGTTCCCCTCACACAGACTGACATCCCCAAACACACAGTTCAGCCCCCTCACTGCTGCCCACACGGGACAGACGTTCATAACAGCAGCCTCAAATATTGGTCTGCCTGGGTGACACACGCACTGGTAAATAGTTCATTATAGGCAAGCACAGATCCAACATTCCCGTGCTGTAGCCAGCAAGGCTTTCCAAAGGGACCTGATGATGCCAGTAAGTATTTGGTGTTTTAGTAATCTTAATGTAACCTGTATATCCCCCTGTCTTAGGTGACCTTGAATATTCACACCTGCAACCAAGGAAACAATAAAGGATTCTAAACTTTTTCCTCCCTTCTTGACAGTCATGAAAAATTTCATTTTTCAGACTTTCTGCTCCACTATAGGTCTTCAGCTAAACAGAAATTATTTTTCTCCATTCTGAAACTCCACCAAATCACGTTATTGTGCTTCACCTTTCTCCTTTTCACCGACTTTTGTACAGTTCTTTAAGAACATGACTTGAATTTCTTCATTCACCTGGGGCAAGCCCTTAACCCAGTGTCACTGTTTCCCATCATCTCTGCCACCCAGCAGGGCACTGGCGGCATGTCGCACCTCCTAGAGCACCTTCGCCAAACTCCGCTGCCTCTTAACAAGGGCCTGGAGAAAGCGCTTTCCTCCTTGCGTCTCTCAGACCACGATGCTTTCCCACTGCAGAGCTGCTTGTCCTGCTTCACTGACAAGCCTAATTCCCTAATTCCTCTTGACCAGCTCCCTTTATTTAGTAGCCTTTTTTTTTTTTTCCCCAGTACCAAGATCATTCCTCTGTGCTAGCTGGTTAATTAACTCTCCTCCCAGGTTTCCTCCCACGGTGCAAGAGGTCCGGCCTGGGTCCTGCAGCCCTGGCTAAGTAGTCACGTCCCCCAGCCCTGAGAGGTGGAGGGCCGGGCTCGGTTTTCTTTGGAAGATTTCAAAACAAAAATATTTCTTTCTAAACTATACTTCTCCCCCACTGTGGGAAACTGCTGAACGTGGACTTTACATTTCCAGGAAGGATAACAATTTTTAGCATCAATTCTAACTCAGAACAAGCTCTGCTCGGCACCACCTTCATAAACAGCACTTGTCCCAGGGCTTGCTGTGCGTTTAAGCCTGTGCTAACAGCCACCACCCCCTCTCCATCCTGGGTTTCTTGTTCCCCCTTCATGTATCTGACTGTGCAGTTCTGTGATAAACCAAGCTGTGAAATTTATCCAGCTGAAAGAGGAAAACTTTTTAATTTTTGCTGGGCTACTTTTCAGCCCGTCCGAGTTGATGATGTGGCTCACAGGGACCTCAGCCAGAGGAGAGGTGGGAATCCGCAGCAGGGAGAAGGCATTGCCTTTCTGCAAGAGTCACCGCTGAATCTCCACAGAGCACTCAGCTCCTGAAGGATCGGTGGAAATCCAGGCCTCCTCAGAGGCAGCCGCCCTTACCACGGCCTTCGTCTGCTCTCAGACCTTGCAAACACCAGTTACAACAGACACATCACAGGAATACCGCTGGCAATTTGAAATCCATACTCACGCAAATCAAATCATTCCCAGCCTCTGGCATCCCTGACATTGCATGTAGAGATCTAGCAATGTTAGTTAAGATCCTGGTGCAGTGCACACACGTAAACGCACAACAGCTCACCAGAAGAAATACAGCCCTAGAGAAATTAAAATCCATTCACGGCAGCATATTTCTACTTATGCCCAAAACAACCCTTGGACAGTGTCAGAATAATTTCCAACACGTTATCCATGAGAACAGCCCCATGGGAATAGGTAGGAATACTTTGGAGGGGATTAGTTTCTGTGGTACAGCAATTTTCAGTAAGTTTGAAAGAAAAACATTCTCTTTACTGTACTGCAGTCAGCTCTGCCCGGCTAAACTGTATTTCTCTCCAAGTGTTAGGTGTTTTTTAGAAGTGCATTAAACCCGTATTATTTTCTGATTTTAGCTATTTTTCTTCCCCTCTCCTCTTCCTAATCTTCGCCACAAGCAGCACTGCCCTGAAGTTCCCCCCAGTGCTGGGCTCTGAGAACTTCCCTGTCACCTTCCGCTCCCTCTGCTGTGTGTGCCCCAGTCTGTTTGCTGGCTGTTCTTGGCAGGAGCTACTGGTTTCTTACCCTTCAGTACACTGGTTTGCTGGTGCCATCTCTCTGGCTGTCTCATGTTTCAGTACGTGTGGTTCTGTAGAGAAATATTCGGTGGATATTCAACCAGGATCTGATAAAATCACTAGAAATTTCATATCAAATCAAAGGCGTACATACAGGTGCCTGGTTTCAATGCACATACGAGCAGCACAGAGAATTTTAGCCTAACCGAGATTGTTGGCTAAATATAAGTTATCAACAGGGAAAAACACTTTTAAAAGTGTTGGTTTAACTATGTTGTTTTGGAAATCTATAGGAATCACATCTCTAACTTCAGCAGGGTGAAGAGGAGGAGCACTTTGGAAAGACTTTGCCTAGTGAAGTCTAACTGACTGACTTACCCGGTCTTACCCTTGCTGCTTTATGCCCGAGACTGGAAACTCCTTAGAACTGCAAATGCCCTCCAGCCCTTGGCATACCCAACCTTTAAATCTGAGCTGCGTCTTCCGTAGCACTAGCAGCAAATATAATGAGTCTTAAGTAAGGAGCAAAAGCAGAGATGGCAAGTTCATCAGCTGGAAGTGACAGAGAAAGGGAAAGATGGGGCGGGAGGAAATTTCTACTCAATCACAGGCCAACAAAGATCGATTGAAGTGGTGCAGATGCAAAAAAAAGGGGAAGGTGAGCACAGGACCCAGTGGGGGGGTCTGTTTGCTGGCTGTTGGGAGGGACTGGTACCACCACACAGGACACCACTGCGACCACAGCAGATATAACCATGATCGGTTCTCTTTAAGAAAGACCTAAATCAATGCAAAGAAATAAAATATAGCTTTATCCAAGGAGATTAAAAGAATGTCCTGCAGATTACAAACGAACTGCAGTACAAATTGTTTTTTTAAGAGACACTATGGGTAAAAATAGGGGAGAGCAAAGGCTAGTTCAGCTGAAAGCCAATCTGACACAAAACCAAATTAACTGCTTGTGAAGAGTCACAAGGTGTAGGGACTTAGAACCCTGTCCCCAGAGAAGCCCCCTCATTACTGTGATCATTCTTTCCTTCTCTTTTTTTCTGGCCCTGGGAGTTTTCACTCCTTTCTGCCCCGTGGCACAGCTTCACTTGAAGCACTGAAGAAGAGGAGCCTTACCCAGAGCAGCCTCTGTGCACAATTATATTCGAAATCTGCCAGGATGACGACCAGTTAAACCCAGGAGTTGCATTTGTGGTAAAGGTTGTGGTCATAAGCCGTTACCTGCGATCAGATCCAACAATACCAGAGTTTTCTAGCAGGTTTAAAACCAAAGGCTGCAGCAGGTAACCTGAAAAACAGGGCATGGTGCCACTCAGCAATGGTGACCCTTGGGAAGTCAGGAGAGCACAACATCCCAAGCGCAGAGCTTCTCACGTAGCATTGCTCGGTAGGGACACAGGTATCATCAGCCTCAAGGTTTAATCTCAACTAGTAATGAAAGAAAAGCAAAAAGAAAAACATTCCTCTCTGTTTACAGTTTCACAGATAATAACAAACAGGTAAAGTCCCAGACGATGATTCACTTATGGCATTGCCAGTATTGACATATAAATATAATGAATCCCACCATGAAGTTGCCTTAAAATTAAATCTTTCAAGGACTGCTTATAGAAATTATAAAGTCGGTGTCCTTTTTGGCATCCTACTTAAAATACCAGTGTGTATTTTAAGGACCCGGCTTCTCTTTGCAACTGTGAATTGCTTCTAAAAAAATCTCCACATTATAGAAAATGCCCTGATTTCATAAGCCAGTTAACTCCTACAGTTTAACAGTAATTCTTCCCCAAATTAAAACAAAGTGCTGTACACTGTGTTGAATCTGGTTATAACTTGTGAGCTAGTGATGCTAAAAACCACACAATAAGAACATCAATGCAATAATTAAAATGATGAGATTTTTCGTATCCAGACAGAGTGAGGTGAGATGCTTTAACTCCAACAGCTTTTCTGCTCGCAGGTCTGCAGCGGCGTGCAGGCAGAGGGCAGGAGGGGTTTGCAAAGCTGCCTGGTAAATACATCCCCGACACGGCTCTTCCTCACGCGAGATACTGATGGATAGTTATGACACAGTGGATGTGGGAGTCTGCGCGTATCCAGCAGCTCCTATAACGACATAGCTTCAAGCGCTGTCAATATTGGTCCAAGCCCCCAGTGCTTTAGCAGGCTGTTAGAGGTACTGATTACACGACAGATTACTTCAGACACCCTTGAGATTCATATCATCGAACAAGATATGAGGCGCTGAGGGGAGGAGGGGCAGGGTTTACACAGTGATGCGCTGCTCTATAGGGGCCATTGAGAGATTTGACGATATAAAGACTGTGAGCGGCTTTACAGATCGCTCAATAAGAGCCTCAAAAGGTATTCTGTATCTTTATGCATACACAAATATTTACAGATCTGGCGTTATCAGTTTACGTGCTATATATTGGCATTATCCAGTGTGACCTCAGGAAAGCCGATGCTCCGCAGAGGTAATGCAATGGTATGTTCAGCTCTGCTGGATCTCCATAGAGTGGGCCTGGAATGCATTGGTGAACAATACCCAGGACAGCACAGAGCAAAGAATGAAGGGCAGCAGAGTTTGATAACCACATTAAAGCCCTACCAACATCTGTTCAAGCCAAAGACAACACTATCTCCAGGAATTAACCTTCTGAACCACTTAATCATTAACCTCAGCAGAGAGAAAGTTAGACAACAAGAGCCTATTTGTCAGTAGCCCCTCAGAGAGATGCGGCGAGCAATATTTTACTGAGAACAGCGTGAGAAGGGCTTGCCCAGCTTTATAAATTTTAAACACAGAATATATTTGTGTGGGAAACAAGGAGACAATGGATGTAAATAAACAGCTGATCCTACCTTGAAGCCTTCATTCATTTATCCTGTTTAAAGTGGCTTGACTGGTTTGTCCTGCATTGTGTAACATTTCCTCTGAATGAGCAGAGATGCTTCAGTTCTTACTGGGAAATATTCCCAGTTGTGTAAAGATTTACAAATGGATAGGATGTTACTATTACAGACTTGCACCAGTATCCCCAAGTTTTCTACTGAAAAACAAAGAGGGGACTATTGCTTTGTAAGAAGCAGCAGAGCTAGAGCAGCACAGCAGTTTTGTTTATTAATTATTTGTCTGTATATACTGTTTGACATGTGAGGTCACCCATTAAGTTATTCTGCTATAACCTGGCCAAATGCCCTCCCTTCACACAATTACAGCTGTTTCTTCTGGTTCTGATTTTGATTTTCAAAGGAGGAAAGGCTTTGCTTTCTTCAAACGACATTACCCCAAATTTGTAGCAAAACTGCACGGTGGTGTATCGGGGCTGGCAGTTTAGTTCTCTGGACCTCATGTAATCATTTACCAAGGGGGTGTAAAACGCTGCCACATAAGAATGATGCTGTTTAACACCCACTTTGCACCAACCTCAGTGGCCACACAAGGTGTAGGACAATGCATAATGAGGGCCCATATGTCTGCTTCGATATTGCCACAGTCGGAGGGGGAAGCAAAAAGAAGAAGGAAAAAAAAACGATTGGGAAGAGGACTAACTGAAGGGCTGCAAACAGCAATCTACTCCAAGCCAGGAGTTATATAGCAACAAAATTGAATTATACTAAGAAGGGCCCAAGGTCTTTACCCATCAGTGCGGGGCACAGGAATCAAGTTGCAAGGGAAAAATCACTCGATTAAAGTATATTGTCCAGGTGACAGACTGGTCCCTACTGTCCACATGGGAGGCTCCTGTCTATTGCTACTTAAACTGCCCTACTTAAAGAGAATTATGATGTCTCTGGTTGGGGGAAAAGGGATGGTTTAACACCAAGGGACATGGAAGGAAGATCTCAGCCGTCTGTGATACTTTCTGGGTTAGCTCTCTGTCGGTCAGCAAGTTGCACTGCCTCGGTACGGAGCCTCACGTACGTCAGAGCCAGCACAAGGGCAGGATCACACAACAAGGGACAGAGACCCAGTCTTTCACACAGCAGCAAGACCTTAAATCAGCCCAAACCACAGTTTATAACTTCACTTGTATGCATGTGCTTACAAAGCAGATCTGTAACTTCAGCAAAAAAAAAAAAAATCTTTAATGCTTCATTTTTCAATAAATAATACATTATTAACACCCTTGGTAGAAACCTCATGGTTGAATGGGCATAGAAACTGAATTACCCACTCAGATTAGGGGTCAGACTGAAGAAAGCGTGGGCTGCACTTGGTCTGGAGGCACCACTCCTGTCTGTCTTCCCTTCCCTGCGCCTGTCCAGACACAAGACAGAGACTCTACGGTCCAACAGCAATCTACATGTTACACTAGGCATGAATTTCCCCCCAAGCTCACCTGACCTTAATGCTTTCAGTGTGATTAGTGGTGTTCTGACAAAAAAAAAAAGCATAATAATTACCTATTAACAGGCAATAATAATTACATAATTACATAATAATTATTACCTACCTAAATCAGTAAAAGGTAAACAGTGTTTTCTCCCCAAAGACAGTCACATTTACAAACACACTGGGAAGATGCTCCTCTGGTCAAGACATCTTGAGGAAATATTCCTCAGACAATTAATTCCTCCAACAGCATTATTCATCATAGTCTACACTCCCACAAATTGATTTCTCAGGGTTTATCATGGTAATTTAATCCTTACTGTTGGCACTCTTCAGAGACTGAGCTGCATAACTGGTTTTTAAACCACTGTCTGCTGAGAAGACTAAACTGGAGCAGCAGACAAGGCACTCTCCTTTCACTTGGGTCGCTGAGCTCATTAATGTGGATAATTAATTGGAGCTTTGTAGCTCTCCCTTTGTACACCGACAACAAGCAAGTCAGAGTAGCTGCACTCCCCCCCCTCACCTGAGCACTCTTGCACAGACACCTGCTGCTCATAATTAAGATCCATTGCCCAAATTTACATATCCTGATTTCTGTCACTCAGCTCCTAGAGACAAAGGAAAGCGTTTACTTGGGGAAATGACAGCTCAAATTATGCTTGTTGCGTATGGCTTGCCTGGGCAGCTGCTTATGCTAAAGGGCCCTGACATGAAACACCAGAGTGTTTCTATTTAAAAAGTATATGTTTAGATTGAATTTAAAGAAAAGCACATGGCGATTTCCCCCTTAGGGGGATAATAGTCTTTTCATTAGATAACAAGTGTCAAAAGATGCCATAAACTTCACGGCAGGCTTTGTTAAGGCACGGCGCTGCACAGAGCTCAGCAGTGAACTTGCGGAGTCCCCTTCCCTCCCTGAACTCTCTGTCCAAGCGCCTGCATCTGGGTTAAGAAAAGCAGACGTCTCAAATCACGCAGGGAAGACCTTACCCTCGGCTCACCTGGGCAGAGGAGCCTGACCCCTGCATCCACAATTCAGCAAGGCTAGAACAGCATGGGAGAGAGAGATACTGTCAAGTCAGTGGAGTCTGTGAAAATACAGTCAAAAATGCCAGATATTCCCATGCAGAGCAAACAGACCGTGCAGCTCCCACTGGTATTTCAGAGGGAGGCAACTTTCCACGTGCACAACTTTATTGCACCACTAACATCAGCTGTCACCTGCTCCTCAGGTTTTTGAGTGATGCTGATAGCCAGACTCTCCTGGTAATAGCTCAAGTTGTTCCTCACTACATTTTTCCTCTAGGCTGACAGTAAGGTGGACAGAAAACTGGTTGAAAGACAGAGCTCACAGGGTCATGATTAGGGGTGCAGAGTCTAGTTGGAGGTCAGTGATGAGCGGTGTTCCCCAGGGGTCAGTACTGGGCCCAGTGCTCTTCAATATATTCATCAATGACCTGGATGAGGGGATGGAGTGCACCCTCAGCANGGTGTGGAAAAGAGATAGCTAAAGGGGGACCTTATCAACACTTACAAATACTGACAGGGGGGGTGTCAGGAGGATGGGGCCAGGCTCTTTTCAGTGGTGCCCAGGGACAGGACAAGGGGTAACGGGCACAAACTTGACCATGGGAAGTTCCACCTAAACCTGAGGAGGAACTTCTTTCCCTTGAGGGTGGCAGAGCCCTGGCCCAGGCTGCCCAGGGAGGTGGTGGAGTCTTTGTCTCTGGAGACATCCCAAACCTGCCTGGAGGCGTTCCTGTGCCCCCTGCTCTGGGTGACCCTGCTCTGGCCGGGGGTGGGACTGGGTGATCTCCAGAGGGCCCTTCCAACTCCCTACCATTCTGTGATTCTGTGATCCAGTTCATGGCATCTGAAGAGCAAAGTTCCACACTGAGTTTCTTTCTTTAAGGGAATTTTAAAAAGTTCTAACATTAAAGCTACCTAAAATCACAACTGTTTCTGAAAATAATAAAGTGATGGATATTTGATTGCTTACATTTAAGAAAAACAGAAAAGAAAGTAATGTCTAATGGAATTAGAAATTAACTCATTAGAAATGAGCTACCAAACTTCATTAAAAATTAAGACACTTCAGACGTAGACATGAAAATGGTACATTATTCCTTACCTGTGACATAACTTCAGAATACATCCATTCGAGTACCTGTTCAGCAGCCTGTGGCAAATAAAAGAGACAAAGAAAAACATTGCACTGGGAGTCATTAATTGAATTAATTAACCTAGTGACATTGTCAGAAGAAGAATTTATCTGGCAACCGGCAGGAGTAGATCTCCAATCGTTTCACCATGGCTTCTTCCACAGATTAAGAGCCACACAAGCCCCCGACAGCTGGCTGTTAACATTGCAAATTATCAGAAATTAATTAGCCAAATGCTGTGCACCCATGTGGATATTTTTGGTTTTAAGTAAAGATTATGAAGCCAATCACTCATCTGATGATTTATTGAGAGAAAACATCATTGTTTAAAGAAATAAGTTGCAGCATGATTTTCTAATGGGAGAAAGAAAAAAAAGGGGGGGGGAACTTACAGCAAACTGTAGGAAAGAAAGGCAAACACTTGTAAACAGGAATTAAACAATCGACTCTGAAAACAGACATACAAAAATCAACTCAGAAAGGTCTGTTATTTTCTTGAGAATAAAAATAATTCCATTTGCATACTTCTCAGATCAATTAAGGTTGCTGCTTCAATCTATTGAGCTGGGATTCAACTATTCAGAAGTACTTCTGCAAGACAGCTTTGTTCATCCAGATAGTCATCACCACGTCACACACGAAAAAGTGAGTTTTAAGGAAACTTGAAAAAGCAACATGAAGCTTAGCCTTGGTATTTTCTGCAAGCTCTTGCCAGAGTAACAGGCAATGTAACCACGGCACTTTGGAAAGGCTCCTTTTGATACTACAGTGCTTCTTAGGGACAGTCAAGGACTTGTCTAAAATAAAGTCTTAATCTCCATGTGATTTAAACAAAAACAGATTCATTCTCACTAATGGATTTCAACCGTCCCCTTTAAAATCTCTTTTACTTCCACCTGACAGTGCTTTATTTGTATGTTTTCAATTTCAATGGTCTTGGATAACTCCAGAAAGGAGTTTTTACACATGCAAAACTGACACTCCATAATCAATTGGGAAGTGTAATGCATTTATATTTAAAAACATACAGTAATCCATGCTTTTGGGGAAGTGGGCGTTATAGAATGCAAGCAATAACAAATGTAGCCCACAGATGCACAGATTCATCTGGACACAGAACTGCTGTGAGGTTAAATAGGGGAAGGGGAAAGAGAAAAGGAGAAAAGAAAGAAAGATCAGAGTGGTGACTAACTTTCTTTGAGGATCTATGGACACACAGGGTCAGGCAGGACGTTGCTTACACTCAGTACTGTGAGAAGGCAGCCGCGGGTTTGAAATAATATCTTCTAAGAGACCCCAAGGGAAACACGACTGGCCAGGTTATCATTCCAGGCTAATGTGATATTCCTCCCGTTGGGAGCTGCAGGTTCAGTGTCTCAGGTTTCCAGTCCCTGGGGGAAGATGCGGCTGCCAAGGGTCTTCCTGAGGACAAGACAACCATGTGAGGAGGGAAGGGGCCTCCCGCAGCAGGAATGGATGCGGAGCTGGCCATACACAGCCAGGGCAGCCCAAGGAGAAAGAATAGGCGATGCTCTCCTCTCTCTCAGTGAAAGCAAAAATATCCCAAAACTAAGGAGCACTGGCCTTACGTGGGCCAAACTAGCCATCCCCAGGCATCCTAATCACAGGTAGGGTATGGCACAGACTCAAAACACTCATTTACGCTTGGTTGAAAATAAAAACTTCTATTTATGGGAAACTGGAGGTTTCCCTCCAGTGATAACAAAGTCCACATCACAGAAACTGCTCTAAACCAGAATGCTCTGTGCCAGTGCCTCCCCAAAAAATAGGAATGTTTGGAGGCAATCCATTAGCAAAGCAAGGAGCTGCAAACTTTGTCTATTCCCTACTTTCCCAGCTAGCTGGCAGGTTACTTCCACACCAGGTATGGAGCTAGGAAATGTGCCTACGTGCAGGCAGCCGAAAAGTCTTGCCTGGAAAACATGAAACCTGAAGTTCCCAGACATCGACAACTTCCAGTGCTACTAAAGCAGTCTTAAAAGACTGTTATTTTCTAGTATATTCCCATTCTCCTGCTAGTGCATGTACAGTTACTTGTTAACATGTGTACTGTTCTAATTTTAAACAGCTGCTTCTCTTCCTATGCTTGACAGGAGGCTTAGGGGATAAATACTGCAGAAGCTAAATAAGAGCCAGGTTCTTGAAAGCTGATACCTTAGCTCGGCTCAGTTTCTTGCTTCTTGAGAAGCTGCTTTATCACAGCACGAATCTTACTGTTGCACAGCACAAAGCATCAACTCGGGGACTTACAATTAAGCTCCTAATTCCACATTTGTGCAACAAAAAAGCAAATAACTCCATTTTTTGAATGCTGACTTCTCATTGCCTGGCTGTAGAAACCTGAACTTTATACCTTTATATCTACTTTTACATTTTCCTACCCATAAGCTGTTGCCTGCTGAACTCCGCTGAGAAAGAATGAGGTCTTGGGAAAGGCTACAAGGACTAAGATGGCTAAGCAGAAAAACAGACACTAGAACCCGAGCACTTAATTATGGGATCATTTTCTTAGGACCTGAACATTTCTACTGTAAGAAAGGCTCCTCAATTTTTTTATTATTGACCACCATAACATTAAAATAAGCAAGAACCAGCCTCCCGAAATTCTTCAAATAATTTTTACTCTTATATCTTTTGGTGTTTGATTTCTTACAGACCCCTTTCAAGCATTTATCTAGGAGAACCGTCATAATGTCAAGCTACATATCCTTTATAAATCAGTTTTTAAATAAAGCTACCAAATATCATTAAAAAAGAGAACACTTGCAAAAATAAGCTGTAGTCAAACTCATCTAAGCACAAACTTGTTGGACATTTCCAATTATGCAGCACTTCAGGAGAACTGAAAAGCACACTTTGTGTAGGCATGTGTACAAGAATTTACAATATTTTTTGTGCAACAGTCTGTGTGCACAGATGCTCAGGCAAAGCAGCAATGGAAGAAAACTGCATTTCATCCCAAGAATAACTTTAGAAGCCCTGTGAAAATTTTGTGTATTGTATCCTGAGCATGGTACTGACCGAGAAGTAAAGACAACAACTCTACCATAAGAGGAGCCTTTTTCCTTCAGTCTGTGAAACTCATGGGTTTATATTTTTCAGTATTCTTTTGTGAGAATGTCTTGTGTGAGTACTTTCAAGGAGGACAAACCTGACGAGGAAGGACNCAGCACATACGATGTGCTGCCATATAAAGTTACACGGGTGTCTAATTTCTTTTGTGGATCTTGTCAAAAGCCCTCGTGCACGTGTGTGCACGTGTGTTTGTTCCTACACTACAAAAGCACTTGTGCTTTGTGAGAAGAGTCTTGTGCTTCTTCAACTCCTCATATCCAAAGAGAAATACTGTTCCCGAAGGCTTTCACTGTGAAAAGACTGGAGGAACACTTTTTGTATAAGTTTTACTGTGCCCAGATGACAATAGCTTGTATTTTTTCTACATCAGAAAATCTTTTCATGTATTTTCCCTCCCCCTACCCATTACCAAACATATGTTCCTCAGTGCGATGTAAAACAAAACATGGGAAAAGGCAGCAGCTTTAACCAGAATTTTCAGAAAAACATGTTTTTTGTTTTCTTGCACTTTCCTGGATGACTTGTCATGTCAAATAGTGTCAGTCACATCTGATTAGGTGACTTTATGACTCCAAGACATAAAGCTACATGACTGATGCACCTCGATGCAATGCACTGCAAGATGACTCACCCTCTGGGAAACTTAAAACAATGCACTTTTCAAAAAGCTTAACCCTTAATGCTCGGAGTCAAATTCCGCTGGCACGCTTCCATCAGGGTGATATGATAGAGGGTGACCGTTGACTTAAAGGTGTAAAGAAGAAGCGTGGCTTTTCAGAAAGTGAACTCATTTAGCAAAAGGTCTGAAGAATAGACTGGTGAGTTTTTGACTTGGTATTAACGTACCAGCCAGTGGCTCAATACCCCTTTTAAAAATTGTTTTCAGTAAAATACTTAATTTTTGATAAATCTGAATATTTCGCTCAAGATTCTCATGGAATAAATAGGAGAGACAATTTCTTTGTATCATTTATCCATCCTTCCAGTTTGCAAAATCTTGTGTACAGGTCATAGATCACATCTCTGCTTTGAAGAATTAGCAGCAAGGGTTTTATCATCTGCAAATATTGAGGCACTATAACTGAAACAACAGTGGACAGTTCACAGAGTAGTAATTTACAAATCATCATGGGTTTACTGTAGCATTTTTTTCCCCTAAATTAAATGTTCTAGTAAAATATTAATTGGATGATGAAAAATTTGGCAGAGGGGAGGTCACATTGACACCTTATTGTTATTTCCCCCTTTTATTAAACTCAGGGATAAGACAGAGATGCTCTGAGGTATGGTTTTTGAGGAGAAACATTTTTCATGATATTTTGAAAGTCATTTACTATTTATTTTGTGCAGGAAGAGACACACAAAGCAATACGCACATGGTATTATTCATCAGATTTCTGCGCTTTTTTTAACAAAAGCTAGTCCAGATATCTATTTACATATAATCTAGCAACACAGAAATAATTGTGCTGCATTAAAGTAATACAGGTGTTTTACCTGTAGACAGTAACACATTTCAGCATTAGCTATTACCTTATCATAAAGTAATATTATTTTCTTGCATTACATGATGATTAGATCTCAAAAAAATCACACTGTTTATCTGAACAATCTTCATTTTAGCTATTTTACCTATTTAAAAATAACCCACCAGTAAAGAAAATGGACCAGGTTGAAATGATATTATTTTGATAATTTCATTAGCTATGTGTGGAAATATTAAACTATGTCGTGTCCAAACAAACAAGGAAGAAATACAGCAGCAGCAACAGAGGAGCTGCACTTTGCCTTAGAGAGCTCGTGGTGAGCCATCGACACCATCCATGGCCCACTTTGGACCTTTCTGTGAACTTTGGGAGGTTGGACCTCTCACTGGCCAAGGGACAACTCCCAGGAGAGTTAAACAACACAACACCTACTAAAGACAGACAGTAGTAACAAGGCAGGCATCAGCCCAAAGCCAATCAGCATCAATTTATCTACAACTTATCCTGTCAGACTACCTCAAAATGAAAAGTTTGTGTGCTGGTGGTTGATGCAGAGTGTTTGTATGTCTGTGATGTTTTACGGGTGACACCTTGATTAATAAACCAGACCAATAAAAATCAAAAATTAGGTACATTAAATGGATTAAAAGCTGTTTAAATAATAGTTTTCCACATGTAATTATGAATAGAAATCATGTTCAATAGCTGTTTGGAGTGCAGCCCCTAAGGGTCTGTTCTCTGCTACTTAACATTTCTATGAATAACCTTGGGGGGGGGGGAATAAAAATATTACTGATGAAGAATACAGACCGGGGAAATGTTAAATAAAGAAGACTAGACCAATAACACAAAGTAATCTGGATGGCTTTGTAAATTATGCACAATAAGCAAATACGCATTTCAGTAGAGCCAAAATCACAAACCTCGAATTTTTGTATAAAATCACAAACCTGGAAATGAAGTATGCAGGTCACAATAACAAGCTGAGGAATCTATCCAGGGGACAGCCAACTTTGAAAAAAATCTGTGGGGTTGTGAATGAAAATTATTCTACTGTACAACAGAGTAACCAGGGAGAACAGTGCAATCTTTGGGTTTATAAACAGCAGAATCTCAAAGAGCAGCAGGTTATATTATCTTTTTACCTGGTATTGGTCCTACTGTTCCTGAAATCTGTGCACTGTTCTGGCATTTACAATTCAAAAAAGATACTGGAGAATCCAAGAGTCCAGAGAAGAGGCACATGCATAAGTAAAAGGCAGGAAAACATGCTTTGTGGTGAAAGACTCCAAGGCCCCAATCTATTTAGCTCCTTTCAAAAATTGATCATAGCCCCTACACAGTACAAAAGGAAGAGAAATCTGACAGCTGATGCTGCTGTATTTTAGACATAAGATGCAGTGGCTGGATTTTGAAACTTGATAAATTCACATCAACTGCAAAGTTCAGATTTCACTCCGAAGTTGAGCTGGTAGGAGAACAGAGTAGTTGCAGAGAACCTGTAATTTTTTTTTCTCTACTCTGCATGAATAGTTCTGTACAGACGGTATTCTAGTTGAAGCACAAGTACTGACCTTGCAGCAACAATTCATAGTGAAGTCCCACTTTTTAGGTTATTCAGGAAGTTAAGCTAGGTGACCACTGTCATCCCTGTTGACCTTCAAATCCACAACACTAGCTGAAGATTAGACCCTAAGTCTGGAACTACAAATAATACTCACATCCAAGACAGCTAGCCACTAGAAACCACTCTAAGAACCATCTTCAGTTTGAATGCTATTGACCATGAACTCCAGTTTGTCCCTTGCAGCTGTGAGGCGGCTAAAAAATCCTAAGCAAAAGACTGACAGAACATTTTCACCTCTACATCAGCTGCACAAAAGGCTCAAGAACAATTGTTCCCAGTGGGAAGGGGGAAACTGGAACAAGGGAATCTTATGAACCTTGCACTATTGATTAGCTGCACTCAGCTAGGACAGCATTAAATACTGATGGACCATTGGCTATCACTGCTAGTCAAGGTCTCCATGTGCATTGGTGTAGAATGGAACAGAAGCATAAGACACTTCACTGAAGAGAGGAGAAGATTTATAAATCTATTTGCTGAAAAGAAGTTGCATTCAGTTATTAAAATTCAATCCAATCTTTTGCAACTGCAGAATTTATTCGGCTCTGCTAGGAGGACGGGATTGAAAACCAGCCACTAGTAATTTTACTTGCATTTATTCTGCTATTCTAACACGAAAGGGGACTGGGAGTTACCCCAGCATCATGCCATCCATATTAGTAAAACCTCCTATAGACTTATGATATGTGAAAGGAGACATTGATTCAGCTGTTCATTACTCCACTATATCACTCTCTTATTTACTTGTATCCTTAAAGCAGGGATAGGAAGACTGAGGTGCTGTAAGCAGGCAGACTCCTACACAATTGCAGTCTGAGTGCAAAGAGACACGGCATGATAAATTCCCACCTGCATCAAACACTCTTATCTTCTTCCCATTTCTTGTGCCCTCTCCCACTCACCTGGAACTGAACACTTCCCCTTTGTTTTATCTTATCTTGAAAACAAGGAAATACCATGAGTTACATGTCAATATGACCTCTGTGAACTAGGAAAAAGCTGTCTAATGTAATGCCTTGTGGCTCCATTAAACCAATTAAAGATGCATCTTGAATTCTAGCAGTGCTGGGAAAAGAAAATATGCTTTAGGCTGTGAGTTTAAAAAATGTAGAGCCTAGAGACTTGCTCTTCTGTTCAGAGATCCTTCATAAGAAGAGCTTACATAGGAGTTTCCCCAAAATTAGCTTTAAACTCTGTTTTTTCATTTATTGAATATTTTCACTTTGCATACATTTCATGTATTAAATTGAAAATGTTAGCATTTTAGGAAAGCTGAAGGTTAACTGGGGAAATAGGAAGTAACTTCTAACAAAATGGTTAGGAATTTTCTTTCCATAGCTTAGGAATTAATGAAACAATAAGCAAGAAGATACATCTGTATTTATGGGATTTCCTTTGCCTTATCGACGTACAAATTCCTTGCCCTGTGAAGACTGGGGACTGAGTTTTGCCTTTAGCTTTCCCCTTATACTTCCATATTAGGCTGTACCTTTTGACGAGAAAAAGTTAAGATACATTAAATACTCTTCTAGGTCAGAGCAGATCCCTATAAGTTTGATTAATGACTGGGCTTCCCACATTGGCCACACTGCAGCAGAGCAGACCCAATGTGGAGGAGCAAAGACAGGACGCTGGCTCTCTCCGAGGACATCTGAAATGGTTGTGCAGCCCCTGGACTGTGCAGGAAAAATTATGAAAGAGCTGTCTTGAATGTGCGGGTCTTCTGCAGTTGGTACTCACCTTTGAGTGGAATCTGCACCAGATTAATTCTGTGTGAAGCCAGAGATGGCCAAATCAAAGGAGCAGTAAGCATTCAGATGAAATCCCTAATTTAGATCCATATTTGCCAGGAAGAGCCCAAGTTTCCTAGTGCTGTGGAGGTAAAAAAGTCACTTTTCATTATAACGTTAAACTAAGCAAAGTCAAACTGACCTTAAAAGCTTCTCAAGTCCTTTGGAGAATGGAGGAAGCCAATGTTCCTGCATGGGACTTACCCTACTGGTGTCCAGACTTGATCTGTAGACAGATTACATTAGACATATCCCAACTATGTTAATAAATTTTCACTGGACAAATTAATAGAGACCTTTTCCACACACAACTGTTGCAGCAGTATACACTATTTTGGTTGGGGATGTCATCTAATTAAATAGATAAACTGGCATGAACTTTAGCATGGGCACCTATATAAGGATCTTTTATACATGGGATCAGTTTTTTGCCCTTCCTATAGGGGAAAAGCTGCAGTGAATGCTTATGGTGACATGTTTGGTCCCTGTCTATACCAGCAACACTGGGGCTCAGGAAAGCAGTGTAACTTCTGGATGCACGTCGTGCATCACTCTCAGAGCAGTATTTGTCAGAAAGTTACTTTTGCTTACCTTCAGCTTAAGTGGCCTTTGATTTCAGCCTGACTCACACAGGCAAATCATTAGCAAAAAATGTACGATGTAACAGAAGTATTTACAGTTTAGCTAAAAATGGTTTGTATTTTTTTAATTTCCACACCACTGATGATGTCAAGAAGCTGCTTTCATGGGATCTGTCTGACTGCAGAGAGGATCTGCAGTCACTCCTCGGCTGCATCTGGAGATACCTGATCTTGGATGAAAAGAACTGGTGGGCTTTTGATAAATGCTTTGCTGAGATGAAGTCTGAAGACCTGCCCTCAGGTGTGACAACAAGATGCTTCTGCAGATATCCCACAGAAATACAGGTACTGCTCCATTAGATGACATTAAACTAGAATTACATTTCACCAGGTTTGTTGTCGGTCTAGGAGAAAAGGAGAACATTTTCTACCCTGAATCCAGAGGGACAGTACTAGCAAATTCACCACCTCATCCTGTCTGTGAGAGTGTGGAAGTCAGTTCTGTTTCTACAACCAGCGTGCTGCAGCAGCTAGTAAGGGAAAGAAATAATTTCTCCATGAAAGACAGCTGGGTGGAGCTCATCTGCTCGTGAATGAACTCAGATCAACCTTCCGCAAGCCACGATCACTGCTTCTCGTCCTGGACATCGCTCCCACGTGGTGCCATGTTAAAATGGGAGGGCCAGAGCCTTAGATACAACCAGCTATGAAGCAGCCACCACCACAGCTTAGCTACCTTCTGAGTGTTAGCAGGAGTCATCACCATGTGTTTCTGGCCTGGCTGGTTTGCTCCCCATCTTAATGCTATTTACTCACGGTCCTGCTGCAAGTGTTATCAGACATGCCCGGCCTAGTGGGCAGCCACTGAGCATTGCTCTCTTCACCTCTTCCATGTGACAAGGACGGATGTGAAAAGCAGCAGAATAATAGGAAAATGCAATGTATTAACAACAAAACCAACAGAAACTCTGGTAGCAGATGACTGCTTTTTGGCATTACACCTTGCTCAGACATTTTCTCCGAACAGTAAGAAGTCAATAAATCACAATAAGCCAGTTGGAAGAGAAGCGTTTAACTAACTAAACCACTGAGCCTTATCTCTTAGCAGGTAAGTGGAAACCAGATTAAGGCGATCACTAACTGTAAGGACAGGCAGCATGGATAGGAGGAGCAAAAACAGATGTCATGTTTTCTCTTCCTCTGGATTAACACAGCAGCAAGGACATAGAAGCAATGAATTTGAGACAAACTTTTTACTAAAAGAAAACAATACTCAATGCAGAGTCTCAATCAAATGCTCCGTTCCTTCCACTTTCACCAACCCTTTCAAACACCACCTAGTTTGCTCTAGTTGTGTACAAAAAAATGGATGTGAAAGACTACAGGCAGTGAAAAATACTGTGGGCAAGAAAGAATGAGTCCGTTACAGGACTTTCTGTATTCCCTGATTCTTTGAAGTTAAGATTTAACTGTTTTTCACACTACAGAGGTAGCTCTGAGTAATCACTATTCCCGTCCTCTAAAACAAAACACATAGATTACCTTTCCTAAAACTGTACTCTGTGAAGGATCACTGGTCTGAGAAAATATCTAAATATTTCTATAACATCAGCGGAAACAAAGCAAGACTGTAACTATTCTGTATTCACTTTTCATATATTCCAAAAGTCTTTTGAAAGGGGAGAATACATATCAGCATACATCTTAATAGGAAATTTTAGGGGAACATGAAATGCATTTAGATGCTCTGCAGAAAGAGTAATTTAAACAGCATTTACTCTGAAAGAAAATACAGGTATTACTTCCTGCTTCTCCCCCACACCACACATGCACAAAAGGAAATGTTTTGAGAAAATTACCTTAATATTGAAATTCTTTTTGTAATAGAGTCCTTGTTACTAAGGCGCGGGACTCGGAGCACAGTAGCACATTACTGGGGCTGGAAGGTGAAGGCAGATTGATGTTTAACTTTGCAGTGTGCTTTGTAAACTGGGAGAATGGAAATGTGACCCAAAATCAGGAAATGGTATTACTGGACACAGAGAAGCGTGCTGGGGCGCCGAGCCTCTTGTGCGGGAACAGTCGTGAGCAAGCGATGCTGCAGGAGCTTAGACATCCAGGGCCAGCCCCGGGGGCTGCATGAGGCATGTAGGTCTCTGACCTGCTTCTTACTTACAGTGGGCAGAGGGAAAGGAGACATCGGATATTCTTCTCTGGCAGCGGTGAAGAAGGACACTCCAAACAGCAGGATTTTTGCACTGGTCAGTGAGGAAGGGCAGGAGAGGAATGAAGCGTTTATGCAGAAGAGTAAGGTGGCAGCTACAAGTCATTCTGCAATTATTATCTGAGAGCGTTTGTAACTCATCTCCACTGTTTTTCCCAAATATGCCTGGGATAAATCAAAGAACTTCTCATCTGCCAGGTAGAGGAGCCAGTGGCAAAAAGCTGGTAGTGCCTTGCCCGACCCACGCGAGCCTGTAGGGCAGCTCTTACCTGTCAGTGCTGCAGCACATTCAACGGACTCTACTTTCAGTGCTTGTGATAACACTGAGGATCACCTTCATGGTCCTGCAAAAACAGCCACCTTCCCCTTCCCCTCTCTCATTGCACTCCATCTGCAATCAGGCCCCAGTTCTGCTTATTGACTCCTGCACACTGTGATTTCCATGGACTTTTGCTTCCTTTGTTTGTAGATTTTTTGGCATTTATTTCACCAGGGAAAGAAGGTACTTAAACAGTATCTTTTTGGTCAAGACTTCTTCTTGTTCCATTACTACTTGCTGCCTGTGCAATTAATTCAATTAAATCTTTTAGGAATAAGTTCATGTATAGCTAAGAGAGGAAACAAATACTTTTCCTGTATTTCATGGCATACTTTAAGAGGATCCATCCTGGCTCGTCCCATGCAAAACTCCTACTAAAATCACAGGAAAGGAATGCAAGATATGGCACTTTAATGTTTTTGTTGTTCAAAAAAGATCTCTGAAGCAAATACAATGTGAAGTTCCAGTAAGTGATGATGTCATTCGGCCTTTTTCTTCTTGTTGCTTAGTCAGGACTCTCTAACCACAGATTTGAAGTGTCTCACCTAACATTCTTACAGATGTGGCTATTCATGAGGACATTATTCATAATGACCAGTTTAAACCAGAGTACAGAGAAGTCAGGAAATCACACAACACAATTACTGTGTTTTGAGAAGCCACTGAGCAGTCCACCCATCAAATCCATACCTCTCCAATTTAGAGAGCAGGATGTTGTGGGGGACTGTGACAAAGGCGTTACAGAAGCCCAGATAGACAACATCCTTAGCTCTTCTCTTGTCCACTGATGCAGTCACTCCATCATAGAAGGCCATTAGGTTGGTCAGGCAAGATTTGCCCTTGGTGAAGCCATGCTGGCTCTCTGAAATCACCCCCCTGTCCTCCAGGTGCCCTAGTATAACTTCTAGGAGGATCAGTTCCATGATCTTCCCAGGCACAGCAGTGAGGCTGACAGGTCGGTAGTTCCCAGGGTCCTCCATTCCACCCTTTTTTAAAAACGGGTGCAATGTTTCCCTTTTTTCCAGTCACCAAGGACTTTATCTGACTGTCATTTTCAAGTATCATGGAGAGTGGCTCGGCACCTACACCAGCCAGTTCCCTCAGGACTCTGGGATGCATCTCCTCAGGTCCCATAGACCTGAGGATGTTCAGGTTCCTCAGGTGGTCTCAAACCTCCTCTTCTCTTACAGTGGGAGGGNGTCACAAACCTCCTCTTCTCTTACAGTCGGAGGGACTTTGGTCCTCCAGTCCCTATTTTGTGGTCCATCCACTTGAGAGGTGTGGGGAGAGAGGTTGCCAGCAAAGACTGAAGCAAAATTCGTTGAGTACTTCACCCTCCTCCATTGTTACCAGTTTGCCAGTTTTGCTCATCACAGGGGCACACTTTCTTAAAGCTTCCTTTTCTGGCTGACGTACCTGTGAAAGCCCTTCTTATTATTCTTTGTGTCAAGTCTTTGTGCCTTGCCAAGTTCAGCTCCATCCGTGTCTTGTCTTTCCGGGATGACCCCATCCCTACACAACTGGGCAGCGTCCCTATACTCTTCCCAGGGCACCTGTCCCTGCTTCCACTGCCTGTGCATTTCTTTCTTGCCCTTTAGTTTGAACACCAGGTCTCAACTCAGCCATGCTGGTCTCTTGCCTTCCTTTCCTGGTTTCTTGCACCTGGGGATCAAGAGCTCTTGCGCTTTATGGAAAGTGTCCTTTTAAAATCACTGAATTCTCACTACAATCAACAGGAGGATTCTGGATTCTCAAACATTAGAATACCTGAGCATTTATTCATTTTCTCAGATCTAGACTTAGAAATCTGATTTTAAGTGACTAAATTTTGTGATATGGTGGTACATTTTGTGATTACTTACAATACAGCTTATTAATTTAGGAATCAAACCAAAATCTTTTTGTTCTGACTGGAAAGCAATGAGGAGCCTAATTTCCAGGTGGAAAACACTGTAATAGTCTGAAGATACCCCAGTCAAATTAATGCCTTCATTTTGTCCTGGTTTTGGAGGGGCTTTTGGCTACTGTTGATTACATTCAGTATTAAAATATAAAGTTGTTCATTTTGTAAAGTGTAGCCCTTGCAAGACCTACATACTGTATGCCAAGGTGCAATGATTACACCTGCAAATAAGCGCTGAGGTACCTGGTTTTTGACAGGCAAAACCAAGAAAGCAGCTCATGAAGACAAGTATCTTCACATTTGTAATAGTCATCCCAGATGCATAAATAAGGACAACAGACCAACACATTACGCCTATGGGAAATCTGGATCTACAATTAGACCTACATCGATAAAAATACTTCCTTTCAGACAAGGCATGTTATTTCAGTTGTAACTTCTCAACACGTTGTGATTCACATTGTGAACATGAGCTTATATGGACCCAGCAGAGAAGATCCTGAGTCATAAATAAGATCTCTGAGAGCTAAAATAATAGTCATAAATTCTGATCACAGCCACATAACAGCATCCTAATAATCTGGCCTAGAACAAGACATCAGCTTCCCACTGAAATAGTAATCACTACACCTGGAAATGCTTGCTCATCTCTCTGCCTTAGATCTCTCATCATTTAAAATAATTAATCATCTCGCTTTGTTCATGTCAAGTATTGTTTCACTTTCTTATTTTTATCACTTCTGAAAGCTATGAAGAGAACTTCCTGCCTGAGGAGGTAAAATAATCCAAAAAGTGTCATTCTGAAGTGAACTGTATTTCCATTAGAAAAGGCATAGCCTGTGATACCATGGATATCACACAAGTGTACCTTCAAGATCAGTTTGGCCCACAGAAAGGGAACATGTAACTTTAAAAATATTTTTACCTTTAAAAAAAAATATCTACTAATCTAGGGAAAATATTTTTGTTAACGCTTACAAATCTAGCTTGCTTGCATTTACATTTTACTTGTAATGAATCACTAAAAGGATTAGGAGGGCAGTCAATCAACTAAGAGGAAAAGCAAAGTTTATGCAGACTATTTTTAGATTTGCAAGCCCCATCACGAGGAGGCTCCTGACTCTCGGAACAGCCAGAAAGCGCCGGGATTTTGCAAATAAGCCACGATCTAGATATATTTTCAGGATGACTATTTCTCTCCAGCTTTGTAGAGAAAATCAATATCTTGTTTTCAGATGTGTAAATGTAGTCGTCTCTCCAAAGTGCCCCGGTCAGTTTACCACACGTTCAGCAGCTGCTTCTTTCCAGGCTATCCCACGATTCCCAGCCTATGAGGATTGACAAGGCAATGATAAACTAATGTGCCCCCTCAGCTCTGTGCGCAGCCCATTGTTCCGGCAGCTGAGACCCTCTGCTTCTATTTGCTTTCTCCCACATACATTATTCAACAGCCCAGGAAAAGGCCAAGAACCTCTTTCATTCAGGAATTCTGTATTAAAATAATCAATTTCAAACTGAAGCGGGGAAAGGAGGTTTGCTACAGGCGAGGCCTATTAATAAGCCACCAGTCTCTGCCATTTGCATTGGAATCATGCTATCATGAGGTAATATATTATTATATTTCTTATCCATAAAAGGAAGAAGGGCCCTATGAATACTTTCCCCTCTTTCTCAACAAAAACATTAATTATAGCAACACCTTCCTGATGTCATATTTTGGCACTATTTCCAATGTAAGCACCTCATTTATGAGGGTCGATATAATAGACTACATAGGCTACAACTTGATTTAGAAATTCTTAGGGAGGGAAGGAGATTTATAGTTCCACAACAGACAGACAAGCTGGATGTTAAAAATAACTTAAAACACTTTTTCTGAATGTTTCAACAAAGGATCCAAAATCTATTATTCTATGCAAATGTTTTTGTGGCATTAGAACATATTTAGTCATGCCAAATAGACGTGCAACACTGTTAAGTCGTAAACCTCATGACATTCAAGTCCACTATTTCTCCTTATAGTGCTACGAGAAAGGGAAGCACAGGAATAAAGGCAGGACAAGTCATTACTGTTTCATATCATGATTTTTTTCTATGGCACATTTAGGAAAAATAAGACCACCACCTTCACAAAAACTGAAAAGCGTCACTTCTACAGCCAAAGAGCAACAATCTCTTGCAAAAAATCCTGCACAGAGGCATCGCTTTTTATGTTATTAATTGAGTCTATTTACTGGGGCCAGTTCCTCTCGCTCACCAGTTAAACTGTCCTACTGCACTGCTGAGTGTTCAGCCTAACTTTTCCTCTCACTTTTCCGGCATGACAGTAGCATTTTTAATTTGTCCACTCTTGACATATTTCAGGTCAACAATACAACAGAAACACTGATGTCAACGATAAGAAAGGATGGAAAAAGCCAGGCATTTGGCCATGTGCCTTAATGGGGGGCATCTTACTGCCTTCAGATGGCGTTGACCATTGTCCCCTTCTGTATCCGTATTTTCCCTTCTTTTCTACTTGAGATATCAAGATAGCTCCTTGCTATGAATGTTCCCCCCACTATTTGACATTTCTGATAACCAAGTATTGTCAGTATTCTTTAAAAATGACTGAAACGTGGTAATTCTTTGCTGAGGTAAACTATGTATCTCCTTTACTTGCAGCAGCATCACCCCAGTAAGCACAGGGGTGGTGAGTGACTAATTAAAGCTGGCTGTGGACAAGCTCTGCTCTACTTCATTGAAGGGGAAAAGCTGCACAAACAGCCCTGCGGTTTCTGCCCAGTATCTTGGCTGTGAAGTCAAAGTGTAAAACTTTAGGTGCTGTTTTCAAAAGTCTGAACTTGTATCTCAGTAGCGAATAGCAAAATAAAGGAATGTGCCCCATTCTAATAGCAGGCAGAGGATGTTTTACCAGCCTGTTCTGATGCTGGTACTGAATCTACACATTTAGAGATTGCTATTTTGACAGGAAAATCCAACAAATGTTTGATGTTGTAAACACAAAATCCAAAGTAGAAAAAAAAGCTAAATGTACTGGGATTTGTCCTCATGAGTCACTTCCAAAGCTCAAAATGCTCAGTGAGTGAACAAAACATTCCAGAAAGTGCCGTGTACAGCATGAAGCATCCAGCTTCAATAGGAAGATGATTTTTTGCCAGCTGATGAGCAGTGCCACATAACTATTCCAGCTTTTGTTTGGCATTCTGGAGAGTTTCATTTCATAACTCTGCAAGAGATGTGCATGAGACTCACCTAGAGATGAGCCACTAAAGCATTTCATTGTGTCCAGATTCACCATGGTCTGAGCATACCAAGCCCTCATATTTTTCACTGTGCAAAACAAACCAATCCCTCCTGCTTAGCATTCGTAGTCTTGAGGCTAGGAGATCAGTAATATGACAGTGGTCAGCTGCGACCTGCTTGGTGGGGAGAGCAGAACTTTGGACCTTACACCTTTGCACGAACTATTCACTTGGCTGAGAGCAGGAGGTAAGGAGGGAGAAGAACCAAGTCTGAGTAAGATAAAGGATACTTCAGTCCCTTCCCCTTCTGAGACATCGTTTCAATGGGAAGGAAACTTGAAGACTTGTGGCAGACGGACGCAGTCTGTGCCACCAAAGCCTGTGCCTGCTCCAGGGAGACTGCTATACTGCCAGGTCTAGTACCGCAGACATAGTCTAGAACACTTGTACGGTGTGCCTTTACCTGTAGCACTCAAGACATGCTTATTTTCTCAACGTCTACCTTTAAAAGAAGGCTAATATTCAGTTTTACCATGGCTTTTCTCTGTCAATACATGTTTAAGACTTACAAATATCTCATTTTTACTCTGAAAGAGCCTCAAATCCTGGAAATGCCATACTTCTTTACAAAGCTCTACTTCTGAACCTAGTTACTCACCACCATCAAATCTCTAAAATTAATGCAGATTACATAAAATATAGAAGCAATCCCAAAATGTTTCTAACAAACTAATAACATTTCCACACCAAAGCTGGCCCACAGACCTGTACATATTTTCCAACAATCGCTGGTAAGTAATTCTTCCACACAGAATTTGCACTCTAGAAAGCCTCAAATTAAACCAACCAGGACAATAATATAACTGGGGGTAGGAAAAACACTAGAATGCTAGAGTGTCCTCCTTGCACAACTAAATCAGGGCTTAAAAGAGTGAGATATGTTGTAATATGTGCCAAAATCTTGTGGCCACTGTAAAACAAACTCTATTTTTCACTTTCTTCTAATGGAGTGATTCAAAGTGCACATTGATACAAAAAAGAATAGAGTTCAGGACTCCATGCAGGCAAACTATACAGTTCTTTTTCATAGATATGGTGAGCTTTTATAAGTGCCTCAGTAAGCTAAATGCTTTTGTTACTGTGGGCAGCTTCAGTTACTCATTATTAGGTCTTTGATGTAATTCTTCTCCAGTATTCAGCATGCGAATTCATTCTGCAATTTGCACTCAATGCTTGCAGTAAGCCCAACATGTACAAAGACAAAATGCTGCCAACATTTATCTGCTGCTTTACTCGTGCCTGGAGCAGAGCAAAGGGAAAGTGGCAAGCGTTTATATTCCTGACTGCAAAACAGGCTACATTCACTTGACACGGTGCAGGATAGAAGACAGGGTAGCAGAGATGAAAAAGTAAACAGGAAGTGAAAGAGTAAGGAAAGGATAAGAATAAGAGACAAAAACAAAACAAAACAAACCCACCCAGTTCAAAAATTCGGAAGAGAAAGAAGGCTGAAACAGAATGCATGGTCGAAGAGAGAAAGAACTCACAATCTTAAAAATAAACTAAATAAACTCGGACCTATAACATACTGAGTTCTCCCGGGAACAAGCAGAGCTCCCCACCACTACTAAGAGGAGCCCAGCAGTAGCCAAAAGCAGCGTCTGAGCGCTGCCAGCCTGGGTGAGCGCAAACAGCACCCGTAACAGCACGCAAAGGCAGCAACTCACACCCAGCCCAGTGCCGGTCTCAGCTCCGTTCTGAACATAGAGGCAGGGAGTAAGAAAGGAACGACTGTCTGCCAAATGGGCAGGCACAAACTTACACAGAGGAAAAAATTTTATTCTCAAACCTCTGAAAACTCGCCAAATTGCACCGAAAATAACCTGGCATTTTATATAACTACAGCATAATGAAAATATTCTGGTACAGGTAGGAGGGAGAACATCACAGAATGAGTAATTCAAAGGATAAGCCATGTGGGTCCTGTGTAACTATGGCTAGTTCCAAGCATACTTTTTCCTTGGAAGTTGATATATCTATAGTAAAAATCCTAACAGCGATCTACAGGTTTCTTTTGTTTTTCAGGAAAATTGTTGAAATGTTATTTCTATAAGGTGAAAGCAAATACATATTTTTAGAAAATCTCACCAATTCCAAATTCCAATAATTTTACTTTTCTTTATACATGGTGACAAAAGTTTTGGACTGTCAGAGTTTTTCCACTAGCAGAAATTTCATTTTTATTCCGATTCTATTTCCTCCACCCTTCGTTAGCAAACAGATTTTTAAGAAAGGAAGAGAGAAAGACATAAATCCCATGCACTGCGCTTGCAGATGAGTTGAATCGCTAATTACATCTTACAGACCAAGCCCATAAGGTGCCAAATCCCGCTGAAGTCATCCAGCAGCACTGGGACTGGACAGTGCCCAGCACTTTGTTAGGAAGATCCTTGCCAGTATTGAAATGAGCTGCATTGTAATATTACATACTTGCTACTAGAACCGATCCAGAGAAGGGCTAAGTGTCCTCAGCTCTGATTACCTCTCATGGGGAATTAAGAGCACTTGGCAAGATCCAGCCTTAAAGCTGTCTGGCACATTATCCTATTTCATAGAGTGATTTATTTTAAATGAATGCATATGGATAGCAAGTGTCAATGGTGCAATAGTGCTAATGTCAGGTGATGCACCCATCATACACGAATGTAAGAAACGTGGTCTCTCCAAGAAGAAGGTAGTGATGCATACGCTTCTGTCAATAAGATCCTACACACATTCCCGATGAGCACATTTTGAGCTCCTATTATCATTAGTGGGAGGGGGATGGGGGACGTCGATGTCTCTACGTGTTTTCTGTGCTAATCTGAGAGCTGGACCAAATCCCAGTACTTGGGTCACTTGTACACAGAGTTCTCATTGTGAATCAGGGGTAAAATGGCAGCCTCTCAGTTGTGCTTTGAAACTATGCATTTTTTAAAACTTGTGTATGCATAAGCCTCTTATTTAATGAAAGAGTCCCTTTGTATTTACATGTTCCACCATCCACAGAACAAATAGGGTTTAGTTGTTTGAGAATGAAAACTTCTAGTCCTTGAGAGAGAGAAGGGAAAGGGAAAAAATAGTTGCAGCTATTTTATGGAAGTGGTAAAAAATCAATTAGCCGTTTAGTTTTAGATCTTACCTGATCTTAAAGGCATTCTGTGGACACAAATGTATTATTTCTTAAGTTACATATTCCACAGCTTTGATCAGAAAAAATAAACACTATAAATGTAACTGAAACATATCCGTTTCAATGCAGCTGAATGCAGATCAAAAGTGGTCAGATAAGTTATTTTAGGCTGCTCTGGATCATTATCCTAAATTAGAAGGGTCTTACCAGACCTAAAGTCTTCTTCATCTTACACCTTTTTTATTCCTCCCTTTAAATTCAGCTGATAAATGAAATATGTGAAATAATAAATAAATAAATTAAAAATATATGGCAGAAATAATTTCAAAGGATTTAGCAGCCAAGATAGGAATGTACTGAAAGCCGCATTTTAAGTTGTCTTGATTTCCAAAACGAAATAGTTATAAATTAGTTCTAGGGCACTCTGACTCATTTATAAGACTGGTTTAAGAAACTCTTCAATATTAATTAGTAGCCTGTGAATTCAGCCTATGCAATTATGATGAGACAGTTCTTTGGGTATGAAAGAGCTAACTTATCATATTTTTGAATTCACCATCTATAAGCTTGAATATTTTTGTATTTCCATATTTCTCAAGTAGCACTTAATTTAATCTTATCCCCATTTCTTTCAATAAACCATTGTTGCGTCTCTTAAGCAGCACAGCTTCCTCCTCTAACTCATCTCCCCGTGAAATTGGTTTAATGAAGCAGAAAGGTATGAAGCATTAACAACACTGGAATTCATGTGGTAGCACTTCATTTTTCAGAGGCACTCACATTTCCTACCTAATTTATAAAATCAGCACACAAATGATTTTTATCACAGCCATTACATCAGTATAAATTACTGCCTTTTCTATAACACGGCAGTTAGTCAAACTGTTGAAATGATATCTATTAGTCATAGAGAGGAGGAGGGAAAAAGAAAAACCTGTAGGAAAGATTTAGTGTAAAATAAGGACTGATAGCAGCCTTACTGAAACACTAATATTAATTTACCAAATGAGCCCAAAGTGCGGCTATTCTGCAAAGGAAAATTAAAAACACACAAAGTAAAGCAAATGGGTCAATTTGTAAGAAGCCAAAAAGGAAACTCAGCAAACAAACTGTGCTGTATTGCGTAGTAATGCAATGGCAGTCAGAAATGCAATTAGGAA
The DNA here is from genome assembly GCA_013400135.1 of Rhinoptilus africanus. NCBI lineage: Eukaryota > Metazoa > Chordata > Aves > Charadriiformes > Glareolidae > Rhinoptilus > Rhinoptilus africanus. The sequence goes on from VXBO01005584.1 coordinate 496,822, forward strand.
GAAGTTCCTCACATCCAAGGCAGCAAGAGATGCCTCAATTCCAGCTGTAATCCCACATTCCTCCCAAGATTTCCCATTCCCCTCATTGCTTTAGCATTGGTACTCTGCTTTTGTGCATCGTAGCTCCTGAAAAAACGTTATCCTTCAAACTTCTTCCACCTGCACTGCTACTTATTTGCATCCTGGCTGTTCCTTTCCAGGCTAGTGGGAATCAGCCCTTACCACCCATCTTGCCACACAGCAAAAATGTAATTATGCTTGCTGGGAAAATCTTTTAGTGTCCTCTGCTTTCCCAGTGAGTGTCAACTGCTTTTCTGTGACCTACAGCCCGATTTGCCAACTTTAGCCTTCAAGGAAATAACTGCTCACTCTGCAGATGCATCACATACTTGAAAATACTTCGGTCTTGTACTGCTCTGTAAACAACACCTGCCTCCGATAGATCTGCTGCTGGTCTTCCAAGTGTCTCCCGGGCCTTCTTTCCTGTTTGCTGTTCTTCAAGCATGACCCCTTCCAGAATTGTTCCGTAAATTCACTGTTACCTGCTTTGTCAGATCTCTCTTCCAGATCTGCCTGCGTGAAATAGCCATCTGACAGGGGGCAGACAAAAGGTCAGCAGGAGATACTCTTTCAGAATCGCAAAGATACTCTAGAAAATTTACTCTTCCTATAACTCTTATTCTCACTTTCCTTTTTCTGGTTATTTCCCCTTGATGTATTTCCTCCCTCAGATCGGATGGGAAACGCTCGGAGGCAGAGACCACGCCTTCTGATTTGTCCTCTCACGGCAACAAACATAACAGGACACAAGGCTTCACGGACACTGCTTGATGTCCTTGTTGTTAGGGGCACTAAGTATTAAAATTAGTTTAAAAATAAAAGTCAAAATCAGAGCTGATCAGTTTGTCAGTGCAACAGCATAGAACATGTGAGGTGCACACAGCAGAAGCCGCCTTTCCTCTGTGTGTTTTGCCTTATATTTTGATCTCTTTCTGCTTACAGTCTTCATTAATCAGCCTTTCCCTCTACATAACGTCAGGGACCTTTTGCCTGGCTTTCTCTGATCTAATACTGGTGTAGAAGTGTCTACTGATGGCACCTTGTGGCTAAACCAGAGAAATGCTTGGGAATAGGAACAAGCATGAAGTAAGCCAGGAAAATATCAATGATACCAACAATATGAAGAGCATATCCCTCCTCCCAAAGTGACTGCTGCAAGCAACGGTGCAGCCCTGCAAAGCTTTGCAGAAATCTCCTTGCCAAGGCACCGCACAAACCCTGCCTGCCTGCTGAGGGCACCAGCAGATGCTCCTCCGCGTCCCCCAGTCCCTCACAGAGTCCAGGGGTGCAAGCACGGAAATTGGTCTCAAACCTCAACCCGGCAGGAGGCAGGAGAAAGGGGAAGGGGCCTGAGGCTTGCACCAGGTGAAGTGAACCGGCAAATCCAACTAATCCAGAGTGTGAGGAGGAGAAAGGACCCAAGCTTTATCTGCTACCCAGAGCCCCTGAGGTTAACGCCAGCTTTGTTGGGTGCCCTTCGATTCTGCAAAAGAGAAAGTCAGCATGAACCCAGGGATCGGTTTCTGGTCTGCACTGGTCAGCACAAACACTGGCCTCCACGGCAACCCTTTCTGCGTCCATTTTTAGAGGCACCACAGTACCTGCTGCCATGGGCTGGGATGCAACCGCTCCGAAAAGTCCACGGTATTGGAGAGACCCTGAATGCCGGCTGATCCCTGCTTCTGGAGGCACACAGTGGTGCATTTGGTCCCCATCTCTCTAGATTCTCCCCCAAAAGCTCAAGTGTGGGTTGCAGGTCCCAAATGAGCCCAGTCCTTCAAGTCAGCTGCTAGTTTGCAGTCATGGTCTGGACTCAGAGTGGTGTGACCACGGTCAGTAAAGTCGCTGGTCCTTCCTGAGTAGTTCAGGCACAAGCCCTCATCAGGACAGCCACCAGGCACAGCCAAAGCCAAGCATACACCAGTGCTGGCTCTGTTGGCACTCATGCCACCATGTTCCCCCACACAGAAGTAGCTGACAGGATTCCCACAATGTGATGAGTAACAATGGTGGGATTAAGAGACAACAAAGGACACAGACGTACCCTACAGATAAAGGATATTTGGCATCAAGCAGTACCACGCGAGATGATACGTCCTAGGTAGAGAGCAACAAACCAGGAGGGTGTGTTAAGGTACAGACAGATGGGATACCTAAGCCAGCCAAAGGTCTCCTGAGAAATGTTGTGACCACGTGAAGAAAGCATGACATTGTCACAGCCAGTGAGCAATAACAAAGCCGGTTTAAAACAAGGCTGCCCCTAATTTAATGAGTTTTCTCAACTTTGGTTGAGTCCAATCACTTCTCACCAACCAATCCAGGTTTTCATCCTGCACGTCTCTCTAGGCCCTACTCTGTTTTATGTTATTATGCCATTAGCATAATTCCTGATGTTTTGAAGTCCTTTTAAGAGGTGGCTCCAATTTTCCACCCTCAACAGCTTTCAGTATAAGTAAGCAGGATACATATCACTTGGGAAGACAAACAGGAGTCCTGTGGTTTGCCCAAGATCACCCAACAGATCCTGCAATCCAGAATGGGAACATGTGATTACAGGACCTAAATACAAGTCCTTACTCTAAAGGAAAAACTCTATGATGCAAAACCAAGGACCTTCATTTCAAGTGTGAAGTCCTGGAAATAAATCATGCTACAGCTGGGTACATGAAATCACCAAAAAGGTGAAATTAATCTTTCCCAGGTAGACTCACAGAGTCTGAGCAGACTACAGTCTTCAGACCTAATCAAGTGTCGTGCAAGATGTCAGATAAACAGCTTTAAGTGTTTTATATAAACACCCAAGGGAGAAGAAATTAACCTCACCATCCATCCAGGGGTTGGTGCATCCATATTAAATAGCAAATGAGACTCTCAACAACCAGAACACTTTATAAGCAGCAATACAATATAAACAGAAAACATTTTTGTGCCAGACCTCACCTGCAGCTACATCAAGACATTGTGTTTTTCACAGCCTACCACAGTACTATACACAGTAATTCTTAAGAACTTTAATACACGTGGATTTTGCACACAACTATACAAAGGTATCCTGTCAGGCAAATTTGTGTCTTTCTAATGCAGCAGAGACAGAAGAATTCTCTTTTACTGATTACAAAAAAAAAAAGAATTTTATGAAGAAACATGCTGTGATATGAAAAGCAAAAAAAGAGACTAAGAGAGGAGATTCAGCAGTAGCTGGTGTGAATTCTTTTTTTTTTTTTTTATAAAACCTTTTTTTCCTTTCCTATAAAACCACTTTGTGACATAAAATGACTCTTGCAACTTTAGTACTACTTTTTGTCCTATCTCTAATTAATACTAAAAGGAAATTAACACCAACAGATAAAGAATAAAAGCCTGACATCAAGGAGAACTTTTACCTGGAAAAGAAAGAAGAGCGAGAGATACAATGAAGACCACAAAAGACTCCACTATTCCATATTACCTGGAAGATACTCAGATACCACTGTGATAAGCAGCCTTGCAAAAACTTGGGAAAGGTTGATGGCTGAAATTGGAATAATTTTTTTTCCAAAGTAGATGTTTTACTGCATTTTTGAAATAGTAAAGCTAAAGGCTTGTCTTTACCTTTTTGTGTAAATAACTTCCTTTGCCTGGGGTGTTCATCATCGGTTTGACCTTAAAATGCATGGCAGCGTTCTTAGCAATATTCAATCAATGGTAGGATTAAAGGTGAAATCAGTTACACAGAGGAAGCCTACTGCTGTTTCACCAGTGTGGTGGCTCTAATCTCCCTCCAAGAGACTAAAGATCATAACTGATTTACTTCTCTTCCCTGGGGAACAATTTTCTGTAGCCTGAAGCAATCAGGAAACAGACTGAATTGGCTTTAATACCCATCTGCCCTAGGGGGGAGAGATTGTGAAAAGCTACTAGGTTGTTTCTTCTTCATACTTGTAATTAAATAAACTATGACAAATTTGAGAGGCAGAATTTCTAGCACTACCAGTTGTCTTAAAACTTCCTACTCAGTGTATAATTGATATATAGCAGTTATTTCCAAGCAGTACTGGAGAATATTTAAGCATTAAAATCAGTGATCTCCACTCCATCCTATGATTTAACCCATTGGCAACTTACCTCTAATTTTCGCACCTACCAAGAGACAAAAATAACTTCTTCAAGACTGTGAGATATTTTTAAGCACAAGTAAATGGGCTTACTTTGATTTTTTTTTTTCCCTTGACTGGGATCTTTCTATTCTTTCAAGAATGCAAGGCATGTAAATGAGATGGGACTGATATAATAAACAAATCTTAAAAGCGGCACCTAAAATTTTTTTATATTAGAGAAGGACAATGTGGGACCATGAAAGCATTTTCATATAGATTATTAAAGTACATATTACTAACAGCTTAGTCAATAAACTTTTTTTACTACTAGTTTTCAAAACAGTGCTAGAGACGAAGAAAATGCCAAGCTTTTCTCTGACAAACTTTCTGCAATTCAACACATTTCCCAGAGTTTTCATAACATAAAAATAATGATATTTTATAAATAAAACCAAGGTTAGTATTTTATAGTGTACAGAAAGCATAGGAGAGGTAAAGGGCTGCTGTGAGTACCATCATTTCTAATACGTTGCTGTCTACATCTCTTATCCATACACCCCAACATTTTTAAATACTCCATGGGGAAAACAAGTGAACTCATGATTTTCCAGTTTACTGTCTTAGAACCAGAAACATCTCTTTTTCCCCATGAGCTTAGCTGAGGCTGTTTACAGTCACAGACAATTCTGATTTTTTCATAATTATTTAACTAATTTTAGGCTTATTCATATACTACTGGAGAAAAGCAAAGAATTTAAGTGCTTTGCTTTCTCTGCCCAGACCTATTGCCAAATGATACTGGGGCCTGACATCCTGGCATTCAGAGGTGAGATCCTGGCATTCAGAGGTGAGAGAACTCCTACGACACCATCAAAGTGTTTTCAAAGCACGGTGCCAACCCTCCAGCCGTGCAGTGGACGGTGTTGCTCACCCCCATTTCACTGGTGGGAACACGGACGTGGACATGCAACAGGGGCTTCGTCAAAAACATACACTGATATTTCTACCCAGCTTGAGGTAACTCAGTGATAACCTCCCAGTAAGTGTCTACAAATCTGGTTATGACACCTTTGAAAAATAACTCGCATCAGCTGAGCCATGCTTCCAAAACTCAGCATTACTGAAGAGTTGGCATATGAAAACATTTTAATCCTTTGTAGGACCAATGGTGAGAAACTGAATCATGTTTTATCAGTGTCAGAGGACAATACAGCAGAATTATCACCAACTCTTTGGTCCGCGCTGCCTGCTGCATCCAGTTACCGAGGATACAGAGAGGAGATGACCCTGGCAATCAGCTATCGAAAGCAGATTTGCAGGATTCAGTTTGAAACAGTCACCTATAACAACAAAACTACCCACGTCTGCTCAAAGCTCTGAAGTTAGGATTGCTCTCTGTGAAGATCCATGGGCTGCTACTCCTAAATATATTTTCCAAAAAATATCAGTCAGTGTGCAACTGCAGGCTCTTAACACAATTTACACAACTATCTGAAAACCCGAAATTCTGTGCTGTAACACGCACCAGCATGGTGGCACGGGACAGGTTCTACAAGAGATCTTCTGTATTTCTCTGGTGCCTGAAAAACTGTGGAGACATCTGAGGGCCACCAGTCTTCCACCTGTAATTGATTCCCAGTGCTATTATGCCAAATTCCTCTCATCAAAGAAATAAAGGAGCTTAAATAAAACACATGGCAAACAAGAACTGAATGAGAAGCTGAACACATAGAGCCACTCACCTGAAGAGTTTTACTTTGCCACATTGATAGTAAGGAGAAATCGTGGATGTACTTCCATGTTCAACTCTGTACTTAGTTTTTATACTGCTTTAAAAAAAAAAAAGTTTTAAAACATGGCAAGTGTTTAAATTGAGTATTGTATATAATTATTTGTTTAAAAGATCACAAATATTTAGCTAAAACCACCTAAAACAGGTGAGTCATTTTCCTAAGAGATAAACATTTGCCTCTGTGTGATTAAGAGTGATAAAAAGAACCAACAGTGACTGCTAAAAATCCACTTCATGCTGAGATTGCTGATAGAGAAAATTACGCTGCAAACAAAATCTGTCAGTTTTGTACTAAGATTTGAAGAATTCGAGTATATTCCCAGACTTATAGCTAACTTTTAAACAAAAAAAAAAAAAATAATGGTAACATATAAAACCCAGCCTTTTTTTAAGAAATTCCCATTTCCCCTATTTCTCTTTTGCACCTGCTTTTTATTGCAATAGCCACAGGCTGTAATAAGACAGCAGTGTGGCTTCAAGCCTTGACACAAAGGAAGGTCTGTCTGAGCCAGTTACTCATCCACATGACATGATAGCTCCCATTTCCTCCTCAGTCTTGCTTTCCCAGAGCAGTGACAGAAACCACATTGCAGAACTGTCAAGATCCTACAACCTGATTGTTAGATGCCAATTAACTTGATTAGGTTTCCTTAAAAAAGGGGAAAAAAGAGCGAGATGCAGACTGAAGATTTACTTGCTATGCTCCAACTTGATAAACTGGAACTCAGGTATACCTTGTCTGCTCACAGACCCCACCCACAGATCTGCTCAAAAAACATAGTTGTTTCACTTCAGCTAAGAAAACTGAACCCAGAATCGATCACTTGTAATAAATTTTCCTGTTATTTTTAAACAGCAGTTTGGAAGTCACATTTCTCTACAAAGAAGAAGTAGCTGCCAAAATGGATGTAAAGTTACCTGGGTTTATTCAAAATTTCCCAAGGGAAACAACAATATCATCTGTGTGAGAAATTTAAAATGAGACTGAACCTCATAGAAAACAGGAGGCAGCTGAGAATAAGGCCGTTGAGCCTCTGAAATCGATAGGAGCAGAGGATGCTCAGCATTTAGAAAGACCAAAAGACCAAACACAAGTCTTTATCTTTCACCTGAAAGGATCTGCCAGTTCCTCTGAAGACCAACTCCACCACAACCTGCACACAGAAGTTGGTGTTCATCCCCCAAATCTGTTTTCTCAGTGGCTGATGCCAGCGTGACGGTGACGAGAAGCTAAAGGAACGAGGTCAGAGAAGCACAACTGCTACCCTGGGGCAGAACTCATCACCCACCACCACGATGCACAGCCCCTCTTGCCTCCCTGAGCGTAAGCAGAGAAGGACACTGTGCAGGGCACAGGATAACACCATGGATGGACAGATGTGGCCTCACTGCTTCAGCCCTGAGTCCTGATAAGTGCGTGGTCTGTCACCTTCCTCCTTGCTTAATAGGGCAGGGGGTGAGAAAGAGCATCAACGTGCTTCGGCTGCATGAGCAGAGCCGCAGCGCACATAGCCTAGGGCCGGGCTGGGGGGCAGAGCAACGCGGCAGAAATAATTTTTCAGTTGATGGCTCCGTTACCTACTGGCCTGGGGATAGGCCCGGGGGGGAGGAGGGGAAGCAGAGCACAAAGAAGGACTCCAGTTCTGGCTCCATGGGGTGCACTAGGAGCAGCGAGGGACGGAGGGTGGCATCCAAGATCTGCCCCTGCACAGCAGACCGCATTCTTCTTCTACATGCGCAAGGATTAAATAATTCTGAAAAAACCACTTGTTTTAACCCTCAGCTCAAAAAAAATCCATGCACAGCTACAGCTACCCTAAATCATGGTTGGCAATGCACAGCTGTCTTGGGTGGCCGGGTGGCAGTTAGCACGGCGTTGTTACAGCAAAATCATACTTGTCCTGCCGTGACCTCGCTCTGTGGGATGTACAGGTCTACAGGCACATCCCATGTGCGGATCTAGGCAGTTCTAGGTCTCTCCCACTATGAAATGCAAGTAACTAATCAATTCCTCAGCGAGGTTATGAGAAGTCATTGACTACCTGCTCTCAATGACTTTGTATCTTAATGAAGATACAAAGTACATCTTCATTACAGCTTCAGCCTCTGACATCTTACTACAAATACTAAAAGTTCCAGCCCAAATTAAACTGGGGGCTGGACTGTAACCCTGCACAGGTAAAGCAGCAGGAGCCCAAACCCTTTTCTGTTCCAAGGGGATGTTTTCCTGCAGCAGCTACCGCCAAAATTCAGCTAAGGGCCCAAGTTAGCTGTGCGGGCTGGTAAAGAATTGTGACGTTTATTTTCAAACAACAGAATTAACTATAGCACTTACTACAATTATGCACAACAGAGAATACAAACCATCCCGTCCTTCACTTCAGTGTGCCTCTACTGACCCTCTATTTCTTTTTCTTCTTTTAATTAATCACCTTTACTTTCTGTGTCCCCCGGTCAACCTGTGCAGCAGGGCTATGAATGAGCCAGAACTGCAGTTGTAAAAAGAAAGGGAATGTTTATAATTTTTACTTAGTTCTATTATGATGTGGCTCATTGTTGAACACAGAAAATAATTTTCTATAAAGAAGCACTCTGGCTCATCAGCTGAGAATAATCTAATTATTTTTCCTTCAATTGCATTGAAAATAAATTATTTTTAAGAGTCCTTGCAACCACTTCTTCACCCACGCAGCTCCCACGGCACATCAGAAGGTGGCAGACCAAACAGCTGGGGATTTCTGTACCCACTGTTTCAGAGACAGTGTCCAACACAGAAAAACACCAGACACTTGACTAGATGTGATTGTCCCCTGAGAAGAAGCGCACACTAATGCTTTGTCACCAATTGTAAAATTTCAGCAAATTCTTCAAGACAGGAAGTCAGACAACACCAACTGCACCCAGCCTGCAAAGTCAAAACTTCTCTCATCCTCATAGATCACCGGGGAAGGACATCTGGATATTACCACCAAAGATAGCTCAGAATGATTCATTCAGACTGGAAAAATCTACAGCTGAGCTGAGCTGGTTCAAGGATCTTGCTAATGGGCTGCTTTAATGCTCCAAGTCTCAACCCTTCCAAGCAGGTGTCAGAAATCTGGATGTGAATCCTAACCTTGGCATCCAGTAATGCTGCTGAATAGCCTGACACTGAGGGTTGTATTGAACAATCATCATCGTTTCACCTGAACTACTGGTGTTACTGAGTAAAACAAGCACTGAGCAAGGGAAAAAGGATAGAGAGGATGAGCATCAATAAAAATATCTCAAAAACCCTTTTCCTTCTGCAAAACGTCAAAAATACTGCCACAATAACTTTTTATTAGATATTCAGCTTTGCCATGGCATTTTGGAGAACAAGCTTCTAAAGTGCAACTCTATTCTGTGAAGAAAACCCAAACAAATGAAAAAAAAACACCCCCAAAAAACCCCCAACAAACCAAAGGTTAATTTGGCAATCCTGAAAATCTGGAAACATTAAAAAGTCCCTGCATGCATATCTCTGTATGTATTATATGTTAACACAACAAAACCAGATATTTTCCCCGGTTCCCTCTACCTTTGGCAGATACAACAGGGAGATCAGAAAGTTGTGATGTTCTTTTGACCTTCTGCCAAAGGTAAGGACCACCTGTCGATCTGAATTTCCCTTGCAAATCTGCTGGAGCTGCAATGCTGAAACTGCACGGCTGGTGCCTGCTTTATCTCTGATTAGCCATCATTTGGGACAACTGTTCAACTGATGGAGCAAATGACTGCACTGAGCTGGCATTTCCTACCTCCCCATCACACAACTGTTTAGAATAATATCTCAGTGGAACTGAAATGCAGTTTTATTTCTCCTCTCTCACCCAGTCTCAGAAGAATAAGAAAAAACTTTATACAAGGGTTTATTTTTATCTTATTGGAAAAGGATACTGCATACTCTGATGAACAATAGTAGGATTACGGTGGTCTCAAAGAGGTGTTTGTGGCTCAGGATATACCCACAATGCTCAGAAAGGATGTTTCTCTCCAAAGGGCACAATATTGCCCAAGAATACAGTTTTAGTCTGGTGGCAGGATTTCTCAGGCTTTTCCTGAATAGCTGCCAAAACCAGCTAACCTCATGGTCTGCTGTCTGCATTAAATATCAACTGGCATTCCCCAGCTTTCCCTAGAGATGGCTGCAGTTTCTGTGGTAGACAGAGCAATCCATGGCGACTGTCTGACAGTTTTTGCTCCCTGAGAGCGCGACACTGGAGTCAGGTTACTAGGGTGATTACAGGTATTACTTGTCACCTCCTCTCTCCTCCTCTTTATTTCCTTCTTTCACTAGAATATACCAGTTTAAAATGGACCTAATCTTTTCTTTACTGTACTGTCCAACCCTCAATGTGTGAGTGTGCTCAAATGAGTGTATCTATTCTGCTGTTCCCACCAAAGTCAGCTTTACCTTTCTACCACGAGCTCCTTCACTTCCCTCTCCATCCTCTTTGCATGTAGCCTCAGGCAGCAGACACCGTAAAAGCAGGCTGAAAGTTTGGGTGCCTCAGATTAATTATCTGGTCCTGTTTTGTTCTTGTAGACAAGTTGCTCCAGCCTGGGAATATGTGCAAAGAAGCTGTAGTGAACTGTTCCGCTCAAAAATGAACAATTAAGCCCTACCTTGAACTAAGTGGAGCTGACTCACAGTGGAGCATCCCATAGCTGTAACAAAACTAAAAACCAATCTTAAATAGAAAGGCATCTGAAAGCATGGGAAGTAGGATCTGGAAAAAAGCCCTGTACTCATCTGCCTGACTCATTTAAGTAGTACACCAGTCAATATCAGTAATACATCCCTTCTATTTTTCCCTTTTCTTTTTTCCCAGAGGAAGAAGTGACAGGATTTGAGATGTAGAGGGCTGAGTTCCACACTTTAACTTGAGCTGAGTGAACTCAGATCTACACCAGGATGATTCTTTTGATCTGAATGTCTGTTCCAATTATTTCTTATTTGTACAACCACAGCAACCATCAGCCCAGAGAAATGAATAGGTTCCTCTTGCGCTACTCAATGAAAAAAGCAGAAACTTAAACAGTGTTTCTTTCCTGAATGATTTAAAAGTCAGTAATATTCAAACTGTAAGAATGAAATACATGTGCCAAGAAGAGATCAAAATATGCAAAGTGACTATTCCTTCTCCCCCATACACTGTGGCCCCCTTTCCCAGGTAGTTCAAGGCATTTGTATCAATATTTCGTACTGACAACATCACTCTGGTACACAGACATACCATTCAGCATCCTTCCAATTTTTGCTTTCCATCGCTTATTTCTTGTACTTCTGATGCTTCATTGACATCACTGACTGACATAAATAGCATCCCCTCGATGGACACAGGCAGCAGCTTCACACATGTCTGGGGCAGGGAACAGCTGGCAGGGGGGGATCCAAGGGGTGAAAGGACCCGGATACACATTGCTACCTCTGCTGTATGCTTCAGCTTCCGCCCTGTACAGGTCGGGTAATCACCCACCATTGGATATATCTATGGACAAGACAGCTATAAAATGGTCAAATATTCTATAACAAAATTGGCTTCTGCCTGTGCACATGTTTAATAGATAGATGAATTTAGCAAACATTTCTCCTGTTGATTCTCAGCATTAGTAAGTACTTTTTCTCTTAGAAAAAAAAAAAAAAAGGCACTTGGGAACATTAGAAATACGCAGAAATACACAGATTAACTATGGAAAAAGTACTTCTGATGCTTTGAAATCAGATGAACTGTATTTTAGCTAGTATGGTCTTGTCAGTCACCTTTTCTTCCAACTGTTTTATGAACAAAGTAAATGTGTTCCCTGCTCTGTCAGACCTGAGCCCCAATGTTTGCAAATATCTATTTGACTGACAAGGCAACAAACGACATCGTCTTTCAAAGAATGTCCTTGTACACTTAAAAAAGAGAGAGGTGTGGTTTATAGAGTTCTGATTTATGAATTAAATAGGACCCAGGAGCTATTTAAATAAAATCTCCATGGAAACTTGTATTTCAAAAGATAAGCCTGTGAAAGAAAAGAGCAATGACAGCTTAAAAAGAGAAAATAATCTTAACAGATATAACCTCCTGTTAAAAGTCTGCAAGTCAAAATTAATGAAAAATTCTACTTAGAAAGCTGAAGCAAGTAGGTATTCACTGCAAACGCTTTGCCAGAACAGAGGTATTTTTCACATAATTAGACTGAATCAGCATCAGGCTGTACCCACAGCGGAGGAGAAAAAGCCAAGCTGCAGTAACTGTTTGAAAGCTGGTTTTCTGAGATGGTAAGAGGTCTTTGGTATGTCACTTAGATTTAAGAAAGTCACTTGCCAGAGCTGCAGCAGCCGTGTATGAACACATCTACTAAGGTTGTAAAAATAGTCTATGCTGAAATGCACCCTAGGCGTATCGTCACACATTCACCATTTTAATGTTTACAAACACCACCACCACCAATAATAATAACATAACAATAACAACAACAATAATAACAACAATAATAATGGTGGCTGCCACTTCCTCTCCCTTTGGGAAAATTCACCCTGTCCCCAAAATAGTACTCAGTTGTTGTATTCCCACAAGCAGTATCCTCTACCCTGGAAGCTGCCCATGGCTAGCTGGCCGCAGGCTGTGCTGGCATTTTCTGAGGTCAGTGGTAGTGTTGCACAAAAACCAAAGCTCCATAAGCAGAGTAAAAGTCACCATTGAAAGAGCTTACCTCGCTGCTGACTTCCAGCACGAGACAGACAAGTGTGAATGAAGAGGTAGAAGGGTGAGAATTCCCAGGCATCGGGACTCAAATCGGGAGCTCGGCTCTCCAGGATAGAAGACTTTGCACTGCAAAATGCATAGGAAACAACCTTAATTTATTACAAGCCTTATTCCATAGTCCCAACTGTGTAAGCAAATCACAGTTTGCAGCATACACATGACATAAATGTTCCGTTGGGAGATACCCGGCAGCAAGTAGATTAAATTCCAGGGGTAATCCATGGTATGATACACACTTACTGAGGAAGAAAGGGTTTGCTTGTATCAAAATGAAAGTCTGAGAATAGGACTATATCCCAGGACATACGATAACAAGAATAATTACATTTATGTTAAACAATGAAATCTGGCTTTCCTTTTCAGGTGAATTTCCTTAATTACTCAAAATACCAGATAAGACCTGCTCATGCAGGTCTCATCTCACAATGTATCCATGAATTGTGCACTGGAGTCCTAACGATCACCAGTGTCAAGTGTTTGAGGAAGCTGTTGACAGCTATTTAAAAGTACGTACAGAGCAGCACTTCACAGTTGCCATAATTGTTACAGCGCCACAGGAAGATGATAACACGGCTTCCAAACATTTTCTTGGAAAGGAGAAAGTACAGTTCTTTGCATTATTTTTGTCAATAACTCTAATGACCTTTATAACCTTCTGTTTCATTTCTGTAACAGGAAAAAATTAAAAGTGTGAACGAGCGCCATTCTCCCAAACTTTGGTGACTCTACCACATCAAACACTGTCCATATATTGTGAAGTATTCTGAAACTATGAAAAGTAAATTGATTCCCTGTAAGGCTGCAGAGATACAATGTATTTTCCATCTATTGAAGCACAGACAGATAAAGCCTTATTCTTGCAACTGGCCATAAATCTGAAGTGACTCTAGCAAAAATAAAATTAACTACCTCAGGTTTCTTAAAGAAAGAGAGAAGAGTTTTATCCTGTACCACACTTTCCTTGATTTCAATAGTTAAAATTTAATCAGCTCAGTTCTCCCAGCTTATCACAGACGGTGAGTTTTTCTAATCTTTTCCTTTAGTAAAGAGTGAAAAGCCACTGAGCTAGGGGCTACAGCTAACAATTGCCACTAGGATGAGACTGAAGGACTTCAAACATAGTACCTGTGAAGGAAAGATGAGCTCTTAATTATTTTAGACCTCTACTATAAACTAGAAATTACCAGTGTAATTCTCTAATAGTTACCCGATATTCTTCAGTAATTTTAGATCATTGGGAAATATCCTCCCTCATTCCAGCTAACAACATTGAAACAAGCAATGCTAACCACACTTGTGGTCGTGCTACTTTTCCTTCTATGTTTTGGTTTTATCTTTTTTTTCCGTAGAATTAGTCTATCATAATTTTTGAACTATGAATTCATTCCCAATTGAAAACTGGATTCAGACCAGTTGAGAGTCAAGCTTTGCTCTCAGAATATCACCTGTTTAGAGATGCAGGATTTTTGGTAGCTTTGGAAAAACTAGTAGTACCTCCACTTTCAAGAACTTCAAATCTAACAAAAGTAAAGAACCTGAAACTAAGCTAATACAAGTAATACCAAAAAAAAAAATAGTATTTAAGGCTTGTGCTTTAGATAGGATGACATTTCTGAATAGTTCCTGTGGCTGATAGCAAATAGGTACAATAGGGCTTCTGAAAGCAAATTCTTGAGGACTGAATTTTTCGCTTTGTCACAGTCTGCAGGTCTGAATGTTGCTTTGCAGGATGGTTTTCTTCCAAAGGGGCTGGTTGGAGCATTTTGATTTATGGATGTAACATCATTCATGGACTCAGAGGCTGGCAGATTCAGTACTTTAAACTTGGGCTTCTCTTGGGATCTTCTTAGGTACTTTTATTGCCCCATCACAGTTGCATTCAAATGCTTCAGAAACACCTATAAACTGAAACAATGGCATCAGTTACCCTTTTTGCTTTCACAAGAGGAATATCTGGGGCAGACTTTAAGTTTTTTCGTTGTGTGTGTATGTGTATGAGCAAAAGAGAGCACCCAAGACAAAAACCCCAGGAAAAGCCAGTTACATATGACAGGAGCCCAACCTGTCTTGCTTACGCAGCCCTAAAATCCCCACAGAGGCTTTCCTATCACCTCGCATTTTACCCCTGCTGCTTTGCAGAGCTGTCCTGGAGGAATGATCAAGCCAGTGCTGCAAAGGACTTTGAGAGTTAAGGCAGAGACCTTGAACTGCACTTTGCATTAAAGAGTCAGTCCTCAGTGCAGAACATCAGGCTGATGTGCTCACGGTAATGATTGTTGCTAAGCAAAGGGAGCTGATAGCTGTCTTTTGTACTGAAGTTTTCAGGATGTGTGGCCTCGCTGAATGGTCGGGAGGTCAGGAATGCATAGGTCATCCTGGTCAGACCCAGGCCCAATTGAATAGGACACCTCTTACGGCAGATGGAAAGGGGAAATTTGCTGCCATGGTTGTAGGCATCTGTAGCAGCAAGGAGTTCAAAAGGAGCACAAGGCTGCATACGGTCCTATCCCAGTCCCACATTTCCCCACCTTAACCTCTGAACGCTTACCTCTCCTTAAAGTAGGCAGCAGAGGGATGTTTTGACTTAATACAACCTCAGCCCTGACAAATTAAATTTAACATAAGGTCAGCCAACAAATCACGCTGAGAGTGGGTGACATAGAGGAGGCAGCAAACTCGTCTAGTTCATGACTTGCTGGCTCTTTGTCTTTATTTGTTTCACCAATTCTCCCACTCTCTTCACCCTTCAGAGAAGTGTGATTATGCAGAAGACAGTCACAGAAGATGGCTGAGCCAATCTACAGTCCCACTGGTACTGTGGTCCCAACGTGCCTGTTCCTATTCTCTCACATAGTTCAGTTCACTAAACTGAGAGAAAACTATTATCTTTTGGCACATTGTTTTTCTACCAAAAGCAGCCCACACTGGGTCAGTAAATGACAGGATTGCAGAACTGTAAGCAGGAGAAAAGGGTATAAGGATCAGGACCTCCCTGTAGCACAGGGCTGAGGAGTTAAAAACTACCTGAGCCATCTGACCATGCCCAGGGCAGGAGCTCCGACCGCCATCTGAGCTCAGAGGGGTTTCCCTCGCTCAGTGTAAGAAATAAGGACTGACCCACTTCAGAATATTTCCTTTACGCTCATACGGCTCTGGGAAATAGGACAGACAAACATGCACAGGGATCAATAACAGTCAAGTGCTACAGTGAGTCCATTAGGATCAGCCCATCCATCAGGGCTTCAAGAGCTCTTTCCGTGCCTGGCTGTAGCCTGAGGCTTGACTGAGCCGGATCTGTGGCATCCATCCCAGCTCTTGAGTGGCCTGCTCAGAAAAGACGGCTCTTGGCAAAAGTTTCCAAGGCCATCTCTTCAGAGCACTAGTTTTTAGTCCTCGTTACTGGGATTTTGCAATGCTTCAGGATCAGTGTCCTTCAGCAAAACATAACCCAAGAACATTAAGAGAGCAGCACAGAGCTGTAGTTCTTCTGCTCTTTGCAGTAAAGGAAGTGAGTGAGGGGTTTCTGGAGTAGGGGAGGCAACTGTTTTTTTTCCTGGGAACTGGAAAAGGAGTTGTTTGAGTTCAGCATATGAGGACTCCAGCTACAATATGCTCAACCACCTTAAGATTTTGAAGCCTCACCTATGGGAAATCTATGAACACTTCAGAAAGGAGCCCCATAGGAAGTCTTCATCTGCATAAACGCCAAAGTCTCCCAAGGTGATGGATTACTCCACCATTTTCTCTACGTGACTTTCATCTGAATCTCTAGAGACTTTGGGTGTGATATGGCAAGACAGCCCCAGACAGTGCCCTTCCTGAGGGCTACACTTCCTTGGCATTTGGGGGAACCATTCAATTTATGGATTTTTAAGGTGTGTGCACACAATGGTTTGGGGAGGCGGGTGTGAACAATACTGTCTATACTGATATTTCCAGTTTAATATGAATAATTACAAATTTATTCTCCTATGGACTCAGACATTTTGCATGGGCAATGGTTTTAATGAATGCAAATAATGAAGAATTGATTATAGTACCGAATGAGTTACTTCACTGATCTTCACTATTAAAGATGCACAATACTTGATGAGCATTTCTCACTTCAAAACTTGTGATCTACCCCAAAGCAGTGGGCAGAAGGGGGGATATCACAGAGAGTAGGGGGTTTTTTTGTTTGTTTTAGAGGGAGATGATACCAGAAATAAAGAGAGGATCTATAATACTAGTTGTAATAAGCTTTACAGCTGAAATCAAAATTTGAAACTAAACACACACATTTTTAATGCCAGCTGTTAGGGAAAGCAAGATAATTGCACCAGTGTTACCAAAACTTCTATAAATTACATGTGGCCAGTTTTCTTCTTGCTCAGTATGCTGAAACACAGCAGGACAACAGCAGTAAAGAAAGGCAGGCACACATGTGCTGTCTTCTAGAAGACTGTTCCCAGGGAAATCCACCGAGTTAGAGATTCTTGCGAAGTCAGAATTCAGAATAAAGTAGGAAGCCTATGCTCATCAGAACAACAATCTGTATTCGTGCAAATTATAAGACAGGAGGGGAAAAAAAGATAAATAGGTTAATCTGTTGTAAACTGATTTTGACCCTGAAGGTGATCACAGGTACACAGCATTACGGCACTTTAAACTGTCTTATGCAAAGCTTAAAAAAGACCCAGCAACAAACAAAGCTTTTTTTGTGTTTGCTAAACAAAGCATGAAAGAATAGTGACAAAAGTAGGAGGAGTCGAGTTTGTCCGGACAAAGCCAGGAGGAGGAGCCCTCATGCAATGGAAATGCAGTTCAGTGGTCCTGGATTGATATGCTCATCCTTTAAACCCCCAGGGCTGGGAGATCACAGGGCCTGAAAGTCCATCAAAGAGCACTTCTCTGCATTGATCCAGTCTGGAGCGGAAGGCTGGTGGGGGTCTGCTCTTCTGTATAAGGCTGCCTCCGAAGATAATCAGCTTTTCTTCCTTGGAAATTGGGGAATCCCATCAATAAAGTGTTATTTCAAGTAAAACATCAGTCTAAACCTACAGAACTCTGAACATGTGTGCGTGTCTGTTTTGCTACGTGTTGCTTTTTTATAAGAGAAAGAAAACCGAAGAAAAAACCCCCAATACGTAACACTAGAGGAGGGTAAACATTTTACCTTGAAAGCATACTCTTAATTCTTTAGCCGTTCTTTCCAACTTGTCAACAGCAGAATCCATATCAGAGGTCTTTAAAGCAGTCTTACAAATTTTTCTGTTTATGTTTGGATGCTCAAGCACCTGACCTAAAAAGAAAGAACGAGAAAAAGTATTAAAAATCATGATGTCTTTTACTCTCAATGACTTGTCAGGTTACCACGTATGGCAGGCAGGCAATTACACGTCAGTTCAGGGTCTTAGTTTAAAACACTTCATGTCTGACAAACGGGAAATCAGAGCCTGAGGAATATTTGACTCTGACAGCCAGCACTGTGACAGACTCACACTCACCTTACCTTTAGCTTCCCGGGGATGAGCAGTTTGGCTGGGGAAGCCCTGATTTACCTCTCACTGCTCTGCGTTTGGTTTGCTCCAAATTCTGTATTGAACAGACATATGCCAAAGGGCTGAACGTGGAGTGAAATCACAATCTGGCACTCTGCAGTGTAACTAGAGACCAAAAGTCATTAATTGGCAGTTCATGTGCCACTGGAAACTGTTAGGATATTGTATTTACTCAAGGGGAGCAGTGCTGAACAAACAGAGGATGATACAGGCTTTTCCATCACAGCATGTGCACACTGACTTGGTAAAATTTAGGAATATTTTAATATCATTAAACAGCTGCATTTGATTGAAGTAAATCAAATGGGCTGACAAATCTCTGTACCCTAGAGATCCCGACCACTGACAAAACAATCAATGATACCCTGGTATTTGAAACTATTTGAAACGAGTATTTGACCACAACTATTGCAGAGAAATACAGTTAAAATTACCTCTGAGCATTACCTTTCTGTGAGTATAACCACAGGGTGAAGAGCCACAACTCAGCTGCTTATAAACAGCCCATTTCATGATTTTTCAAAGGAAAAAGTGTCACAAAGGATGTGATTCTTCCAAAACACTCAGCACCGGTGTAGGGGTGCTGTTGCTGGGATTAGCAGGCCACCAGTCCCAGGGTTTTGGAAATCAGACACACACAAAGTACTTTGCTGAGCACATTTCAATCAAATTCTGTGTGAGCGAACAAATCCTAGATATGTAAGAGATATACAAAATGAACAGTACAAACCAAAGCTCTCTTTTGCCCTCAGACCCTCCTCTGCCAAGAAAAAAATATCACACTACTGAAAATTAGAGAAATGGGAGTTTGTCTTCCTGTCATATACACACAGCCTGACTCCTAAGTGCTTTTTAAGGATATTTATTGTTGAAGATAGTCTTAGCCTGCATCAGGTAGAGAGTAGATCAGTCAACATTATTAACTATTTTTATTACATCAATAGCTATAGTCTTCAGAAAGTTTAGTGATCTAGTCAGTATACAGAGTAGAAAATAGCTTCTGTGTCAAAAGCCTGGTGATCTCCGGTTTCTTTTGCAGAAGGAATTTTAAAAGTAGAATTTTGCCATTCAAATTATACTGATTTTTGTAGTGCAGATCCACTCACTCACGTAGCAATGGCAAATGTAACTGGAAAAGAAAAAAAAAAAAAGATACTCTTGTTCTAGTATAATCACATCCATATAGGAAATCCTGCTAGTAAAACGAGACAAACAAGCACTCCACAGCCAAGTATCTGAAAAAGGTTACTGCTCATCAGTCTGCCCCCAAGCATCTCTGCAATACCATCTGCCAAAGGTCACCACCTCCTCAGCCCCAGCAGCACCACTCACACGTTTGCTTGCAAAGATGCTTCAAAAACAAGCCAGGTTAACTTGGAGAGTTTAAACAGACTCAGGTTTGCTTAGCCTAAAGCTAAGCTGGAAATGTCCTTGCAAACAGCTTTGCTGTGAATCTGAGCAGCGGTACCCTCTGGAATGTTATAAAAAACCTGGTAGATCTCCTACCAGCACAACTGAACCTAGAGAGACACTCACATCTGAGCCCTAATTAAAGCCACAGAGATACGTGGGTAGGTTTCCCTAAAACACAAGCACAGACCTACAGAGCCAGGTGGTTTGGGGCTGGATGGATTGAAAACCAAGACATAAATGAGGGAGATAAACATCAGCGATCCCTACTGTTTCTCTCTCAGACCATTTTCTGCCAGCAATTTTAGAGCCATCAGCCTAGGACAAGCAGCTATAAGGAAGGCAACCCCAGAGATGGTTCTACAGCTTGGCATGGGAGGGCACTGCATACCTAAAGACTTGGCTGAAAGACAAAATCAGGTAATTGGGATAAACTGAAATTATGAAGGGTGATAAAAGATAAAGAGGGTCAACTGCTCACATGGGAGGATATGGAAAGGACTCTGATGAAAATCATTAAAACAGTGGTTAAAGAAGGCAAGTTTACCACAAAATTTTTACTTCCTCATAATCAATGCAGAAAGTCAAAGCAAGACGTTGCAGGGTGAAAGCACGAACAGAAACTGTTCACTGAGAGCTTGAAATGAAAAGAAATGTTGAAGAAAATAGAAAAAAACTAATGGCTACTGTGCTCCTGTGAAGGACTTGCCGATGTCCAATACAGAGAGCTCAGTTATGAAACTATTTGCTTAATGGGAGAAATCAAAACAAGGCACTTGCTACTTCAACTTTTGTGAGACAGTTGTCATCGCTGTGAGGATTTATTTGGAGCACAAGACCGCACAGCAGCGTGCCATCTTTTTGTTTAGCGCAGCACCAGAGTTCGGCTTCCCAGAGCATGACAGCAGGTTTCCCTTCATTTCTACGGCTGCAAAGGGAACCCACTGCATCTGTGGCAGTACAGGTGGTACCTCTTGTAAGTGTATTTGGCTATTTACATTGGTGACCGTTTTCACCACTTAGAGAACAGAGTAAGTGCTTGTTTGCGTTCATTACTTTTGACAAACAGTTCTGTGAAAGTCTCACTGCTCCTTGCTGCAATGCTCTGAAAAGAGGATGAGGAACCAAATTGTGATCTTGGGAGGTTTCTCTCAGCAATCTTCCCATTTGCCAATTCACAGAGATGGTAAGTGGGGGATAGATGGTTCAGTTCCCATTGCTAAGGGAGCCCAGGAGCTCATCAGTGCACAAAGGCAGGCCTAGCAGGCTCATGCTTAAACAGTATTGACTTCCGTGGGCATTCGAAAAGGCTGCCGTCCTCTACGGGATTTAGGTGAGGGCGCAATGCCCAGCTGTGTGCAGCAGTCCCAGCGGGCAGCACAGAGACAAATATATGAAGACACCGAGAATTATAATACAGTGGTTAAAAGAAAGAGAAAACTGAAAACTCAACTGAAGGGAAACAAACACTGTCCCATAAAAGTGCAAGTAAAAGTAAACGTACCAAATCTTTTCTTAAAGAAAGAGAATGCCTATTTTAAGTAGCCAAACCAAAACTGCCATGCCCATAACTGGACAGAAATGGGTGGAGCACCACTAGACTTTAGTTGCTTCAAATGACACTGCAATATTTAGTTACAACCTAGAACAGCCCCAAAATTTGCAAGTTGAACCTTTGGCTAAACATTCATACAGCATACCATCTGCTTTGCACCAGTTTAGATATTCATGAAGCAGGCAGCGTGAAGTACTTTTCATTTTTGCTATGCTTGGTAAATTAGCCAGCAAGCACGGAGTAGACAATGCTAGTAGATTCCTATTTGACGACTGGATTTGATGCATCTTTTAGTGTTTTGATCATTTGGACCGAAGATAAGACTCACACAATTTGGTAGCCGGCAAAGTGGGATTTAATAAGCCTCCCGTAAAACACAGCATGTATGCAAACAGCCCAGAGGATTAGACTCCACTTGCTTAGTTTAGAACTTGGTGCAGCCAACCTGAATAATCAAAGGGAGGAACAAAAGTTGTGAATCCCCTCAATGCACTGCTTCATTAGGATCTCCTTACAAAAAAAGAAAATGGGACTCATCTGATCAGCCAGATTTTATGGCATCTGATTAGACCACCATTTTCTCAGCAGGTCCCCTTTCTTTAAACTGTTGACTATGGATGGCCTGCTGAATAGGATGAACTTTGGACCGCTAAATTGCAGCATTATGGTTATTTAGTGTAATTTATGAAAAAGAGAGAAGTCGTGATCACCTACTTCATATTGCTAATGATATCTCCATTTATCAGAACAGGTATGAGTTTGGATCATCATTTTTGCCTCACAGTCACAGAACACTGTCCAATTAGATATCAAAAAAATTATATTTGCCAATGGGGCTGTACGAATACTAAATTAGGATTTAATAGTCCTTACATAATCATTTATTACTGTTGACTGTTTGCTGCCTTGCATTAAGTTCCACATCACCTCAGCATGTTTACTTCAAAGTTTTCTTCATTCAGTATCTTCTATTAGCATTTTGCTATGACTAGTCAAAAAAAAAAAAAAGCGGAAAAATAAAATCAGAATTTGATTTTTCTGCCCTGCAATGTTTCATCTAAACAGCAATTAAAACCATAACAAATTAAAAAGATGCTATGAGAATTACATTACAGTGATTTCAGTGTGACAGTGCCCTCGCCCTGAATGAAGAGAGTTAGATTTCCAATTACAGAAATTATCACTTTGCCTTTTTTTTCCCCCTAACAAATAAGTAAGCCGAACACTTCCCATAGAGGCAAATTTGTAAATTGCTGATTATTACAGGTAATGATCTATTCACTGTGTCAGCTTCCAAGTAATCCTTAGAAGCTGGAGTCATGCAAGTTAACAATGAACTATCAGGGAGGGGAGGAACACCAGTAGGTGATGCTACCAGGCAGAAGCTAGTTACGCAGGCATGGCAGAAGCAGAGTACACAAGGACTAAATATGTGTCCTGTCCCAGATCCACCCAAACCACTGGAAGAGGTTCTTGCCTCCAGCCCACTCACAACTAGCTGTATGTTACTAGCTACATATAGCTCTGTCCTGGTAGCTGACATTTGCCCGGCTGCTGCCAGTAGGAGGTTGTATGGGCACTTCTACCCCAGCCCCAACGAGTCAGGTGGGTATAAGCCCTAGAAACACATGGCTTTCAATCCAGCAGGTTATTAGACTGGAAGAGGTTTGAGTAGACCAAGCACGCTGCCATGGGCAGACCAGAGGGGACCACGGCCTCCAGCTGAGCATCCTGGGCAAGAAAAGCAGGATTCCCTGGCACAGCTCAGCCTGGAGAGCAAGGTCTGCCTACAGCTTAATTCTGAATCCAACCTCAGGAAACACATTGTTCGTGTCACTTGTTAATAAACGGCCATGGGGCCATTGTTCTGGAATGACTAGGAACTAAATGTGCAATAATTATTCCAGCACCACTTCTGGGATAACAATGTGAACACTTCTGTTCTGGTTTGAATCCATTTTGGAATACTGAATCTACTCATGTCCTTCTAAAAGAAGAATCTGTTTTGACACCTTCCTCCTGCAGTCAAGCCTCTGCATGGTTTATTTGGTGCCTTCTCCACAGATTTTTCTGCTGTCACATCTCAGATTCAGTATCCTCCACTAAGTAAAGTTTTTACATGGATACTCTTGAAGAGTCAGCAGCTTTCTCTATAGCCCTCAGCAGGAGATATATGTTCATTAGAATATTTTATTAGCATGCTGAGTGTTTCTGTAAGAGTACGGTGGGATTTTTCCTGTGTGTCACAGTCCATATTTGCCGTCACAGAGAGCTTGAAATCACTGCAGGCTGATAAATCCTCTGAATCTTTGGATTTTGATTATTAGAATCAAATGGCAGCAGATACTGTGAAACACTCCCAGAGTGCACTCAGGTGGGATGGAGAGAAAAAGCAGCAACAAGTGAGGATATGTCTGTCAACCCTACACCACAACACTACCCCTCAGAGGCAGCAGAGTTCATTGCACTGGACTAAGACCTTGAACAACTGAGAACTACTTATTTCCCATCCCAAATTGCTATTTCTCAGTCAACAAAGGAAAGCTTCCTGCAGCAATATTACCAGATTTTCTTAGATTTACTACAGTTCAGATCATGAAGTTATTAGTTTTAAAACAACTCTAAAGTCCAGCTCCTGCTACGCGATGTAGTCTTGCTCTTTGTACCCAAGAGCGGTCCTAATTTATCCTCCTTCTTACTCTGTATATGCTGTTCAAGCAGATTCTCGAGAGAAATGGTGAGAAACTCTGTACAGGGTAATATTACATGATGACATGGCTCCAGTGTTATTCACTGTAATAGGTACAACATTCACCCAAGATCAGCCTTGTAAATAAATGCCTGTCTTGTGCAAAATGGCAGTTTGTTGGGAAAGTCAACGAGGGGTTTTCTCAAGCACCAAATGCAGGTTTGGAACTGGTTCTGCCAAATAAGATCCTGATGCTTCCCATTTGCAGCGTGCTCGGTAATAAAAAGTAGAAGGGAGGAAGCCAGAAGAAAGCCATTAGTTCAGCTGTCAATGTACGTAAGTGTCCACAGGTGTTCAAGTGTGAAGAAGCAGTGGCAGCCATCTAACATCGCTGCCTCCGTGGAAGAGATTTTTACAGCAGAGGCAGAACATGTTAAACCGTGCCAGTCCCCTGCCACAATTCATCAGCTCCTGGGACGTGGCAGCTCTGAATAAAAGATCCCCTGGCAGGTGAGTAGAGAGAAATCAAGGACAACTCTTGGGCAAGATGAGTAGGCCTTCACATCTTCTGCAAGTGGCAGGAGATAGAGCTCTGCTAAAGCTCTCCAAGCCTCCTGTCATTGCAGTATTTGCGTGTTGGTTATTAGAGACCAATATTGCTCTGGATTCAGAGTAGAGAAAATTTTCTAAAAGCCTTCTGTTGAACCTTCTATTGGTGTTTGTGGAAGAAACCTTCCATCTCAGTAACTACCTGGTCGTGTTGCACTGGTAGAGCCCTCAACAAGCTCAGCAGCCCCTTCGAGGCACCTCTGCACAAAAAAAAAAAGATAGTAGTGGTGGTAAGACACATTACAAAGCTGAGGATGAAAAGCAAGCAAGGTTTAGAGGTAATTCATTCTCTGGGAATGAGATTTTCAGGAAACAGGTAAATGAAAGCATGACTGCTCCTGGGTAACTTCTGTTGCTGGAGTCACAGTAGTATCACCAAACGAACCTTGGTGACAGGAACCTAAACAGCAACTTTTTGACAGTTCTCACTTCTGCGTGTAGACTAAATATTTCCTATATAAGACAGAATAAATAAGTAAGGGGTTCAAGTACTTAGAAATTATCCTTGGTCCAGAAATAGATTTTAAGTTGTATCGTTTATATGGTATCGGTTATACGTGACTGTCATTTAAAAAGCAGGTTTTCAAAATGTCTCAGATGTTTCAGTAAGACTTCTTTTCTCCCCTGTGGAAAAATGCAATGTGTATTCTAACAATTATTACACCTTTATTCTGTGCATCAACTCTGTTTTTAAATGTCTGAACTGACAGCATGTCTGGTCACATGAGTCCAGTCAACAAATTTGGCTAACGGTAACGCTTTAGGACAAAATTATGAAAAAAATGACAAATTAGCAATGGCACCTAATCAATAAATGACACAATATGGAATCCATGAAGCTGATAATGCAACCTCACAATTCTCTCATTTCATAAAATAAATTACTAGAGCTAAGCATGTGCAAGACGATGTCTCATTTCCAGTTAGTTTTCCCCCAGCCAATAATAAATTTATCTGGAGTTATATAGATTATAGTTCTAAAATGATCAGTAACACAGAACCTGTCTACTTTTAACCCTAAAACAGCCATTAACAACTAGCTGTTGCCTTAAGACACCCTTTGACACAATACAGTGTGTTTCAGAAAAAGTTCCCAGCTCGAATATTATCACTACATTGAGTAAAACCCAGGAAACAGCGTGACAGATCAGCTCGTCTTCGCTAAAGGAACTTCGTAACTTCCCCACTTCGCCAAGAAAAGTACTGCCACAGCACTGTCACTTCGGGAAGAACTCTTAAAAAATGTCAAGATTTATTTGGCTTTCAGACAAATTTTCTGTCATTGCAGTCAAATGCTCTGTTAAAGTACCTTGGTAATAATACTGTGAAGTCCGAAATTACTTACCTTTATTCTTACAACTAGCACTGGTGACTTATCTAACCTCTGCAGGCTGACATTTCTCACGATGTGGTTCGCACAAAAAAAAAAGTTTGTCTTCAAAAAATTCTTAAGAAAGTCTGTTTTACAATTTTGAAATTATCAGAGAGCAAGCTGAGTTAACGGCAGCAGAGAAATTACATTCAGGCGGTCCCCCTTCTGCTATTTTCTGATCATTCAGAGCAAATCTAGATACAAAGAGCCCAAATCGGCCGCGTACATCATGCATTGAGGGAAATGTTCTTTGTCAATTTACTTATCTGGAGAGGAACTGAAGGAACCCTCCACTGTGGTGGGTTGGCAGCAACTGAAGGACTCTAAAATAAACTTCTTAAACTTTCTTTAAAAAGCAGTTTGTAAAAATCAAATAGCACAGTGAAAATGTCCAACACAGTAGATGCTGCATGCTCAGAAGGACAGATGAGGTAGGCAATTTAAAGCTGCAAAATGGGACTGTGAAGAACTCACTCAACTAATGTCATTCATTATTTCCAGGAAATGAGAAGAAGTTACACCAAAAAAACAGTGCGTTCTTGAACACAGGTTAGACAGTAAGACACATAAGAAAGTTAAAAAAAAAAAAAAAAAAAAGAAAGAAAAATATGGGTCTCCTGCATTGTGTAAGTAAGGGGCCACTAAAGCACCTGTCCAAGACCAAGGCACCCAGGTGCTATTCCTGCCCCAGGCTCTGGCCAGTGGAGGTGCCCACAGCTCTCCTGACTTATTGTGGGTAAAGTGCTCTCAGCTATTGAAGGAAAGCACCATGCAACAGGCAGATTTTTGCTGTTCCTCTCACCTGGACCCTGACACGTTCCCGCTCAGGCTTTTCTCCTTCTTTAGAGATTGCAGCCATTACCTACAATCTTAGGAAGAGGAAAGAAGGAACAGAGTTTTCAGCACTCACAATAATTAAGAGCTGCCCATCACCATATTTTCTTGTGACTGTGTATGGGAATCAGCACATACCTCCGCATGAAGGTAAATACAGTTGAATGAAAACAACTACAAGAGCAGAGTCCTATATTAATGTTGGTTTTGCTGAAGAATTTAAAACCTTGCTTGAAACCAGCAGCAATGAATACAAGTCTCAATTTTTCAATGTGTTTAACGGAGGAGAGGAAACATCTTATTTGAGGGGAAAAGAAAGTGTATTTTACCTTGGCAAAAAGAAAGACTTGAAAAATAAATAAGTAGGAGTTTTTTCTGTAAAAGTTATTTAAAAACCAAAAAACTCTGAAAACAGAAGAGTCTCCTAAAAAAAGAATGCTTTGATGTTCTGATAAAGAAAAAATAACGTTAACACACATAGTCAAGAGAGACCTGTTTGCAGCAAGGACTATACTTAACCCTGATCCTGAAAAGCTGTATGCATATGCATACCTTTACTGTTAAGAATACTCATATTCCAAAGCAACAGAAAAAGCACAGACAATAAATAAGTGAATAAGAGAGACTAATATTTGCTTCTCTTGAAAAACTGGCCAAACATACACATTGGTATATTTTTAACCAAACCCCTTAAAGGCACAATTCTGACTATCAGATATACGCTTGAAGCAGAGAATATCACAATTTCCCCAACCACACCTACAGACCTGTTTTCATTGCTTTAAATCTGTGCTACACTAAAACAGTTCACACCACATTCCTTGCTCACAACCGCTATCCTCTTGCACTGGTAACTTGCAAGAGTTAATCCAGCTGTAAAATCATTCGGGAAGAAAAATGTTAGTATACAGCAGCATCCGCTCCTTGATCTAGGTGACCATAAGAACATTAGCCCTGGCACAAGGCAGAAGGCAGCACCTTTGGCTGCAGCTCAGACTCAGCACGAAACTGTACCCCAAGGCCTCTGAGCCCTACTGCCAGGCACTGCCATGGCATGAACACTAAGTCAATAAAATAGCATATATAATTAACAAAATGCCAGCCCAGCACTTGAGGGTGTTTGGCAGGAAGATATCATTCCTTCATGCCTGGACTCATACCGCCCAACATGTGCAATGAGCTCCAAGCTAAGTAGCTGTAGTATATTTTGGGTCAATTTACACACACCTCTGCACAGGACCTTAAAAAAAAAAAAAATAAAAATTGCTTTCAATAGATTTTACTATCACCTATTAAAAAAAAATAATGTGTCCTTCATTTGCGAAAATACCAATTCAGTATGTGCATTCAAACTCAGAGGAAAATCTTTATCCTTGGCAGAGACAGGTGAAAACTCTGCCCAAAGTCACCATGAAAAATCAGCTGTTACAGAGACTGCAGAGGTAGCTCTGCTAAATCCTCTGCAACTTATTTCTCTCTTTCCCACATCCCCCCTGTTCAAGCAGTCCCAATTGTTACTCTCTAAACAGACATATGTTTGTGTATGTATGACCGGGAGAAGAGAGATTTTAAGTATGATTACAAACCCTTTGAAAATCTAACCTCCCAAAGCAGTTATTTTCCAAGCCCCGGGAGAAGGCTGTCTCCAGTCAAACATTCAGAACAATGGGAGGTGCAGAATATACCCCTAATTTATATTCATTACAATGAAATGTGTCTCTATCGCCTCCCATCACCTTAATGAAGGGTTAATTCAAAAATCTAATTAGGAGCTAAAAGTGCCGATGTTATTAAGCTGTCTGACTGGAAGCAAACCTGAGCGGAGACAAAATACCTGCTAAAAGCGATGGGCTACATCTGCAGCTCCTGATGGTGCTCAACGACTTATATCTCTGCTAAAGCAATGCCTCTCATCACCCACACAGCACTGCCAGCCCATAAACACTTCATAAAGGTTAGCATTGCTACGGAATGCCAAAGATCAGGAAACTAAGGTCTAAACGGGGGAGGGCGGGGAGCAGGGGGAAAGCCAAATCACTTGCCTAGCAGAGGTAATGCCTGATCCTCTAGAAATGGGTAAAAGAACTTTTAATTATCTTCCCAGGAAAAATCCTACACATGCTGCTGTGTATCAATCTGGACAAACCTCACTGACCAAAAAGTCAATCCCACATTTTTCGAGGTTTTCACTTATTCTAAAAAAAAAAAAAGCTCTTTTCTGCCTTTAATATTACATGCAACGCACAGAGTGCTTTGCTCACCTGCCTAGCGAAGTGCTGCCCTATAACCCGAGTTACGGGCCTTCGTGTCCAGGCAATTCTACAATCCTTTTCCACACCACTTTTAGAAATCTTCCTCCTTCATATTTTTTACTGTTTGTGCTGATGTCAAGCCTTGGCCAATTTTGGCAATCACATAATTTGGGGGGGTTTGGTTTTGTTCTTCTTGTGCCTCTGGGAAATTTTGCTTTTAAATTACTGTACAAGGGGAGGCATCACTCTCTTCCGACAGTGTCCCCTCTGCAAGGAAGTGCAGGTGAGGCCGGTGTGGAGAGCCACTGCTGAGCAGCACTTCGCAAAAGCCTAGGCTATCGTAAGAGGTCTCTTCTCATGTAGCGCAGGACAAAGTTAATCAGCCCTGATCAGCCCTAAACCAACCCTCAGCATCTTTTTTTTCTATATACCCAGTCATATCTTTATTAATCCTGAGTAGAGGATGAATATGCCTGTTTCTTCTCCAGAGATGGGCCAGTGGAAAGATGTTCCAGGGTTACCTGGATATTGTCTGCTTATCATCAGGACAGATGAAAGCAAATACGCTGCTTCCGACCCTGCTCCACCCCTGGGTGGAAGACAGCGGAGGAATGCAGTCCCCTCCCAGCAGCCAGACTGGGATGGGCCTCCACCTCCTCCCTGGCCAGCACCTTTCATGGGGACTTCACAGATCAGGGTACCCACCCTCTCCTGTCTTCTGACCACCACAATAATGCCAAGTACATAAGAGGATTGCTTTAGGGCTCAATAATGGATTTATCACACTTAGAGGTCACAGGTTTGACACCTCGCCCAGGCTGGCAGTGTCTCCAGTCCGTGGGCTTGGAGGAATCCTGACTCCTGCTGGAATTGTTCAACCAAGGTTGCTTATAAATGCGAAATTCACATCAAAGCATTCTCAATACTTCCGAGTTTCCCAAAACACAGTTCTGTGTGGCAGGCAACGTTGCTCGAACAGCATTAATTATCTGCTTGCTTATTAGTAGTCCCTGGAACAGTACTGCCTGTTTGCTAGGGCAAAACTCGCTACGCTGAGGGCATAGTCTGGGAAATGGGGATGGCACAGCGTGGGGCAGCTAAGGCTGCCCTGGCACACCACAGCACAGATGGCACAGCCACAAGCTGCTGACCTCAAGCATCTCACATTTTAAGGCAAGCTAAAAACAGTCTGTTTCCCTCTGAAATGCCACTCAACTGAGTACAGCAGCTCAGCAAGGCGCTCATGAGCTGCTGGGCAATGTGGGTGGGGTGGACAGCTGGGAGTGGTAAACTGGTCCACTGCCTGCAGCTATGGATCCCCTTGTCAATCCCTTCACCTTAACAGCCATCAGCGTGCGGCTGGCCTCCATTCATTCAGATCCTGCCTGTAAATCCTTCTGAGGTGGAACATTTCTGTCCAGATTGTGACTAAGCCAGATTCGCGCTTCTGCATCTAGGTGTGAGGCATTAGCACCTCGCTCTGTGGCCCTCAGCAGCACACCCAGCACAGAAGCCACAAGCCAGGGAAGCTCTCTGCTGTGACTGCCCAGAGGGGCTGCAGTAGTGACCTGGATGAGGGGGACAAGGCACCAATCCTGCTGGTCTTTACTGCCCACAAAAATTTACAGCAGTACCTTGGGCTCCTCTGGTCCAAGTTTCCTAGTCCTTAAAACTGGATTTACAAATTTAACTGCCTGCACAGCATTCATTGAAAAGCACCATACAAGCTATATATAGTTTAACAGCACTAAGGCTGTGTCCAGTGGCACACGAGAGGACGGTTTCACATTCTCATGTCTTTGAGGCAACCAGAGGGAACTGGCTGCACCAGGCTGCATGGATCAGTCAGGCACCGAACACATCACAGCTGCACCCAACCCAACCACTTCAGCACAAGGCACTAGTGCATGCTCTGGGCTGTTGCGAGCTCCAAAAAGTTAAGTTCTGTGCCGTTCGTTTAAGGACTGGAAAAGGTGCTGTAAATCCCCGAGGGCTCCGATGCACAATTCCCACTGGATTCAGCAGTGGAAGCTACAGAGATGCTCCCCTTAAATGCTATGTAAATATTCTGGGCTGTGAACAATAAAGCAGGGCTAACAGTGGTTTATGCTAACAAACCAAGCTGTGAATTGCAGCGGCTCAGGAGCACATCCCCGCTGCAGTTCAGCTTTAGGCAATAGGCAATCTCAGGCAGAGGAGCAGGAAAGGCAGCTGAATGGTTCAGCATGTCGCCAGGCTGCTGAAGAGGGTGTTCCCAATGCCTGAATGTCCCAATGTCCCTCACTGCATAGAGGCTGAGCTTGTCAGGTACCAGCGAGGGTTATAAGTTTGATCTATTGCTTGGCATCACAAAGAGTCATCGCACATAGTCAATATTTGTTAAATTAATTGCAATTATTCATCACTTTAACTGTCACAGCATAAAAATGCCTTAATATTTTTCATTACAATACTTAAAATTCACTTTTCACAGAAGTGGCATTGTTTAGAGGATATAAAGAAGAAAATAATAAACCCCTGATTTTAATGCTTTTTCCAAGCCAAATGGGTTTTCTTTATTTTACAGCATCCTTCCTAAAACCTTCTCTAACACTTAAGACCACAGTGTATATCAGTGGCTGGCGTCTAATATGTTAGCCACTGGTTGTATTCTACAACATAAACCTAGGTCCCAATTTCATAATTGTGTCTTTTCTGATATGCCAAAGAATCTCACGATGTTTTAATTTCATTACTCTTACACCTGCCATAGTAGGCTTGGAAAGCAAATTTCTTTTTCTCAGAAGGGAGAGTTTACCAGAGAAGGTTGAAGAGAAAATGGGTTTTATCTTTGGGGCAAGATAATAGAAGATCGGTGTGAAAATGTTTGGCATCCACCAGATACCCTGAAAGGAAGAGAAGAAAAATATTCTGCTTGGAAATAAAGACAAAAGATGTTTTGGGTGCTGAGTTTAGAAGCTAATAAATAACTGTCCTAATTCAGCCCTGCGATTCAAGATAAAGATTTTGAAGAGGAACTTTTAAATGTCCTAACTCAGTTCAGGGATGTCTCAACAAGTTCCCCAGCTCTCAAGGGTAAAAAAAAAAAAAGATACATAATACCTGTAGAAAGAGAAAAAATGTTGAGTGACTATCTTTGGTGTGAAAAAAACCGCCAAATTTTCTAATCTGTTAAAGAAGATACGCAAAATATAGTTTACCAAAAGCTATACTACTTCAGCTCAAGGCATAATCTTAAACTGAGCTATCTTTTGTGCTTGAACACATCCTCTCTTTATGCATTCAGGTTCTAACATTTTGGCTTTATCATGTGTAAGCCTATGTGAAAGCTCCGTATTTCTAATCTCTAGGGATCTCTTATCATTATCCAGGTATGTTGTAAGACTGCTACAGTCCAGGGCACCAGCGGGTACGGGTGCTTATGGCTGAACTCACTGAAGTCTGCACAGTGATTTGAGGTCATTCCTGTGTGGAATGTGATGCAGGAAACCAAAAGCTGTTAAGATATGGATGCAGATGCAGGATGCCATGGGACAGCTTCCAGTCCCTGGATGGCTCTCTCATTTACTGCGGCTGATGGGGCACTCTGGCATCCTTGAGGTTAACCCAGTGATAATCAGGGCATTGTGCATTTGCTATCACCTTGTGTGATCTGCCATTTTAAGTCAGAAATGTTGAAAATTCATCTAAGGGTGAAAAAGAGCCAATTCATGAGTTCTCTTATAAGCCTACTTCATACTGCAACTGTGCTTCTCAATGCTGTACTGTGAAACAGCCTCACCAGCAACTCTTAGTGAACTGAAGAAGTGTTAGAAAAGAGTCACTTAAAAGCAACGTGCTCAGTCACCTTTAAGATTTTCACAGCACTGTTGGCCCTCCACTGTTCCTTTTTCCCTTACAGCTACACCTAAGGGTCTCCCGTTTTTAGGATTTTCCAATACTCCATTTGGTTGATGGGTCATTGACCTCCTTGTAGCCCATGGGATCAGACAACAAGGAAGGAGGTGTGGTGCTGTGCAGCAGCGCTCAGAAAGCCTTGGACTCAGAGGACACTATCTATATGGCACAGTTTGCAATATTTCCGTTTTCTCAGGTGACCTGGCAGACCAGAAGCGCCCACCATCACATGGCGGATGATAGCTGTCTCACTCGTCAGAGAGGAAGAAAGCATGAAAGACAGCAGACCCGCCAAGCAGTTGAAAGCAATCCACCACGGTGGTTTCAGGCTGATCCTGAAGGGTTAAAAGTGCTCATTTCAAGAAAGATTTTGGACGCACTAACACTGGCTGCAAAGAAAATAAACTCAAAGGAGTAACACGTGGCAAACGCCATCATAACACTTTCTCTGTCAGTCCTGTCGGCTGCCAGAGTACTTACAGTCCTGTTCAAGTGTCCTTCTACCACAGACCTGAGCAAAGCTCTTCCTTGCCACTCTGCATTCCCACACCATGCAGCAGTCACTGCTCACCAGGGCACCGATAATGCTTCTTTAGCTGAGCAACTGGCATAATCACTTTTCACCTCCTCCGAACTAAGTCAGCAACAACTGCTCTGAAAAAAAAATCAGACTTAGTTTAAGAAAGGAAACCTCACTTCCATAAGACTTTTTTCTACTTATATTTTTAATAACAGCAGCTCTTTAAGGCGCTCTTTCCCACCTTCTCTCCTGAAACAACCTGCAACAGCTTTAGTTCTCGCATGTAAAAGGCACTTTTGGTGATTTTGCAGAGTTCTCCTGGGTGATATTGCAGTTGTAATCCTGTCACAATGTAGGCTTTGGAAGTGAAACCTACAGTAAATTTTAATTTCAGCCACACCTTTGTAAAACTAGTTATTCCACACTAAAGCATATAACAGAGATCGAAATCTTGACCACTGGTGCTAGAAGCAACAACTCTCACACAGGAGATAACCTCTGGGTAGACTCCTAGTTGTGACCCATTGCTTACAGAAAGCTGTATTACTAAAGACGTACATCATGCATGTGAAAGTACATAATTTAAATTGTACTACATGGGTTTAGAATAAAGAATCTGGACCACAATACAAAACCTATGTTCCCCATATATATTCCATCTCCGGTCCCACCAGTGCCTATCAGTGCAGTAGCTGACCTCTCCCAGCCAAGCTTTTCCAGGCACATCACCACTCAAGTCAGCAACTCAAAACACAGCAGAGACAAGATGAAGAGATAAGCACCCAATCCTGCATTCCTCCCACACCCACAGCTCCCAGCCAGAGGGCGAAGGGAGATGGCTCCCAACAGTAGTTATGTTAGAAACTGCTCAAATAGTGCTGCTAAATGATTCCCTCACAGTATTTTAAGACTTTTGCCGGATGAGTGTGTGCTTGACTGTTTATCCCTCTGCATGTGCTTGTGTCCATTCCTGATGGCCCATTTAGTAACTGGCTCGCAGAAATATCTGATGTCAGTTGATTCCAGGCGGTACCCAAAGCAGACACAGAGAACAAATCCAATGCCCTTTGCTCACAAAGGCCCAGTTCACTATGTTTTAAAGTCAGGTTGTACACTTTAAAATTAAATGACGATACAAACAAGCAGGCAGCCATATTATAGTATTTTATCCGGTTGTATATGCAAGGAAAATGGATTCTAAATTGTGAGCTATTCATTCAGAATACACAACATAAAGCCACAGAATTTAACTGGGACGTTTTGGTAGGATGCTGTACGGAAGGGTCACATAGACTGAAAAGGCTGAATAAATCCCATGGCCAATTACATGGTCACTGAATCATGAAAAGGCCAGGCTCCTGGAATTTTGCAGCTGCTAGTAGATTCAACGGATGCATCAAACCAGCAGCAAACTCAGCTACAAGTTACCCTGCCACATAATTGATTTGAAACAAAAGAAACTTACATCAGAACCCCATAATTCAGAACTTTTGCAAGGTAACTCGGATAGACTTTAGTTCACAGTATCTTGTCCTGAGGTTTTATCTGTATACTTTACTGCAAGACACATAAAATACCTTTTGTGTTTAATTAAAACCATAATGCACACTTCAAGATATTATATTTTTAGTGAAGTTAAGCCCTACATTTAAGTGTGGTTTTTTATTGGGAGGAGGAAGGATATCTGTAAATTAAAAATACTTGAGTGAGTTTGTATTGACTGGTTTCTGAAGTTGCATCTAGCTTGTAGCACGAATCACCTCCTGCAAATGACAAACATATACAGGGCCAGGGGGGGCGTGCAAATCCTTCAGATCTCCAAAGCCAACACACAAAGCCTCCAAGAAGGCTCAGGCAGTGCTGAGCAGCTGAGCCACCCTCACACACAACTAGTCTGGCTGTCCCTAGCTAAGCTCTGGCAGTCCACACTGGGGAAAAATAGGAAACAACTACATGACTCTTTACTTTCCCTCCACCAGGGTGACAAAACCCATATGACACACCAAGTTTGCCAGCCCTCTATCATAAGTAGTCCAGTGTATTGGAAAACATGATTAATTTAAGCTAGTACGCAGTAGCTGAGGAGCTGGCATTTATATACTTCCTACTCCAAGGCCAGTAACCCTTAGCAGAGGTATAAGGAGAAAATTGTGAGCAATTCCCTGTTAGGTCTTGTGGAGCTCTTCTGTAGCCATCATCAACATAAAGAAACGCTGCAGACAGGACAGCAATAAGCCCAATTATGAAATTTCCCTTCCAAACAGTGGGCAGAGATCAATCCGAGACAAGGGATGACTACTGGCTCTTCCACTGCCTTACTGGTTGTCCTTGGACCATTTTCCTAATGTGACTGAGTTGCACTGATTTTCTTTGCAAAATGCTTTGAGATCTAACAAAGAAAACAACCACAAAGTTAGGAATTACTGTCAAACCTCAAGTTCCGTCCCAGTACAGCACTCCCAGGCTTCCACGACATTCAGGAACACACCTGATCAGGTATGTTTCAATCAGAGCAAATCAATTCTTTTACAGATGATTGAGTGCTCAGACAAAGACCGAGTTCACGCAAGAGAACAACACAGAGAAACTTACTGGAAACACGCGTCAGACTGACCAGTCTGTGTTAACTACACGTACTGACTCACAGAAATTACCTGCAGAGAACAGCCATGAAACACTGATCTCCCCTTCTTCCGACACAAGATTCTTCTCTGTGGTTCACAGATATTTTATCCAGTCCTGCTTTAATATCTGACACATTCTTCTGGAGAGAACCTTGTATGTGTGACTTTTATTTTCCTGGCATTCCTTTGATAAATTCCTCCTTAAATCTAACCCTGGCTGTGTCACAGGGCACCATCCAGCAGAACTTGCACCTTTGGGGTGTTAGGTAAACTTTTTAATCCCTTCACCAGTCATATATCCACCTCTTTATATCTCTCTCTTCCAGACCTCTTGCCTCAAAGTCATTTTTTCAGCTGCAGTCTCAAACTTCTCCAGCTGCTCTGCGTGACTGACAATGTGGTGCAGACATGCGTGCTGCATCCCAAGCATCGACACATGGGAAGACTGCAGCAAGGTCTTGGTCACTTTCCCTTTGCTTGATTTAGTTTAATTTAATTGTAAGCACATACTCTTCCTGTACGTCTCTACAGTGTCTCTATCACAGCCACGACATCTGAGAGATTCCTTAAAAGCAAATGACAAATCATTACTGGATTGTGAAATTAGTCATCTTCTCCACCTGCCAGCAAGGACATAAACCCACAGATCCCAAGGATCTCTGATATGCACGGCAATTTCTACATGATCTAAATTTTCATTATAAAAATAGTTTCCTAGCCTATCGGCTCTAAAGACACCTTGGCAACACAATCCTAACTAGTTCTTCAGTATTCAGCTATCAGAATAATTAGCACTAGCTAGGTTTTACATTCCCTTTCCCTCTTACCTCAGGAGCCCGTAAATGCTGACAGTACTTAAGGACACTGAAATAGAAATGTTACCAAACATTTAACAGCTGATCCTACTGACAAATATTCCAATCTGAAGATGGCACGCTTCACTGGACCAAGGGAATGAGAATGTGCTCAGACAGACATTTCACGTGAAAAAGTTTCTATTTTCAGTTTATGATTTGTCACATTTTACCAGAGAACCATTACCAATGTCCCTGTTCAGGTTAAGTTTAACAATGAATATGAATGATGCTATTGAATAAAGAAGTGTGAATATGGCAACACCATTTGTGGGATAACGTGGGGACAGGATAGTGTATGTTTGTTTTCTGTGTTAGTTGATCCAACAATTATTTAGGCAATTATTATGTCCTTTACTTTAGCAAAAGTTATTGCAGGGGTACAAGGGAATGCACATGACCAGGTGCGTTTATGCATAATCTACTGGTACTTCCTGTGCCAAAGGGTATATGTTCACATATGTTGCCATATGACAGAGACAAGTAACCACAGGACCTTCTTTTAGTAGTTTGCCTTTTCTCTCACGTCATCTGTTGTGGTCGTGCTGCTCCATGCTGTGTCTTTCTTAAGCTTTTAGACTGCAAAGTGTCAGAGAAGACCCTGTAGGGGGAATCCGTTGGCTGTACAGTGGCCAGGACACAATCCTGGTATATACTCAGATATTGTTGTATATTTTAAGGTCAAAAGGATCCTTTACCCAATCCTCCCGGGGCATAGCCAAGACTATTAAATTTTACCCAGCAGTTCCTGCAGAGGAGAGAATTATTCTCACCTCCTGCATAAGTGAACTCTACTGAGCCCAACAGCTTGTTATTCATACTGTAAGGCAAGCGGCACCTACCACAATTTGAGTGATGAAATAAATAACAATGCAGCCAACCAGAATGGGAGACAAACTAGAGAAAGCCTCATCGAAATTCAGCAGATCTGGGCTAGCTCCCTCCCAAAGCTCCCCTGTCCTCCCCTTCACACAGAGATTTTAGGGACAAATGCCAATAGATCTCTATTGTCCCTGTTCATTCATTAGCTACAACTGATTTTTGTGTTGTGTTCACACTTCAAGGTAAGGATAAGCTAGATTCTGGTCACGTTGTGCATATTGAAAAAGTAACTATGATACAGAAAATACAGATGTATACTAAATACAAAACAACAATGCACTGTTTTCTTCACCGTTTTAAATAATCCTCAGAAGCGAAACATACGTGTTTCAAGGTGATAAACTCCTTTCATCGCATTATCTTTGGGCCTTTCCTTCCATCTCCATTAGTTGTATCATTCTCCTTTTTTACATCTAACCTCCCTGCCCAGACTTCACTAAATGGACTCAGAAAAAAATGCCTTAGTACTATTTGTCACAATGCCATTTTCTATACGTGTACTTCTCATGTCTGCTGCAAGAGAATGATATTTGTGATTAAATCATAAAAGCCTCCTTTTAAATTGGCACTCTGTCCCTAGTCCTCCCTTCCACATGCACCGCTGCAGATCCTGAACGCTGCCTTATAAGGCTTCAAAGAAAAGGAAAGGGTCTCAGTTTAGCTGGAACAATGCGTTTCACAGAGCCACAGCTTTCACTTACCTCCCATGCTGTGGGTTACTATTTGCTTTCCCACACTCCCCTTTGGGCTGCCAGTCTTTGGAGCTGGAATTAAGACAGGCACAAATGGCGATTAAACCTGCTTAGATATATGAATGAGTGGGATCATCAAAACCACACCTAATGCTTTAGAAGTTGGGGAAAACAAGTCCTATTCCTCTGAAAAGCTCACAGTTAAAATAAAAAATGCTCAAGGATTATTTTTGCAAAAAAAATTGTGATGCAATTTATTAAAGTCACCTGCTCCCCCTTTAGAAATGTTCTTGTTTCTCATGAGATAGACAAGCTAAACCCAAACCCCCTCGCTCCCACCTGAGCTGCTTAGCCCTGCGCTCATAACCCTGACGTTCTTATGACTTTCTTATCTCCCTGGTGATGGTCTCTTCCACTTGCTTCTTCTCTCCTCAGTGTTTCCAAGGGCAAGCCAAGGTAGAAATCTTAAAACCTACATCTGGAAGTGGTTCTTATTAGGAATTGTTCAGGAAAATCTTTCATGGGTTGGTGATGATTTCAGGCATCGCAGTTCTGAATCTCATCAAGGATGTCACTCTGTGGACTGCTTCTCATTCAAGGATACATTCACCCACTTCCTTCTCACAAATCGAAGCAGACAACCTAGTGCTCTAACCACAAAGTACCTTCAGAGAAAGTTAATACACCAAGAAAGAAAAAAAAAAAAAGAGGGGGAAAGTTGTCCTTCTCCTGGCCTCCACACAGATACGGAAACTCCGGCTTCACTTTGCAATGCTTTCAACCCAGACTCACTTGCCCGTAAGGGCATATAGACAAAAGGACATTTGCTAGTCATCTACCTACTTTGCACTGAAGATGAAGCAGATCAAGGACCAAATGTCTTCCAGTGCCTTCCCAAAACCACTCCTGGGCAGTATTTTCTGTTAGTCCCTCTCCCTCCTCTTGAAGCCCTACACTGAGCCAGGCACAGAGCTGCTCAGCACCCCACTCCTGCAATATCACGCTCTCAGCAATATCTCCATATATTGTCAGCAACTGGCTAGGGCTCGCCAACAAGCTTCTGGTGTGAAGCTCTTTGGAAATATAATTTGATGAAAACTAGAGATCGGTAGTTCTGTTAGGAAAGGAGGGATTTTCCCATGATGAAATCTCAGTGTAAGGAGAAATCAACTTTCTCAAGACTGTGTGTATCAGAGCAGTATCCTGAACCGACACGTTCTGACAGCCCAGTGAAAATGCATTTCTCTGAAAAAGAACAGGACCTGGTGGTCAGTACTCCCCTGGATGTGGAGGCTATGTTCATATCCAAGTTCTGAATCTTGGCAGGATTGAGGAGGGAGATGGAGCTCAGCAGAACCAGCGCACAGGAATCAGACATAGGGATGCAAAATCTCATCTAGTGCTTGTTCAGTGCCATTGAAATCTGCTCA
Source organism: Rhinoptilus africanus (assembly GCA_013400135.1). Taxonomy (NCBI): domain Eukaryota; kingdom Metazoa; phylum Chordata; class Aves; order Charadriiformes; family Glareolidae; genus Rhinoptilus; species Rhinoptilus africanus. Next base: position 536,686 of record VXBO01005584.1, read on the forward strand.
GGATTTGGCTTAAATTCTAGTCCTCTCTTGAATAACTGAAGAGAAAACGGTTGCAGGAGAATTTTAACGGAACAGGAAATCCAAGCGATCTGCCAGATTTTGGCAGTGCCATGCTTCTCCGCGTAGCTCACAAGTCTCCTCCTATCGTTAATTGGCTGCCAGTCATTGAATAACAAGGTAACTCCAGCACACAGATGGACAGTCCTCTGCTAGAGGCCAAAACAACTGTGTTTCCTGCTCCAGAATCTCCAGCAGGAGATCTTTCAATACCACCATAGTCTAAATTCTTAAAAAACCTTTTTGTTATACTGCTGTCTAAACAAAAAAACAACAAAAGAATCCTTATTTCCTTTAATGATTACTCCAAAATTATTAGTACCTGCTTATACAGGACTTTCAAGTGAAAACAATTGTTCTTGGCTAGAATTATTCCCCTTTGACCCAAGTGCAGACTGAAAGCTATTGAGAGAAGAAGAGTAGAAAAATTATTGGAAAAGGAAGCAAAATACTTCCAAGAAGTTAGTCTCCTTACTTTGAGAATAGTTTAAAAAAACTTTTTTATAACATTGTATGCTCTGGACAAAATTGACCAAGTCAGAAAAATTTCTTCTGCTCTTCGGACACTCCCCAAGACAACACAGACAGGGCTAATCCCAACTGCAGCAACTCCCGTGGACTTGCCGAATGCCTGGAAAACTACACAGAATTACCTTGATGCATAAGTTCGTATATTCAGCTCCTTCCTTTTACTCTAGGGGCATGACAATTAATTCAGTTACTGTCCCTTCTCTGGTATGCTCATAAAAAATTCACACCTGTTTCATAAATGTTCACCTGTTTAACAGACTAAAGTTCAAAATAAAGGAAATTTTTGCTCAATAATGGAAGTATGACTTGCTTTTTAAAAGGAGTTCCTCCTATGACATTTTCTGTTTACAGGTTGTAAAATGAAAACTGCCCAGTGAATCTTAAAGGGGAAAAAAAAAAAGAGGGGGAAAAAAAACCCAACGAAAAGAATGATTCGGATTAAAATATCTTTTTTTAACTTTGTGGAAGAGAAGCTTTTCTGACTAGGCAGCACAGTACAATGAAAATGAAATCAATGCCAAGTGCCTTATCCTGAACTCTGAATGGGCAAAGTTCCCATTGACTTTCAAGATTTCTTCCCTTGCAAATGGCATTCAAGAACAGTCGTTACATGCACCTAAGGCACGTCCACCACTATGTTCTCTCTCTCCCCTTTGTGTCAAGTAGATGTATAGAATTTTTGAAATCAGCACAGCAAGCTGCGAATGATGATGCATGAAATGAATAAGCTGAGTCTCGTACAAAGGGGAAATCCTGAAGGCTTGGTGCAATCACTGCTATACTATTTCCTATGGCCTGTATAGAAAAGATGCATAATATTCTTCATGGAGACAAAGAAAAAAGCTCACCAAGGCCAGAAGACTCAATCAGAAGCCCCAGAAGAGATAAATGAGAGAAGCTCACAAGTTTTTAACATTGCTTAATTTCCCTCCTATTCCTATTCCCTGTGCCTGACTCTTTCAAGCTCCGGGCTGCTGTGCACGTGGAATATACACATAGCAATTTGGGTCTCTGAGAACCTGGCTCGCTTTGCATTTCCTTGGAAGCAGCACAGCTTATGCGGGAGTTTATGTTTCACACTTCTCCCCATCAGCCGAGGCGAGTTTGCACCAATCCACCAGCACGGGAACTGTGATGGCCAAAGCATAGAAAAAAGTGTCGTGATTTCCAGATCAACTGAGCAAACAGCTCTGGGGCAGTAATGTGTTAAACCCCCACAACCGCTTCCTCATGGCGACATGAATCGGAGACTTCAGTTACATTAGCATAAGCATTTTTAGCCCAGGCCAAATCATGCTTAGATTGATTTAGCTTAATTTGATGTGTTACTGAATAAAAGTAATTTGGCATATATATGGTATAGTTGAACTTAGCTACAACAATAAAGATGAGCACCCTGAGCATAATGCTGACTTAAGTAACATCTAAGTGATACATACTTTTTTTTTGATCGCAGAGGAGGTATAAATATATCTCTCTATGGATTTACTGCGACAGCCCCCCCGTGCTCTTGCTCTCACACGCACACACTCTCGCTCACATGCATTGCAACCTCCCCTGCTACACTAAATAGGTACAGATCTCGTGTCAGGAACTGGAAATCTGAGTTATAAAATGCATAAAGAGCTCCTGAGGATGTCTTTGGAGGAGGCAAACCTGAAATCCTGTTTACTTGACTAGCAACACAAAGAAGTTGGCTGAGAATAGTATTCACAGCAAAGAATAATTAATTCCTCATTCTGTTGTGAAATAAGTCTCTGTGTTGAAATTATCGCATCCAGTGCTATCAGTAAAAAGTCATGCCAGAGAAGCATAGCAGCATATGTGAAACCGTTCTGGAAAACTTCATCTGCATTTACCACTAAATTACCCCATGCGAACAGATCTGCAATAACAGCTCTCCACTTCTTCCTTGAGAAATCTTAAAAGAAGTAGATGTGAATTTTATCCCTTTCTCTTTAAGATTTGTGTGTTTTGTCCCTCCAGGTTTACCATAGAAATAATCTGAACCTGGGCCATGTAGATTAACTGGACATGACCACGATGAATCTAGGATAAAGGTATATATAAGTAGAAAAGGAGCCATATCAAACATCTCACTTTTGCAGACACTGGGAATAACAGCAGCATCTCAGTCCTGAACATCACCCAACCTCATCTCTTCCGCTGTATTCGTTCCCATGAAATACTCCTTTCCATTAACATCGGGAGACAGTTAGACAAGTTCCTACCTCGCTAACGTTCACGAAAAGTATAGTTTCTCAGTCTCACGTATGCTATGGGTAAGCACTGATTTATAAAGGCTTTCATGTGTTTATGCTAATCATATGCCTTTTACTGAATTTAATATTCATCTCTTCTGATAGCAAAAACTATTGGAAATACAAAAACGTGTGGCTTAAAAAATATTCTTAAAAGAACCCACAATCAGATTCCTCTGCTAATTATTAGAATTTACTCCCCAACAAGACTGTCTCAAAATTTTAAAGTATTTTCACTTACGAATTTTTCTTGAAATAAATGAACCCTGCAGCTCTTTAGTATGGGAAGGAACCACCAAAACGTAACACAATATGCTGGTTTTGGACAGACTAACAGTAGCACCAAGTGTGATCCTCCACTCTTCCATTCAAAAAAGTGTTAACGCAAAAGCCTAAATATTGTCATTGCACTTAAATGATAACATTATTAGCCTCTCCACAGCCGATGTTCAGTCTTTCTAAGGATAATGAATGCACATGCACTTGCATTTATTCTAGATGTTGTAGAATAAGGCTGTCAGGTTATATAACTGTGAAAATAATTGTGCTAATGATTTTGCACAAGCAACTCGGCGTTTCACTTACAGCCCTCTCTTGCAAAGCGCTGTGGATTTCTGGAGTGAAGGATCCTCTGCAGATGCATCTTCTGCAGAGCCGACATGTCTCGTACGTAAGGGTTTGTACCTTCACCTGCTCTCCCTGGGAATGTAACGGCTCCATTCGGATCCCTCCCACGCAAGCGGGAGTCTGAAATCCCGCACGGGCATTGCTCAAAAGGCGTTTAGATTTAATGCATGCGGGATGTGTGTCTACATCCACAATAAACAGAAAATTTAAAAATTAAGTTTAATACAAATAAAACATTAATTCTAAAGGGAATAGGTTTCTGCATTTGTTCTCGAGGTAAATTTCTCTTTTGCGCTTTGAAAAAAAGTTGCCTTTCAGGTAATGTCTCCCTCTGTGCTGTGGGTGCTCTGATGGGAAATACACTGGTGGTTGGGGAAGAAGAGGCTGTGTCTGTACTTATGTACAAGGCAGAGTTCGTTGCTTTGGGCTTGCCATGGGTCTCTGCCCCATCCAGCGGTGTCTGTCTGCTTACAGCCCTTTCCACAAGATCTGCCCACAACTTAGGAACTTCAGGATAAAGTTCAGCCCCAGGAAGCTGAAGACTGCGTGGAGGATTTTGGGCATCTCAAAATCAACAGCTCAGGAAAAACATCCACAAGCCAAACCACCGAGATGAGCTTTCCAAGAGAAGGAGGTAGTTTAGAGGTATCTCTCTGCGACCCCTCAGGGACTTGCTCACAAACTCTCCTTAGGCCCTGACTGATGGCAAACAAGGATGATAACTGGAACTTAAGTAGTGCAAACCTTGAAATAAGAGTTTCTCCCCTTTCACAGCACAGAATCCACTTCCAGAGAGCTCAGATGAAAACAACTACTTACAATGATGCAGCTGCAATTCGACTCTTAGGATAACAAGTACAATTCCAGTGCTGGGAGCAGCTCACCTGCTCAGGAGCCCTCACTTTAGTCAAGACTTGCACTGCACGCCTGTCTGGGAGGGCTGAGGGAGAGCTGTTTCAGGGAACAGGATCATCACACGTCCCCTCCCGGAGCTGCCCTGGCAACTGCCTGGTCGGGAGAGCACCGGGGAGCAGTTTGACCCTCAGCTGAGATTAATTGGGACCTGCTGCTGCCCCCCCCCGCCCGCATATCTCTATGTACTGTACCAACACCACTGATCTTGTCACCTTCTCTCAGACCTCCGGGTGATGGGGCTGCTTCTCCTCACCGAGCCAGGAACGGGCACGCTCCTACCTGAAGGGCAGCAGCGCGAACAGGAGAAAGCGACGCCACAGGTTGGCCAAATGTCCCCAGAAATGCTATGGAAGGAGTTGAGATGAGGGTATTAAACACATCATTGGGTTCTCATTTGTGAAGTGATAACCTCCCTCCCGCTCCGGCACGGCTGCTCCCGAGCAGAGGGCAGTGTGTGGTACCCGAGACTTACCGCGCAGAGCGGGGGTGGACGGGCCCGGGGGCTCGCTGAGCAGAGGGCAACGTGCGTGGGCTCGGGGTCTCTCCCCGGGCTGAGGACCCGCGGCAGCGGCTCCCTGCACTCCCCCTCCCCGGGGCGGCCAAGAGCCAGGCACCCCGCACCAGAGAATGAGACTCTCCCTGGGGTTTGCGGAACACTGATTTTCCTCTGGGAAGAGCCGGAGGAAGGCCCTGTCCGAGCCCTTGTGCTTCCCGGCGGAGAGCGAGGCAGGCGCCGGGACAGCCGGGCTGCGGGAGCGGGGGCGCAGCGCGGAGCCCCCGGCCCAGCCGGCGGGGAGGGTGGCGAGCGGCCGGGCAGGGAGGAAGCCAGCGGGGAAGGGAAAGCGGCTCCCACCGCCCTCGGATCTCGGCCCCTGGACAGCGGAGGGACGGAAAGTGTCCCTAGAGCCGCTGTTCCTAAGGGGCGAGCGGAGCAGGCCCTTTAAATTAAACCAAAGCACAGGAGCACCCTCCCGTTCCCTCTCCCGCCCCGAGACAGACAGCGCAGGGGTGAGTGGGAGCAAAGGAAAGGCAGAGACTCGAGGGGGGGGGTTGCGCTGCGAAACGCACCCACCGAAACGCAGGGGCGCGGTGGCTGCGGAGCGGCCGCCCGGCAGGGCGAGCTCGGAGCCGGGCCACTGCTCTGGGCCAGGAGGAGCCGAGGGCGGGCGAGCGGGGGGGGCCGAGAANCCCAGCCGAGGCGCACAGGCGTAGCCCCCTTCCCTCCCCATGGGCCGGGGGCCACCAGCCGGGCGGAGCGGCAACAAGTGGCCGGTGGCTCGGGAGAGGAGCGGCTTCAGTAGCGCGGCGCCGCTTCCCCGGCCCGGGGCCCGCTTTTCTGTAGGGGAAAAATCGAGTCGAAGGAAAACACACACACCCCACACCCCCCCCAAAACCCCCAACCAACATACGCNAAAAAAAAAAAAAAAGCAAAAAACCAAACAAACCCGAAACCTAAAGAAAATAAAAGTTACCCAGACTAAAAACACACTAGTCAAACACACCGAAAAGATTGAATTATTTATTTCCTCTGGGGACTCCTGTAACCATTCATTTTTAATAGACTCTAATTAAGAGTTCCCCAACGGGTTTTACTTTTGTAAATATTTCAGGTGAGCTCGGGTTTCTCGGCAAATCCTCCAGAGAAAAAAAAAAACACACAACAACAACAACAACAAAATAAACCCCAGCCGAGGCGCACAGGCGTAGCCCCCTTCCCTCCCCATGGGCCGGGGGCCACCAGCCGGGCGGAGCGGCAAC